>RCIC01000020.1:2400000-3000000 GCA_018883505.1 Ceratosolen fusciceps | reverse complement strand
CGTATCTTGTAAAAAAAAAAATAAATTGTAAATAAAAAGAAGAAATGTAGTTATGCGATGTGTAAATGTACGGAAAAATATTTATGAGTAAGACAGATCTGTGTATGTAGATTATTATGTTACGCATTGTAAATATATATACTTGAATGGCCTGTGTTGTAAATGTTACACCTAACGAATGTTGAAAAATAACTGCAAAAGAGCAACTGGTATCAAGTAAAATCGCAAATATAATAATGAATGTAATATAGGAGTATGATCTTAGATTTAAATTTTCAAAATAGACTGTGCGCGTACCTTCGATATTGTTTCTGTACTTATAGACGATCGATTTACCTATATCATAATCGCGTAAAAAATAACAGGCATATACGATGTATGAACCCCGGTAGTACCAAATCCAACAGTAATTTTAGTTCTGTCTGGTACAGATTCCTTATACTTCAATAAAATTATTACTTGAACTTTTTAAATTATTCAGTATCCCTTCCTGCACATAAATTCTATACGTGGGTTGAGCTTTATTTCTATACAATTAAAAACTTGTAAGTCTATAAGATAATTATGTCTTCATTCAAAATTATTTAAATAATTTTCGACATTAAACAAGTTTTTAAAGCATCTATTTTTATACTCTAATCACATTATGTTTATTGTATGCTTTTAAACAATATTAATCAATTCAAATGTAATTTAAAATAATATATGAATAAATCATTACTTTTTAAATTTTAATTTTTTATATTAAAGTTGAAATCGAAGCAAGTCAATTCAAAATTACTAAACAAGTACTTTACATTGTATATTAATTACCGCATTTATAGACATGTATTAAATCATTACAATAATAATAATAAAAAATTTGAAGATTATATAATTTAAAAATTCTTTTGTGATTATTAAAATTCAACCTAAAAAGTTATTTAATTTCTATAAACCTATTCATATTATATATAGTGAACATTAATAATAAATCATTTACATCAACGAGCTTTTTTAAAATATACTAAGCTTAATGAATATTATTATTTATTATTTTTAATATTAAAATAAACATGTTTTCTGTTTTATCAAAAAGATTTACATTTTAAAGTGTACAAAAAAATAATTTAACTTCAATATAAATATTTTCTAAACAATTGTACATAAAAATTACCATTTTCTAATACTAATTTAACTTATAAAAAAAAAAAAAAATTAAAAGTGTTGAAAAAAAAATATCAAAGAAAAAGAATAAATACATAACATTTTAAAAAGAAATTTAATATATTAATCAAATTTTTTCTAATGATAAAAAATTGAAAACGTTTACTTATAATTTCTTCTGCATAATCTGACTTAATTTATTATTATAGTATTCTTCAAACTTGGTACTAAGAGAAAACTACTTTTAAATATTTGTACTTTTAAAGGCAGAACGTTAAGCTTTCAAAATAAGCTTGAAATCTTATGAAGTTAAGATTATTATGAATTAACTGAATATTGATTATTACTAATAATTCATTCGCTCTTATTGTATTCATATTCTTTTGTATGGTATTATTGTCCTTATATTTTTATTTATTTACGTTACGTAAACTTATATTATAAATTTTGAAATATAACACAATAAATTAAAATTATTTTAAATAAATAATACAAGAATGTTTAATTAGCATTACATCTCTTAGGAATTTTAATTGAATATATGTTATGATCTATTCCTTTCGAATAACCGATAAGCAAACTTTTAAACTGTTTAGAAATGTTTAAATATAGTAAACTGCGGTTAATGATCAGATTAATTAATATTATAGAAATAAGTGAGCAAGCACATATTATGTTAAATGCAAGAAAATTATTAAATAATCTGAAGTGTAGAAAAAAACTGAAAATGATGATTTTCGTATGGCTCCATCGACTGCTTTGTTTGATGATTGTCTAGAAAAAGAGGAAAAATATTGACTAGTTGATGATTATTTTTTATAATTATACTTAAGCATTAAAGATTGAATATATGCATGTATTATTTATTTTTGAAAAATAAAATTATACAAAAACAATGATATAATTTAAAGTCTACAATTTCATTACTTTCTTATAATAAATAAAATTACATTATTATAGGGTTGGAGTTTAGTTATTGTAATAGTAATATTAAATATATTGCTGCTAGAAAAATTAGTTAACTAATATTTTATTAATAATAATTTTAATAACTAATGTTTTTTAATAATTCAAATATTTATTTTGTGTTTTACATAACTTAATATCTTACTATGTATATACAAATCTAATAATAAATATATTTTGGTAATTATATAACAGACAAAAAATATTAGACAGGAGAATTATTATATGTTTAAATTCCTTAAAAATAAAAAAATGTTTTTCTATTTTCTCTATAATGTGAATATATATCTAAATAAGATTACTTTATGTGTTATTAGATTTTTTACGGATTATAATTTGAGATTATTTGATTTACAATAATTAATTTATATCAAAATTATATATTTAAATTATATTCATTATATAAAAAGTTGTTTTATCATAATTATAAGTATTCTTCTAATTTGAATTATTAATGAAAATAATTTGATGATGTAATTATAATTTAGAGTAAAGAAAGATATGCAAACAAAAAAATCATTATTATATTGCACATTTTATTCTACAACTGTATATTTTACGTATATAAATTACCACATAGATTAGGATATATGATATATATAATTTTAAACTATAAAATGCATAATACAGGTTTGACAAAATGTGTTTAATAATTTGACGTGTATTCTATCTTGTATAGTATGTGATAGTATGATTTGTACAATTATTGTTTTACAATAATTTATAAGAATTATTATTATAAATTGCAATACTGCTAAAATTTTAATTATTAAATATTATTAATATAAATATTAATAATAATTACAACAGAAAAAACAAAAAAGGTCGTTTTGGGATCACTAACCAATTAGTTATTCGGGTTGTTAATGTTATTTGCGTTATTCATGATATTGGTGTTCTTAAGATTATGTGATTAATAGGGGTTGTGGGGCTTATCGGTATTATTAGAATATTGATTTCATAGGAGTCTTCATTGTTTGTATTATTATTATGATTATTATTAATATTCAGCAACAAAGATTATTCTTTTATTGATAATTTTTTATTAATTTTTTTATGTATAAATTATTTCATACATTTTTTAATAATTTTTCATTTATTATTTAATATATTTTTATTAGTTACTTTATTTTCAATCAAAATAATTAATATTATATATTATTATTATTATTTTTTATTGTTACAAATATAAAATTAAATTTTATAATTTTATAATTTTATGATTTTATAAATTGCACAGACTATTTTTCTAAGTATTTTAATCCTAATTTAACTGAATTATAATTAATATTTTATTTTAATCATTATTATTTTTTATCTCTTAGTCGATTTGTGTATATCGCATTATAATACCTTTAGAGTAAATGAATATTATGAAATCTTCAATTAACATTTTTTATATAATTGGATTCTATAACTTTGGAAGATGTAAAATTTCATTATAAGAAATTTCAAATATATATATATATATATATATATATATGCATACATAATTGCAAGCACGAGTATGCATATGTATGTATTTACGGTATGTGTATTTAAGTGCATATGAGCAACTGCATAATTACTTACGTGTGTATCTAGTCGCAATACAATGGAGTAGATGGCAGTAGTAGTTCTACCATACAATTGATGTATTATTATTTAGGTATTCGGATACATCTCATGTTTATCTTATAGGTTATTCAGCTCTCTCGGTTTCGTATGTTTACGAGTCAAACAGTGATCCTTCTATTTCTTTCTAACTTTATGTCCATACTCTATTATTGTCTCTGCTAATTTCGAGGCTTCTTGATAAGTCTGTGTCGGAAAATCGTATGGCGGAGAGAGATAGTAGAAATAAATCGTAAATTATAGAGATCATCTGGCTTGGTTGAGACGTTTAAAAGTATTGTTTTTCACAACGAGCAGCAGCAGCACCGGACAACGTAGGAACATCAAATTCGGAAAGAGAGTGGGAGAGAACGAGTACGAGAGCAGAGCAGGAGCTAGTGAGTGGCACGCGTCATTTTTCCTTGTATTGCAAGATAGGCGAAGAAGAATATAAATTTTTTAATACTTGTAGAGAGCGAGCCTCGATGAGTTAGTGCCGTGTGCGCTAACTTGTATAACATTGGCAAAATATGTGGGTGAAACCGGAAGAGGTTCTGCTAGCTAATGCTCTCTGGTAAATAGAAGATATTACGGAAATTGGAATAATGAGAAGCTAGCCGAGAATTACCTGAGAGTGTATGCAGTGCAGTGATACCAAATTTTAATGTTTTCAATTTTCTGAACTTGTAAATGCTTACTGACAGAAACAGAGAAAGAGTGAGAGAGGGGGGAGACACACGACAGATACACGCATTATCTCCTACTATCAACCAAATCACTTGTTTACCTCTTCTGAGAGCACCAAAATATTTTTCGTCATTTAAGTTTCTTGTGTCTCTTACACTCCTTTAATCTCTAATCAGCTATTTTTTATTTATTTATTTTTTAATTCAATAACCTGCATTGTTTCAAACTTATTGACAGTTTTTCTTAGCGTTTTTGTTTAATTTATTATGCTGTTATTGAAGAATTAATGCAATGTCTCGTGGCCTCCTATCTCTCCTTTATACCAATACTTTTTTTTAACAGGAAGACTGGAATATTGCACTTTGTTTATCTCTTGGATTCTTTAGCTAACTTATTTTTATACATTTTTTCACTTTTGCTTGTTTTTTTTTTTAATTTTTTCATCACCAGTTGGTATAAACACTGTATCCACTAGTGTTAAAATATCAAAATAGCAATTATATATATCTCTTCGTGTGTAGAGCTCTTTGTAATTACAATATTTATTTTAACAAATTTTAGCAATTTTAACGATTCTGATTAACAGTTATTTATATTATAATGTTCAATAATTTTTAATAAAATGAACTTCATTCATTTATTTTTATTTTAATTGAGTTATTTCTATTTTGTAGGCAATTCTTAATTATACTATTATTAACATTAACACAAATTTTATATTTTTATATGGGTATTATTTACTTCATGCTTTTTAGGATTACTGAAGATGCTACCACATACTTTGTAAGACAACGACGAAAAGGTCATGGAAAAATTAAAGGGCTTACTTCCATTATTGTTGGAACATTGGATAGTGTTTTTGATACAAAGCCACCACCATTCAGAATTTTACATCAAACACCTTCATCTGAAGTTTATTGGAGTAATTTTAAATCGTTAACATAATATTATCAATATAATCAAATATTAAAAACAATAAAAAAAATTTATATAACAATAGTTATAAATTATTGGGTTTCCTTAAATTAAATAATAATTTAAATAATAACTTTAATTTCTTAAATAAAATTAGTTTACTTCAATAAAATTAATCGAGTAATATAAAAACGAACTATATAAAATTGTTATAAACAATGAAATGGTAATTGATACATATTTTTTCTAGTAGAATATAAAATCAAGTTAATATACTTTGCTTAATGTGAATAGCACTATTTATATTAATACTTATTCTTTACAAACTTATCATAATTTTTATATTATGTTATATTTATCATTAAAATTTTGTAGTTTAATAATGTAATTATATTAATCAATAATATAATATTTTTTAAATGTTTTTTTAGTGGTTGCATGTTCTTTGACTCCTGTAGAGATAGTAAAAGACTGGGAATGGTTGCATAAAAATTTAATAAATACTTTAAAATCCTTTGATACAGAAGATGAAATTACTGAATTTGTATTTTGTAAAATACAATCCATTATAGCTAATAATGCATCAGATTGTACATTAACTGATGGTATATTATTTTTTCAATAGTATAGTTTTTGACGAATTAAAAACTATTTCGTTTTTGTAGATGAGGATTCACAGTCATTTAAAAGAGTCTCATATAAATTTCATCAACTTTTTAATTTATCCCAAGATGATAAACTTGTTAATTATTATTCTTGCAGGTAAATTATTTGTATTATCATTAATTATTTTAGTAGTATTTTAAATAAAAAATTTTATATATAGTTACTGGAAGTCTCGTCTACCTAGACAAGGATGGTTATATTTATCTGTAAATCAAATGTATTTTTATGCTTATATTTTATCAAAGGAAACTAAATTAATTATTCGATGGGCAGATATTGTAGAATTGAATAAAACAAATTCTCTTGTATTTCCTGATAGTATTCATATAGTAACACGTGATGGAAAAGAGGTTCGTATATATTAACATTTACGCTATAAAATAATACAATAATTTTATGTATGTAGATCTGATACTAGAAATTATTTTGCAGCATTATTTTTCAATGTTCCTTCATAAATCAGAAACATTTTCGTTAATGGAACAATTAACAAACCTTGCTATGAAACGGTACATTGTAATTCATTAATTAAAACTAAATTTTTAATAATATAATTTTTTTTTTATATAATTATAATTTTAGATTGATTGATGAAAAGAGTGGTTTTAATGAAGATAGAGATCTTCTAAGAAAATTAAGGTAAAAAACAACTAATTACTAATGAACACATACTAACATATTTTAAGATTTTGAGACTTATATGTAACTTGACAAATATTTTATTTTTATTTTCTTTAAATTTAGTAAAAATGTGCCTAAGAAACCGTCGTTTTTAAAAAGAGATCTTGATGCCCGTGCACATTCTGAAGCTTACAGACTTCAGTTTAGATTATCAGGGAGTGAGAAGTTAGATGGCTGTGTTGATGCAACTTTATGGACTCCTTATAATAAGAGACACAATTGGGGAAAAATTTATTTGTCTCAAAATTATTTATGTTTTGAAAGTAGAGTAAGTTATTATTTAAATTATTTATATCTTTATATTTTTTATTAAATTACATGTATTTTTTTTATGTCTAGGTAAAGCAATTAGTAAACTTAGTTATTCCATTACAAGAAGTAAGGCTTATTGAATCAGCTGAAAATCAAGCGTCGAATGCTACTATTGATAAGTCAATACTAGTTACGACAGCACGATCCTCATTTCTTTTTGCTCAAATACATGATAGAGATTTCGTTGTACAAAAAATATCTGAATTATTAGCCAAAACCAAAATTTTTTCAAAACCAATTTTTCCAAATATAGAAGAGGATAGTGAAAATTGTAAAGCAAACAATGAAAGTGAAGTTGAATTAGTTTCAAATTGGATATCTCAACCAGCTCTAATGAAATTATTTAAAGCTTCACTCAGTACTGAAGCAGCTATTAAACAAGAAGCTAAGGAAAAACAATGGGAACTACATTTTTCTGAATATGGAAGGGGAATGACAATTTACAGAACTATGGAAACTGCTAAGCTTGTCATTGCTGGTATACCACAAACTCTAAGAGGCGAAGTTTGGTTAACGTTTTCTGGTATTTATTTCATATTTATAAAATTATACTATAAAATATAAACAATATTATTTACCTATTATTGTCTCTAATCATTAGGAGCACTTAATGAAATGACAATGAATCCTGGATTGTATAAATCGCTAGTTGATCAATCTCTTGGAAAAATATGTCAAGCTAATGAAGAAATCGAACGAGATTTACACAGATCTTTACCTGAGCATCCAGCTTTTCAATCTGACACTGGTATTAGCGCACTAAGGCGGGTTCTTTCTGCTTATGCATATAGAAATCCACAAATTGGTATAGTTTCAAATGAAATAATTTATTTGTTTAAATACTGTTTAATTTGAATAAAAAATTGAAATTTTAAATGTTTTTCATTTTAATAATTATGAATGAAAATTTTATATTAAAATTAAAATAGTTTTTTACTCACTTAATAATATATGTATTAAGAAAAAGGCACAAGTTTATTAGTATGTATTTCATTTTTATTCAATTACATCTATCAGCTATTTATAAATGATCAGTCTATTTTTATATTTTATCATCAGTGTATTGATTTATTTAAAGCGGGAAAAATAAAATTTTTGTTATATGTTTATAATAATTTTTTATTAACAAATTTTATTTTTATTTAAAAAAGGTTATTGTCAGGCTATGAATATAGTAGCATCTGTTCTCCTTATATATTGTTCAGAAGAATCTGCCTTTTGGCAATTATGCAATGTTTGTGAATCATTATTACCAGATTATTATGACAGACGAGTGGTTGGTGCTTTAGTAGATCAAGGCTTGCTAGAAGAACTTGCTGCTGAACATTTACCCATATTATATGTTAGATTACAGGATTTAGGATTAATTAGAGTAATTTCATTATCATGGTTTTTGACAATATTTTTAAGTGTAATGCCCACCAGTAGTGCAGTAAATATTATGGATTGTTTTTTTTATGATGGTGCAAAAGTTATTTTCCAGGTTAGACAAATAATTACTAACATTAAAATAAAAATAACAATAATTATGAAATTTTTTATTTAAGGTGGCTTTGACAGTTCTGGAATGGAATCAAGAGAAACTTTTAAAATGTCATGATGATGGGGAGGCTATGCAGCTTTTAACTGATTATCTTGGTGGAGTTTATAATGATGATGGTCCAGTTTTACCTAGACCCATTGATAGTATACCACCTAATAAAGTAAATTTATACTTTCTATTATTTCTTATACTTATATATCTTTATTATATTCATATTTTTTTTTATCTTTTCTTAGAGTATTTCAATTCAAACATTGATATTTGAATCATACACAAAATATGGATCTTTGACAATAGGTGGAATTGAAAGGCTACGATTAAAACATCGACTGAAAGTAGTTCAAAGTTTAGAAGAAGGCATAGAGAAAAATGTTATAAGAAGTGTTGTTACTGAAAAATTGATGACTATGGAAGAATTGCAGGTTAAAAATCTTACATATTTTGTTAAATATATTAGTAAATATACTCATACAAAATATTAACCCTATTATTAGGAATTATTGAGTTTAATCAGAGAAGAATTAATGAGTCAACGTAAATCAGAATCGGAGCGATATGATCCAACTCAACCTCCTTACGAAGTATATAAAATTGATTATGATCTTTTTAGAATATTATTTGCTGGCTTATCTCCATGGGGAAAATGTACTCGGGCAGAATCTCTTGCTGCAAGACTATTTCGAGTAAGAATTTAATATGAAATATAAAAATATATCTTCTATTATAACATTGTAAAATAAATTTTATTTTTAGTTAATGGACCGTAACCACGATAATCTTCTGAATTTTAGAGAAGTAGTACAAGCTCTTGCTATGACAACAACTGTAGATTCTTCTCAAAGGTTAAAACTATTATACACACTTCATTTACCACCTTTGTTAACACCAGTAGACTTTGATTCTCCTACACAACCAGGTAAAAAGCTACTTTTATATATAATAATAATGGTAAGAATTTTTTGTTTTGTTTTGTAAAGGAGGGAGGAAATCTTTTAAAGACCATCAGGGACCCGGGCTCCCGGTGTGTGGGTCTCCCCGGTATTGAAGATGCCGGTATACCTACTAAAACCTCACTCCCTCAGCGCACTCACGCGGCCCGCGCCCTGTAGTGAAAACCACAGGGCGGGGACGCCGCGAGTTCGTCGAGGAGACCTCCTTTCCTGGTTCTTATATCCTCCGCGGCACCGCCATTAAGCATTACTTCGGGGAGGGAACCAGAAACTATGCCTTCGAGGTACTCTCTAAGTTTACCTCCCTTACCCTAGGGAAGAGCCGGCTTCTTACGTCTCAGGATATCCTCGACGAAAGAAGCGACCCTTCCCCAGTTTTCTTGACTGGCGAGCATCAAAACGATGTTGCCTTAAAAAGTGATCCTTCCGACATCGCCCTCCAAAGCTTCCCTCTGTCGCCCTCAGTGTTCGCACATAAAGAACGTGTGCAAGGCGTCGTCCGTGGCTGATCTGCTACTTTGCCCATGCGGTGGAGGTAAGCGCGGACGTACCCATGGCTGGTCAGCAGCTGAGTGAGGTGATAGTTCACCTCGCTATGCTGTTGGCCGGCCCACGGGGCCACTTGACTGATTTGTCTGGCGGTCGAGTCTTTCGCGAGTATCCTGCTTCCATCTATCCTGCCAGTTAGCCAGGGATATTTCCCTCGCTCGCACCTTGGCTTCACTACGGTCGAGTGTCCCCCCTGCCTGGTGGACAAGAATAGTAGTAATAATAATAATAATAGTAATGATGATGATGATGATGATGATGATGATGATGATGATGATGATGGTGATGGTGATGGTGATGGTGATGGTGATGGTGATGGTGATGGTGATGGTGATGGTGATGGTGATGATGATGATGATGATAATAATAATAATGTTTAAATAAGTTTCAACTATGTATTATATTTAGATGGAGCGGAAGTTGCTGCAGAAGCTACAGACTTTTTTGACAATATGGAACAAAGTGTAGCTTCATTAGAATTACCAGTTAGTCTTACAGAAGAACGATTCGGTACTTTATCTCGATCAAGTAGTTCCAATAGCCACCAAGGAGATCAATCATGGGAGGAACAAAGTATGGGCAGTTTAAGATCAATGATAGCATCCAAAGATAGTCCATTAGATTTAAAAACTGTGCCAAAAATGTCTCAACTTCATTTTATATCTTTGTGGAAAACTTTATATGATATGTTTCCTGCTCAACCTGAAGATCAAGAAACTTATCGATGCATAGCTGAAATTGGTAAAATTAATATTATCTTAAGAAAATAAATAAATAAATAAATAAATACAATAAATACAATAAAAATATTAGAAATTTCTATTTATATTTACATTAATAAAATAAATTATTAGTACAGTAATTGCATAAAATACTAGTTTTGAAGTTAAACAAACAACGAACGCTTAAATTTTATTTGTAAATTATTAAACATTCAGTCAAGAGTATATTTAAAATGACTGTTTTTTTAATTTTATCAAATAAAATAATTCAACAGATTAAATATATTTATAATAATATTATTTATAACAAATGAAAATTGTTTTAGGTACATTATTGCTTCAATTAGGAGATGTAGGTAAAAAATTTTATGTTGAAAAAGAAGAATTTGAAGACTGTTCTGCACTAGTTTTAGCAAGTAAACGTACGGATATTATGGTAAAAAACAAATTACTTGACCTATAATATAATAAATTTATAAATTTTTAATTTAATAATATTTTTTCAGTCACCTGACCATAATGGTAATCCCGCAAATTCATCGTCAAATGATCCTAACTGGTCAATTACTGCAGAACAATTTTTAGCATCAGCACTAAATGGTCAACCCATTGTAGATTTTTTTAGTAAACGAACAGATCTTATCAAAGCAATTAGTTCACTTAGGAATCGTAGATTTAATCGCGTACACTCTCTTTCCGATACTCCAACATTAAATGCATGATATTCAATAACAATCATTAAAATTTATAGAATATCGATAAATTAAATACAAGTTTTTTCAAAAAATAATTATGTAAATTTCCATTTAAAGAAAGTTTTTGCTTGTGATAATAAGTCTAAATAATACTATTCAAATCATTATCATTTTATTTGGTGTAAATACTATTAATATATTTATACATATAAATTATTTTTTTTGCACTTTTGATAAATACTCCAAATAAAAAATATTATTTTAATATATCAAAACGTTAAAATTGCTTTCATTAGTTCAACTGTATGATACCAATCAGTGTACAGCAATGGAAAAGTAACGAGTTAAAAATTATTTGATAAATATGAAGTTAGCTTCTAAATAAAGAAGTCCTATATTTCTAAATTTTATATTATATAAAGTATTATATCTTCCTTTCAAAAAAAAAATTGAATATAAAAACATTACTTATATACATATAATATTTATAAGTTTGAGGCAATTTCATGTAATAATGTATGCCTTATTTTTTTGATAGTTATAAGTTGAAAAAGTTTATACAAACGTAAATTTTGTAATTGTTATTTTTGTTTTGTAGTAAATTTTAAATTTACTGATATGTTTATTGACAATACTTTGTTACCAATCAATTTATTTCAATAATGTTTTGAATGTGATGAATTATAGTTTATAGAAATGATTTTTATTTTTATATATAACTTAATTAAAAAATATTTTGCATTTGAATTTTGTGAAGGAAAATATTAAATAATCACAAATTCCAAACATTTATATAATGTATTATATATGTATATAATGTTTATTATATAATTTCAGATATTATGTTTATTAATTAAATGTAAAATAAATTCTATAAAAAATATAATCGAAATTTATTTGTTCAAGAAAGACCTTTTATGTTAAAATTAATAATTAAAATTATAAGTTTTCGATTTTTCTATTAAAAAAAATTTTTTTTAAGAAATATTATCTTATCAATAAGAAGTAATTAAATTTGCTTCTTATATTACTATAATATACTAATTTGTTAAATATCAACGAATATAATCAATATAATGCAACAATTTATTATATAAAAAATTTTTACATTTATATTACTTTTATTCTTAAAATTTATTGATGAAAGTAAATGCTATTTATTGTTATATTAGTACTTTGTATAATACTATACGAAGAAAATATTTCAATAATGGTTCCGTATAAATTAAAATTTATTCTTTTCATTTTACAAACTGAAATTTCGAAATTCACTTATTTCCCTCTTAAATTTTAATAGTTCAGAGGTTAATTAAAAGAAGTTTTTAACCATTAGATATTCATTTATAGAACAGTTGAACATTGAAGCAGCACTACGCAATTCAAAATTAAATGTCACATGTGAGCATAACAAACTAAAAAAACTTAAAAGATAAAAATATATCCAATTGTTGGTGGGGAGGATGAGAGAAAAGGCGCAGGCATTTAATATTTAAGTAATAATGAATCGTTTATCTAATTAAAATAAATACTACTACAAATGAGAGTCCGTGAGAAGCCGTTTCTATCTAAGCGATATTCATAAAAAATAATTTATATTCCTGATTTTTTTCGGTCGTAAACGTTCTCTATTATACATGTTACAGGTAAAAACAAATCACGTGTCGAAAATAAATCACCTGGGGCTCAAACTTAAATTTGGCACGGAATTTTCTTGAACCAAATTTTCCTTAAGTTGTATTGATATTTTGATAAATGTAAGTAATTATTTCTGAAAATTTATTTATCAATAATATTATAATTTACTTAATTTTCTGTACGTTTTATTATATTTAATATTATTTTGTAACTCGATTTAAAAATAATTATAAAAATAGGACTATTTGTAATAAGCTAAATCTATATTTAATAGTATTTTAAGTAATAATATAATTATTAATATTTAATTACTTTAATTACTTAAAAATAATTTTTTTTAGATAAAATTTTCAACAATGGCTAGTGTCTTTGTTAAAAAACCTATCAATATGAATTATTTCAATTTATTACCACGACCAATTTATGTATTGAAAATACAAAGCTGTAATTTTTCTGATGAATCTACTGATTTTAACAGTCCCTTGCAAGTTTTAAAAAAAAAAATTCGAAAAGGAGAATTGGTAAATGATGAGTACCAATTAAAAATAGCTAAATCTTTAAGTAAAGTTTATCATAAAGTAAAAAATTATGTACCTGAAAAACGAAGTATTTTTAATTTGTGGGTTATAAAAAGCAAGAATCAACATATAGCACCTAAAGGACTATACCTCTATGGAGCAGTAGGTGGAGGTAAAACAATGTTGATGGACCTTTTCTATGATTGTTGTCAGGTATCTGAGTTGTCGGCCTCACGTGTATTGTAAGCAGGAAAGAATGTCTAGATGAGTGTTGTACAGTAAATAATTCCTGATGCAATACATGTTACTTTATTATCTTTTATTACTTTATCTGATAAATAGATTGGTTTTATAATATAGTATTTATAAATAGATGGAAAATAAAAGAAGAGTTCACTTTCACTCTTTCATGTTGGATGTTCATAGTAAAATTCATGAAGTAAAAAAAGGTATTGTTAGAGATTACAAGAATACTAAAATTCAACCTTTCGATCCGATACCACCAGTGGCTTCTTCTATAACTAAAAATACATGGCTTCTTTGTTTTGATGAATTTCAAGTAATCTTATTTATTTTTAATATAAATTTATTATAAATAATTGTAAATAAGTTATTTATATATAAATAACTTTATATATAATTTTTATATTTATAAAACAGCTCTTTTTATAATTACAATATTTTATTAATTTTTTAAAATATGCTTTTATAGATAATTATATGTACACACTATTTTATATTTTATTATTCAATTACTATTTTAATTTATATAAGTACGATTTCAAAATAAATGTTTTGTATTTTTCAGGTCACAGATATTGCAGATGCTATGATACTTAAAAGATTGTTTACTGAACTTTTTGATAGAGGAGTTGTAGTTGTTGCAACAAGTAACAGAAGTCCAGATGATTTATATAAGAATGGATTGCAAAGAGGAAATTTTTTGCCTTTTATTCAAGTTTTGAAAGATCATTGCAAAATAACTTCATTAGACTCTGGAATTGATTACAGAGCAAAAGCTTTATCAGGAAAAGAAAAGCATTACTTTATGTAAGAAAAATCACGTGATGAAATTTATAAATATCTTATAAATGAAATATTTATCAATAATATTTACAGTAAAGGAGAAGAAGCAGATAAAGGAATCGATAAAATTTTCAAGTATTTATGTTCGATGGAAAATGATGTTGTAAGATCTCGAACACTTAGTATTAAGGGTCGAAATGTATCGTTTAACAAAACTTGCGGTCAAGTAATCGATTCTACATTTGAAGAGTTATGCAATAGACCACTTGGTGCTAGTGATTATATTGAAATATGTCACGCCTTCCATACAGTAATTATTCGCGACGTACCAATTCTTAATTTAAAACTCAAATCTCAAGCAAGAAGATTTATCACTCTTATTGATACCTTATATGACAATAAGGTAATAATTCTTTATAAAAACATAATTATTTAAATAAATATTTATTTTGTTTTGGAAAAATGTATTCGAATTGATAGATAATAAGTTTACAAATACTAAACAGGAAATATATACTGCTTTTTTTTTAATTTTTAGAAGTTTTTAGAAGTTTTTAAAATAAAAAAATAGAATTTCTGAATTAAAATTGTTTATAGTAAATATTGTTTACATCTTTCAGATAAGAGTTGTTCTTTCTGCCACAGCTCCTTATAATAAATTATTTTTACCAGGAGGTGAAGAAGAATACACAGATGAAAAGCGTATGTTAATGGATGACTTGAAAATATCACATGGAACGGTACAGTTTTTAAAATAGATTTTCAATTAAATTTTTTTATAAAAACATTATAAATTTGCAGGATGACCATAAATCTAATATTTTTACCGGAGAAGAAGAATTATTTGCTTTTGATCGTACCGTATCCAGATTAGCTGAAATGCAAACTGCAGCATATTGGGATAAATGGGATCAACATAGATAGCATTTATCTTTTTTATAAGTTACAAATTTTTTAAAATTTATTATAAGCTAATATGCTGAGGCCTAAAATTCATCATTTGATTTGATGAAACCTAATTAATATATCAAAATTTGTATTACTATTGTGATTTATTGTTAAAACATTTAAGCAGTTTTATGAATTTTGTAATCATAGTATTTAATATTTATTTATTTATTTATTTTCTTTTATTATTTTTTGAGACAGTAAATAAACTTTATTGTAAATATGTACATGCAGTTTAGTAGACTTATAAGTAATAAAAATTATTTTGTTTTATTTAAATATTATGGATTTTAAAAAATTTATTCAATAAAATTCCTAATGAAATTTTAAAATTCCCGCTAAACCTTTTGTTCTTAGTTAAACATGCTTTGCATGAAAGTTCTACATATACTATTTGTTAAATGATAACATTTCTACATAAATAGTAGCCGCCTATGATAAGATGGTTTATATTTTTATCTAACATCTTGACTATATTTGAAACTATTGTTTCCAGGAATAGTTTAAGGTTTTAAATCAAATTTTAAAAAATTAATTAATTCTGTAATAATGTCAACTACAAATATATCAGTGGATATTGAAATAAGTAAAAAAAAAATTATAAATTTCTATACAAAAATTTTATATTTAAAAAATCTTTTCTTTTTATAGAAAGAGCTATGAACACATATATAAGTGAATTAGAGATAAATGAAAAAGCTCGAAATATAATTCTTAAAGCGAATGCAATGAGTAATGAAAATAAAATAATGTTTTTATTGCAAGCAATAACGCATTTAGATTTAACTAGTCTGAAGGGCAATGAATCATTAGAAGATATTACAAATTTGTGTACTAAGGTTTATTTTTTTATTTATGTCAATATATTTAAATTCATTCAAATAGTTAATAAATTATATTTTTATTTATAGGCTGTAAATGCAATCGATATTAATTTTGAATGGGATAAGCCTATATGTGCTGCAGCAGTTTGTGTTTTTCCTGCAAGTTCCTGTAATGCAATAAAAGCTTTAAAAGAATTAAATGCAAGAAACAATGTCAAAGTTGTTAGTGGTACGTATTCCAATTATAGATTAAAAATTTGTTATAAAATTATATTTTATATGGAGTAGTAGCTGCAGATTTTCCAAATGCAAAGCTTCCTTTGAAAATACGGATTAAAGAAATTGAGCAAGTAGTTAATTATGGAGTGGATGAAGTAGATATTGTTATTAATAGAGAGTTAGCATTTACTAATCAGTGGTATGAACTGTATAAAGAATTAAAAGTAATGCGAGAAGCTTGTGGTAAAACAAAAATGAAAACTATACTAGCTACTGGAGATTTGCCTAGTTTAAATACAGTTTATATTGCTTCAATAGTAGCTATGTTAGCTGGTTCTGATTTTATTAAAACTTCTACAGGAAAAGAAATTGTGAATGCAACTCTTCCTGTAGGTATTATCATGGCAAAAGCTATTAGAGACTATCATACTACTACTGGACAGAAGGTATATTTAATTATATAAAATACAGATGTAATTTTATATTATTTACAGAAATTTTTTTATGATTACTAGATTGGTTTGAAACCAGCTGGAGGAATAAAAACGTCAGAAGATGCTTTACAGTGGATAACACTTATCAATGAGGAATTAGGTAATGAGTGGCTTACCAAAGATTTGTTTAGAATTGGTGCATCAAGTCTACTTGATAATATTATCGAATGTGTACAAACTTTGAAATTTTGAAAAATAATTGTTTTTAAGTAATAATATTTTGATACCATATTTTGTAATTAAAATATAAATGTATATGTAATAAATAATTTATGTTATAATTTTTATATTTTAATACGGATTAATCACTTAATAAAACGTAAGTCAAATGCCAAAATACTTTCTATTAATACAATAACGTACATAATTAATAAAATTTGTACGATTTCTAATTTAAATTAGCCGCCATACTTATTACTTTTTCTCACTTGACGTTAGGCTTAGTTCAGGTTCAATCTTATTGAAGGAATAAGGAAGTTCTTTACGCTTAAGCATCCAAGATGGTAAGTTGAAGCAATATTTTTAATTTTATATCTATTAGCATCAATAATTTAAGAAATTTGTAAATTTGCTTTTTTTATGAGATATAATGTTTATTCGTAAAAGTGAATTATTTCGTTATTATTTACTGAAAAAATTTGATGAATTTTCAAAAAACATTAATTTTATTATTGATTTCTTGTTCTACAATAGTTAGTAATAATTATTAATGTTTATATACATCTATCAGTCTACAATTGTATCTTACAGATCATTATTTTAAATTTTAATTTAATGATTAATGTTCATCAATCGATTTTCATATAAATAACGTGGTACCATAACCTATAATTAGGATACAGTATACGATTAAAATACTTAATATAAATTCTATATATAAACTTGTATAGTATTCTAATTTCACATTATTTATAGGCTCGTGGACCCAAAAAGCATTTGAAACGTTTAAATGCACCGAAAGCATGGATGCTGGACAAATTAGGAGGTGTTTATGCTCCTCGTCCATCTACAGGTCCTCATAAATTAAGAGAATCTTTGCCACTAGTTATTTTTCTTCGTAATAGGTTGAAGTATGCATTGACAAATTGTGAAGTAACAAAAATTGTTATGCAGCGTTTAATTAAGGTTGATGGAAAAGTTCGGACCGATCCAAATTACCCTGCTGGTTTTATGGGTAGATTTTTCACTATTTTATTATACAATATTCATTTATATTTATATAAAACTACTATGTACTTAAAATTATATATTGGTAGTCACTAAATTATTAATTATATAATGTATTAATACTATTTATAGGCCTATATCGAAGTCATAATATTAATTTTTTTAATTTTATGATCAAATTAAGGCCAAGAAAAATCAATATTCATTCTTAAGGTCACTGGTTAAATAAAAATATTCTTCAGTATTACCCAGATTGAATACATTTTTTAATTATAAAAGTATTATAATACATAATATATACAATTATTAAATTAATTTATTTTTCTAAGATGTTGTTAGCATTGAGAAAACCAATGAATATTTCCGCCTAATTTATGACGTTAAAGGTCGATTTACCATTCATCGTATTACTCCAGTTGAAGCAAAAGTAAAAAAATTTTTATTATGGAATAAAAATCATTTAAATAAATCAACTTTCTGTACTTTTTCTTATTTTTTTTTTTTAGTATAAGCTTTGTAAAGTTAGACGAGTTCAAACTGGACCTAAAGGAATACCTTTTCTGGTTACCCATGATGGTAGAACCATTCGTTATCCTGATCCTTTAATTAAAGTAAATGATACTATTCAATTGGATATTGCAACTGGAAAAATTCTCGATTCTATTCGCTTTGATACTGGTATGTATTATTTATTTAATATATTGAAATGCGAAATTATATAGAATTATTTAAAACAGTATTTTATTTAAAACTTAGTTGTAATATTTGTAATATTTTTTTTACCAAATATTAGTTAATACTATGATAACAACATTCGAAACTATACAATAATATTCTTTTTTATAGGAAATCTATGTATGATTACTGGTGGAAGAAATTTGGGTCGTGTAGGTGCTGTTGTTAATCGTGAACGTCATCAAGGATCATTTGATATTTGTCATATTAAAGATTCTCAAGGTCACACCTTTGCAACAAGGTAAATTTCTTATTTTAGAATTATACAGAATTTTTTATAGCTTCGATTGGCTATATCGAAGCTAAAATTTTGATGCTAATTGAAATTTTAGTCAAAAAATAGCCAACATAATTTATTCTGCGAAAAGGTCACTGATTGATTAAATTCTTATCTTTCTGTATTACCATAGAAGAAAACATTTTATTATTTTTTCATTTGTATCAATTACTTTTTTTATGGAATCTTACAAATAAGAAATGTATTTGTTATATATTAAGATTATTCAATATAAATGAAAAAAAGTAATGCCAGTAAAAATAAAATTTAATAGTATAACATTTACATTGTGAAAATTAATTTAATTGTAGATTACACAATGTATTTATAATTGGCAAAGGAACAAAGCCATATGTCAGTTTACCAAGAGGTAATGGAATAAAGCTTACAATTGCTGAAGAACGTGATAAGAGGTTAGCAGCCAAAGGAGCAAACTAACTTCAATTTTTAATAAAAGAACAATAAACCAAATTTTCTTGGGAAAAGTTGTTTTTATTTAATTTAACCCTAAATAAATCTTACAATGTTTTTTAATTATATATTCGACACTTTATTAATTACGTTTTAATTGTGAATTGTGAAAAACTGTATTTTCAATTGTAGAATCATTACTTATTTGGAAGCCAAATTTCTGTTTCAAGTTCAATATTAGTTTGCAACATGTTGTTACATTTTTCATCTCCTTGTTTTCCAAATTTTAGATGAATTTTTTTGGCAATTTTTAAAAATCTATAATTTAATTATTTTGTATAACAATATAGTAATATTTATATTTATTTATATAATAACCTTACTTCTGAATACACAAAACAGTAGTTTTAATTTCCTTCTGCATATATTTAGGAGCTTTAGTGAATTCTGTACTGAATTCCAATAATTTTGAGGTTTCTTGTAATAGTGGGTAAATTCGAATCCATGCGCCTTCTTTTTTAATTGGTTTTCTCCAGTCTTTACCATTATTCCATACTGAATACAAAACACGTTCTTTGCTATACTGATTTGGGAAACTTTGATGATTTTTTTTAACATCTGCATTGTATTGTAATGATTCCATATAAACATTTGTTTGGTGCTGAAATTATTATTTTAATATATGTTTGAACCATTTTTTACACAATAAATATCTATAACGTTATAAAATTAAAAGAATTAAATTAAATTTTAATTCATTTTAATAAATCTATATAAGACTACATAATATTAAGATCTGAATACCACAGATTTATTTCCTGAAGAGAGAGTCATTATTTTCATTGTTTCTTTCCCAATTTTACATCGTTTATTTGAAGATTTACTGTAAAATTTTGTAGCAATATCTTCCATACTTTTTGAGGTCCAAATGGTAAACAGTGATAATCCAGTATTACAAACTGGAAGACCCAATAAATCAAATAAATCATGTAACAGAGGCTTTTTCACTTCAGAATCTACTTCACAGTCAACGTTTAGTGCTGGACTGATGTTTACCTGCAATAAATTTATTTTATTGCAATATTAATATGTTAAGAATTAATCTACTAGATTTATATTAAAAGTAATAAACAACTTACTTCCAATAACCATGGTTTCAAATTATTATCAATTAAAATGTCAAAACCAAAAAATTCAAAACAATTTGATGATTTTGGTATACCTGATGCTTGACTAAGAATAGTTAAGGTTACTATAGAAGCTATTTGTTGCCACAGAAACCAGTCTAAGTAACCAGATTGTTCTAAATATCTTCTCAATTGACGAAAAGTCCATTTACAACCTATTGTAAATTTAATAAAATAAACGTTTAAATTGTTTTTATTAACTATTTAAAATAAAGAAATAATATGATTACAAAGATATAGATACGTGCTTTAATGGCGAATTATCTTATAAATTATATAAATCTAATTTTTATAATTTTGTGTTAATTAGTGGTTTTTAATTTATTTAAATAAGATTGTAATTTAAATTGTTCCAAATCGAAGCTTATATTATACATTGAAAACTAGTTATTGTATTGGCATTAAAAAAAGGATTTAACGACCATAAATTTATTATTTGGAAAAATATTTTTTGGTAATTATGATTTTAAACATCAAATGAATCCAAATTGTTAAAAGAAACAAAGTTTACCAGCTCCTACTCTTTCTTTTTTTTCATAATATCCAGGACCTAATTTGTTGAGCGAAAAATTTGTTAAGTGTCTAAAGGAATCTTCTATGTTTTCCAAAGAAAATTTTGCTGTTGCAAAACGCACTATACCATGTTTATATAGATAAATTGTCAGAGGTTGGTACGATGGCACACACACGTATAGTCTGAGATCGAATTTGTAACCCCCGATTAGTAATGGATTTTCTATGTAGCTTTGAACGACTGACATAGTGTCGTATCGTAAGTCACCCAATTTCTAAATAAAAAAACAATTTTTAGTTGATTACAGTTTTTCACTCTGTTTTCATATTAATCTGTCATTAAAATTTTTTGAATAGCTCACACATTTATTAATTTGTCATAATTATAATTAACAATAAAGGCATTGATTGATTTTAAAAATGAATAATACATTATGCCAAATATGTGAATTAAAATTAAATTAATTACTTTACATTATAAATTATAATAAAGTAAGAATTTGTTTTAAAACGGTATCACTAATATTGACTCTCAGTTATATATTGAAAATTATTATACCCTTACACGAAATAGAAATATTCCTTTCCCTTGACTCTGATCTACGGGCTTGCAAATCCATGTTCTTTCATCTCTTTCTAAATGGTTACAATCCGCTGCCAATTTTGTATACTCTGACGGCAAAATGTACCCTAGTGGACTTTATCAAAATAATTTGAAAAAAAAAAAAAATTTTATAATTAAAATTTCTAATAAAATATGAAATTTTTTTTTAAAAGCATAACGAGCACCTGAAATCATAAATATTACCGTAAACCTTCTTCATGCATTTCAAGTTTCTTATAAGATTATCTTTTCTACATATGGAACTTCCCTTCGGTATACGATTGATAAACTATAAAATATAATATTTCTTTTGTTTTCATTTAAATAAATAAATTTCAGAATCTGTTTGAAACGTACCTGCCATGGAAGTAAAGATTTATAATGGGCTTGAGATAATCCACCCGATTTCCACCATAAATTCCAACAATCTTTGAAAAGATTATTATGGCCTGAATATTCTCGCCATCCTCTTTCTGTACAAACCTATTAAAATTTATTAATATTGAATACTTAATAATCATTAGCCTTAATTTAAGCGTAAGAAATTGTTTTGTGCATTAAATATGTTTAAGACTCAACAATGATAAAGATTTTATCAAATTTTTTTTAAATGTCTTTTTTAAAGCATTTAATTTCTTAAAAAGTTAAGACTTAGTTTATTCACTATTCTTGTGTAGGGTATTAAATAAATATATAAAACGTAAGATTAAAAGATTTTACGATTTTACATTTTTTATTTTAATTATATTTTTAAAATATCAGTGTTTAACTTTGCAAGAAGCGTAACTCTATTAAATACATAATTTCAAATAAGTACTATCTGTTCAATTAAAAAAAAGAATGTAAAGAATCATGCTCATCCCGAACTTTTGATGAATCATTCCCTACTGAATAAAAATTTATATACGTAAGTCTATTAAGAAAATGAGATCTTGGTAGTAAAATTAATACGATATGAAATTACATTAAAAATATTTGAATTTAATTCAATTAGTAAATAACTCGGTTACTTATATCCTTTTTGTCTTCTTACGTAAAGACAGATGGCAGACAGACAGACAGAGAGAGAGAGAGAGAGAGAGAGAGAGAGAATCTTACAAAAAATCAAAAAGCTCGAAATTAACTAAAGTGCGCGCGCGTGTGTATGATTGAGTAGATTAAGATGCGCAGTTTTTTATTTTAATTGAGAACGTCTGGCGTTTCTTTATTTTCCCTTCTTCTTTCCCGTTTCATCGTTATCGTGTATAATAATAGCTTTATATTATGTAATAGCTTTAAGTTTATATTATTTAAATTATATTACTTTATTATATTCAGTTTGTATTCAGTTTGGTTTTGTATAAATCAAATTGAATGTTATAAAAAACGTCATCAGATTTTTATTACAAAATTCTATGTTACGTGTAAGTAAAGGAATTTCACTATAAATGGTAATGTATTGTAGCATATCAATGATAAAAAGAGAAACATATTTAATGTTATAACAGTATTTAAAGAACTACAGCTATTTACGAAATATTTAAGTATTGAACGGTAATTTTTATTCCAAAGATGTCTTTCTGTTATTGTAACAGAATTTATAATATTTACATATTATTATAACGATGAATTAATGAGCTGATTATATATTAATAAAAATATGAAAAATAAAATATAATTGTTAAATTATTTAGAATTTTTTTTTACATAATCTATTAACAAATTTTTATATAAAACAGATACATAAATTTTTTTGTCAATGCAAATTGATTTAATATTTTTTTTATTCTACTCGTTAAATTTTAACATCCTATGTTTTATAATCATTTAATGTATTTTGTACGCAAGTCACATTAGAAGAAATTTCGAATTTATTAATTTTGTTTCTATTGTTATTTCATTTTTAATACAAGTTTTATTTGTAAGTTTTATGACAATTACTTTTTAAAATAATAAATTTGGTATAGAAAATAGTCAATATTTATTCTTTCTAAAAATAACTATAATTTTCATTAAATGTGTTTATAATTTAATATAATCGTTTAATTTGTACAAATTTTAATATTATCCAAGAAAGCACCATCAATTTAAAAATCAATTATAAAACTGAAGTTCATTGAATATTTAAAATCTTACAAAGAAGACTCTTTCGTGACTTATATAAATTGTTTTTAAAATAGTAATTTTTGTAGTAAATTATTTAAATTTTACATTTATTTACTTAAAAAAAAAAATTAGAATAAATTTTTAAAAATGAGTACAAAGAATATAAAATTATTGATACATTAATGGAAGAAATATTGATTTAACTACTTTAAATTATATCATATTCAATGTTTTAATATATGCTTCAAATCTAATATAAAATATTTGATTTGTGAAATTTTTGTGAAAAGGTAAAAATAATTTAAGAATCAGTCAAATATTTTTAAATCTAGATAGTTTGCTATATAATCATCAGTTTTATAAGTTTTGAAGATATAATTTTTTTATTTACGCATTTTTTTGTTTGTATTTTGTTCATTTTTAAAATCAATAGACTAATACGAATCTGATTTCGAATAAAGCAAATATCTTTGTATTTAAAATTATAAATATTGTAAATAAAAAAACTAGATTTTATTTTATTTATAAACAAAATAAAAATGAATACAAAATTTTCTCAATCAGTTATTTTTTAGTAATTTGATTATTAATTTGTTTGAATTAAGAATTTATGTAGTATTCATAAACATACACAACACCTAAGATAAAGAAATTTACAAGTGATTTGTAAATAAGTAAGTTATTTGATTATTTTTCATGAATAGGTTAATAGGTTTTCTTTGCAATCGAATCGGCAACTAGAAATGTTATATATCGGTGGCTTGCATTTGGTGGGTTGAAAGAAAGCGAGTGGTAAATATAATGTAAAATAATTAGGAATTAGTAATGTAACGTTGACTAAATTAAGTAATTAAGTATATAACCTGGACGAGGAGATGAGGTCCGGTGCCACTGTCATTAAGTCGGAAAATAAAAGGCCCTTCCATGTTTGTTGGGTTAGCCATTTTTCTTGTGCTGGTGTGTTACCGCAACCAACACCACCAGCACCTCTTCCTCCTTCTCCTGCTCTTCCTCTTGTTGTGATGAAATAGGAGCGGCCTCGGGACTTCCACTTTCTCAGACTGTTACCGTTGGAGCTGATGATCGATTATCGGTTGTGCACCAGTATAAAGGACACGTCGCACGCGACATATTATCCGTCCATCCTTTCAAATGCCGTTCGAAATGCTTCATTGAATAGACTAGTGCGAAGATTCGTTTTATGACCGACTGCCAGATGAGGGTTGATGAATATGTCTTATCGAATAAAGCGAATGTACTTTCTTTATTTGCATCGGCTCGGGATGGCGTACGTAGACCGAACATGGAGTGATCCTTTTGCCTCAATTTAGGACCTGTTGGTTCTTTTGATCGTTATTATTTCTAACAGAATTAGTAAGATCAATGCATACATTTTAATTGCCCCGCTAATCAAACTTTTCAATGTACAAATACTTTAATTACAAATACAAATTATTATTTGTTAGTACATATTTTTTATTTATATAAATTTAATCTCTTAAATTTTGAAATACTCATAATTATTATCTTTCATTAATATTACGGTAATCATTATATAAAATATGTAAAATATATACTAACTCTAGGGTTTCCGTATGGAATTTTTTTCTTCCATTGAAATATATTGTACAAATCTTTAAACATCAAGTAGTTTTATATTATTCCTTTTATTTCTTTTTTAATTTTTTATGATTTAAAATATAAAAAGTTTTTTTAATTTAATATATACTTAAGGTAAAGTATTGCTTCTATAATTTTCACGATTATTTAAATGTTATTCAGATTATTTACATTATTTGGATTTAAAAAATTCTTACATAGTTTCAATCGGATCGTTTCTTCTTTCAATGTGATTCTGGTGTTCATATTATACATCAATATCTATAGTTATATAATTAAATTCTAAATTTTTCTATATTTCGAAACTAAAACTTTTTTCGTTTTACATAAAATTATTTTGTGATGATTTTATAGATTAGATTTAATAGCCAAGTATATTTTCTATTATTATTCAACATATGTAATAGAAAATTAATGTCCATTATTTTAAAAATATAAAAAAAATATAATGAAAATAATTAGAATATTAAATAAATCTACGGAAAATCAATTCATACACAGGGATTTGTAGATATATTATAATTATATAATTAATTTCTTTTTTACGCAAAAATTAGATTCTGTATTTTTAATAAAGTATATAACATGTGATAAAATAAAACAATAATTATTACAAGAATTTTAAATTTTACAAAATTATTTAGAGAAAAATTATTTCGTATACGGAGTAATTATTTTTATTTTCTTTTGAGTATTATAAAATATTGAAAAAGTAAGAGTAACAAGCAATGCTTGAATAAGCAATGTATATTAATAAAATTTTTGACATAAAAATGAGTTGTTTTTAATTTTATAATTATATAATTAATAAATATATTATATTTAACGTGACTTGAAAGCAAATTTTAGTTCTGCTAAAAAACTTATATTAAATAATCTTTTAACATGATTATAATTATAATCAAATACCTTTGTTAATCCTTTTAATGATTACATTTATTGTAAAAGGACATTTTTTCGCTTATTCTAGTGAGTTGGTTCATCAAATAATTTAATATAATAATTGCACTTTTTTCTTAATTTCATATTATGCATAAATATTGCAACGAAACCTGAAATGTTTTATGATGATTTATTTAGAATAGCTTAACCGTTTCATTTTTCATGATTTTTTATAAGACACGTGGTAAGTAGGTCAAATGAGTATTTTTTAATTTTTTATTTATTTAAGTCATTATAAAATATAATTCTATTTATAAATAAAGTTAAATATTTCAATTTAGTGCTATATAAATTTAAAGTTTTGTAAAACTATAGACATTAGCTTACAAAGTATTTATTGGTATTTATAAAGTATATGAAGATATTTATAAATACAATATTATATATTTTTATGTACTATTAGAAAATAAGTATGTGCATAAAAAAGTTTTTTTTTTAAGCTATTTATACTTCATGATAACGATAGAGATATGATGAAAGCTTACAAAAAGTGTACGTATAAAATGCGATGCAGCATAAAATACTGGATATTTAGTAAATATTGCTGGAGAAGGTATATAAATAATTTTTAAAGCCGTATCCTTAATAAAAGCAAAATTTTTCATTAGTTATGTGCTATTTGATCATTAAGCTTGAATCTTTGCGAACACGTGTTCCGAGGTCCGCGGAGCCAAGATTATAAAAGGTTGGAGCTACATCAAAGATGATATTTGATGAATTCGCTTACTTTACAAAAACTTCGAAAACTCCGGTTAAGTCAATAGCACGGATTGTCCTCATACTAAAGACTTCGTTAAATATGAAGAACTCTATACGGCTATCAACGCTCAGCGGGTCTAATTGGAGATTCAATTACACGTGATTCAGAGCTCCGACGCTCACTGGGTTAGCGTCGTCTTACGGTATCCAGTTGCTGCACGCGAAGCTCACGTCCGCAGCTCCAGGAAGTACCACCTTCCACTCGAATACAACGTGCCTGCGCCTGCGCCCTGGCGAGTTATTCCTTCATTCCTTCTACGCTATTTATTTCCTTCATAGGAACTGAAGGACGTGAATGACACTTACGGAGGATTATTTCGTGGTCTCTGCACCTGTATTCTAACGGAGGGATGTCTTGTAATTTGTCTTTTACTCATTAAATGGAATGAATTGGGTTATTTTTTATTGAAAATATTTTTTGTATCATTTAAAGCATCAATGCATTTTTAAAGATGGTATTCTTAAATCTACAAGAATATTTTGAAAATTGTTTACTAGCTTTGAATGTTTGTGTAATATTTATATATACTGCATAAGCTTCAAACTTACAAATCTTATAGTGTTTTGTTATACCATAAAAAAGTTCTATTTAATTAGTCCTTTTTAAAATTTTTATCCTAATAGTTGCAGTAAAAATCTTTTAAAATATTTGCTGTGAAACATATATATATATAGCTTGTTTTATTCTTTTCTTTAGCGTCATATGTATAAGAACATTTCAGAAATTTTAGATTAATTTTAAAATTACTTCTATGTATGTATATTAATAATTATGAAAGAACACTTAATTTAAATACTTAAAGAAATAATTAAACAATTATGTATTTCTTAATTACGTTAGGGAAATCTTAGTAACATTTTATATGTAATATATGTAATAACTTTTCCTTATTTTAAATTTTATTACTTAAATCGTCACGAATAATAAGAATTTTATGGTTTCTTTCAAAGTCATATTTGAATGTATAATTAATGAATTACGGAATATATAATTATTGGGAATATTTAACGTTAATTACTTTTAAAATTGATACATTGTGACAACTATTAAAATGTATATATTAACAAGTTACAATTAATTTTTGTTTAAATAAGAAAATGGTACAAAACAAAAGTAATCATTATATCTCGATTCAAAATAGATTTTAATATTATCTTTCATCTACTTAAATCAATTATTTTTGACAATTTACAATTAATTTTGAAAATTTCATATGTTCCTGATGTTGATCGTAACCATGAGCAAATAAGTTTCATAATCTTAAATTTTTCAATTTAATTCAGTTCGTTAACTTATAATTAATAAATAAAAATTGAGGGAAGGGGTTTATATGAAAGTATAAATGATTACACAATTAATTAGAGTTAAACAAATGAATTTTTTTTTTTTTTTGAAAACAAAAAGTTTCTAAGAGTTAAATAAAGTCTTAGTGATTATCAAACGTAGTTTTAAAAATAAATATTGTTTTTAAATATATATTTATAGGTTTGTAGAAAAATATTATAAAAGCATTGTTTTAATGTACTTCATAGTACTTTTATAATTAATAAAATAAGGATTTTTTGAGTGAAAAATACTGTCTTTTAATAATAATAATTATGTGAACTTTAAAATGAAAAATTGATTTTATTTCTAAGTATCATATTTAAGTTTTTGTAATTTTTAGGAAATAAAGCTTAAATAAATGATTAATCATTTATTATAATTAATTTTATTTTAAGTCACATATAACAAAGAATAACTACGTATGTTAATTTCCAAAACATGATTGATTTTTATTTAATTTTATATATTTAATTTAATATATAATTAACATATAAAGAAAAAAGCCGATATAATTTTTTTATAACAGTAGCTTTGCCAATTGTAAAATTATTACAAATACTTTTTAATGATAATAGTTTTTATAATTTTCTATTAATTGTTTAATACTTATTACTAAAGTATACGTTTACAGCAAAAAACCAGTTTTCGCAAGATTTCTTTTCTTTCTATGCAAAAAAGATTAAATTACAAATTTGTCATCACATTCATTTTTACATTTGTTAAGATTTACGGTTTCAGCATAAAAGTTTTAATTTAATTTTTTTAGTTTTTAAATAAATTGATTCACATAAAGTCGGTTGATTTCTATTCATTAGATTAAGTTGTTAACTTCTTACTGAACTTCCGTACCTATAATATTTGAATCTAAAGTAATATTTTTCTTTGACTCTATAAAAGTATTTAAACTTTACTGACATAACACATTTATAAATATGACAACTTTGTGGTCGACTTTATTTCATTATTACTAATATGTATATATTATTTTGGTGTACTAATATGTGTATATTATTTATTTATATATTTTAAATGTCATTGATGTTGCCGCGAGATGAGTTTTTCAATCTCGCTTTTTAACACATGAGGTTATCTATTCGATTATAGTCAGTAAATCACATCAATGTTAAGAATTTCGTCCGAGGAAGGATGAGGCAAGCGTCCGCACTCTTCATATACATGGAAATAAACAATGAAAACTTTGCTTAACATTTTCTTTACAATACATACTATCACACTCACGCTAACGCTCACGCACGCACGCACGCACACACGTATAATTTTTTGGTATTGTTAGACTCTTTTTCCTTTACTAAATCCAAGCCAGCAAAAATTCGATAGAAATCACCTGTATTATATGTATCTCCAAAGTCTTATCTCTATTATTTACTTAGAGAAATGGAGAACGAAAATAAGGTGGTCGTTGGGAAAGTAATAGTGGCGTCAGTCGTTAATATGATGATTGCACGGCTATCGTCATATTGGTTTACAATGATTCTTATAAATCTATTCTACATATAAGTTTATGGATAAATAATGTTTTTCTTCTCTATTCTCTATTTGTATTTTTGATGTCGAAGCTCGTAGTTTATTTGTCAATTGTATTTGCTGTGTTTTTAATTTACTATTGTTTAACGCGCATGATTTTTGCAAAAAGGACGCCCACCCTTTGCATAAAAACTTTGTCCCTCGAGATTTTGTTTACACATCTGTAAAGTGGTGAAAAATTAGTTTTCATTCCTCATAACGAAATCTATAAATATATTACAATAAGCAAATAAAGTACAAAATTTTTTCTTAAAGTTTTTACTAATCTATTAATGAAGATTTAAATAGGTAATGTAATTAAAAACAAAATACTTAAGCTCTTTACACCGATATAATATTTAACACTTGAAATATATATGTGACTTACTGTACAGTTAAAACATTGACTATGATAATTATTATTAAGAGCTTCTACCCAGCGGTCACCAGCTTCTACTGGGTATCCACATGCGAAGCACTTCGTTGTAAAGAGGTCATTCCAATCTGCGATATAAATGTTTATATTAAAATATGTACAACTTGTATATTAAGTAATGAATTTACAAGTGAAATTATGCTTTATGCTTTCAAAAGATATTAGCTTAATGTGTAATGCTGGTCGATATATGTTAAGAATAGCTCAATTGTTAAAAAAACATTTTAACTTGAAAAAAAAATTTATTTTTAAAAGCAGTTGTGGTAACAGCAGCATTATGAATAAAAAGTATTTCAAGTAGCATTTGCAAATTAATTAATTTGCAATGTTGTAAATTATTTTATAGCAATCAATTAAAATTTTAACAATTGATGGTATAATTATGAACCTCTTTCGCAATATGGAAGTCCTTCCTCGAGGAAGAAAGGACTGTTTCCAAAATGCTTTCCACAGTGTGCACAGTTGAAACATTCAGGATGAAAATGTTTTCCTATGGCATTCAAACAATCCTAAAAAAAGATAAAGATTAGACTTCAACTTTTTTTTAGATTGTGAATATTAAAAAAAAACTCATTTGAAAAAATACTGAGTAATGATTGAATAAATACGCACTCCTTTAATTTTGTTATTGCACTTGTCACACGATGGAGCAATGAAGCGTTCAAAACAATATTCGCAGTAAAGTTGTCCTTTTTCCTCAACAAATCCAATGTCTTGCAAGCCACGACGGCACTGAGAATTCACACAGACAAAGTGTTCGGGACACCAAATCTGCCCCAATGCAGAAATAAATGGACCCCTAATTAAAATATGATTTACTATAAACGATCTTTTCATTTCTTTTTCTTTTTTATACGTCAATCTATATATAAATTAATATCAATTGAACGATTCGAAAGTATTAGATTAAATAACAAATTTTAATCCAATAACTGATGCAATATACAAATGAATATAAGCCACGTGATTTCACGAATAACATTAAAGGATTATGATTTAAAGAAATAACTGATATTAATAATAAATATAAAATTTTTAGATGTAAATTTTTGTAAATATTTTGATATGGGGCGGGAAGAAGAAACGTATATGTAAATTTCATAAAAATTATTGAAACTAACAAACCTTATAATTTGGATATTACAGCGACAACAAACTCGTTTTAGATTAAGACTGTTTAGTCGGTTAGTATTTTCTTCATTAACTGCACAAGACATGCAATAAAAAAAATTATTGAAAATACACATTTAAAAATATGACGAATGTTTTAATAAAAAATTGACTATCATACGAGAAAATAAATTAATTGATCCAACACAATAATAAAAATTGAAAATTATTTTTTAGCAAAAGTAATTGATTCAAAGTGATTTGTAATATTTATAAGAAATTATGATATATTTATTTTCGAAAAGTAAAATAAAAAAATAAATACTGAATAAAAAATTTTTTACAATGAATCAATTTCTTCATCAAAAATTTCTCCAATAAAAATGTACAGATGCATATTAATAAAATAAATTCACAAAATCTGTCAATATTAAAATTAAATATGCGTATCTATTAGGGTAAGAGAGAAAGCAGCAATCTGAAAAACGATACAACGAAGAGATTAAAAACGGCTATGAATACTCTCGAAAACTTCCTATAAAAAAGCAAATTTAGATTAAAAGCAGTATCCACAAGCACTTCTTAATACCTGACTTGGGAACTGCAGGCAGCACAAAGTGGAACGCGCAAACCAGATCCTGCCTGATTGAGAATTCCTCTCCCACGATTGGGCGCACTGCTGCCAGCAAAGGTTCCTCCTTTGTTACCGCCAAAGCCACTTGCATCGGTACCTAAAGCCGGGTGGGATGACAAATTTGGTGGGTCTACTGAATTCAGGGTTTTACTCGCCAGGCAATTGGTATTGGTGTGGGTTTGGACTTGGGTTTGAGTGCAGTCATTAGCGTTTAATATTGTTTGGGTCTCGCGTCGGAATCTATTTTGATTTCTAATAGTTTCGTAGTTTATTTGCGTATTATTATTTTTACAGGGTGGTGGCGGAGCTGGTTTGCTTTGAGACTTGTAAAGCTGTACCGTTGGTACTTGTGGCGCTGGAGCGGCAACTATTTGATTTTCGCGTTTGCAAAGCGTTAGAGTGGTTATTTGATTACAAAGGTTAGTAAGCGGTTTTGGCTTGTGAATTGGTTGGAATCCACAATCGCGGCTTTTCGAGTTAGAACTAAAACTTGTTGAGTACGTGCATATATAAGATCCGTCGACGGGACATCCTTGGTTAGGATTCTTATTGAATTCTTCGTCCGGGAGAGGTATTCGAGGAAACGGAAGTTTGACTCTTTCAGATTCAAGGCATTTCAATAATGGTTTAGGATACTGAACCGATCGTACTCCAGCTATTGAAGTTGAGCTATTTGCGTCAATGTGATCGATAGTTTTCTCATTACCTAAATTATTTGTGCAATTTCCAGAAGTTGAACCGCAATAACAAGAAGGCTTCCTGCAAATATTTCCCGACTCCATTGGACAGGGCGAAACCGAAACACCCGAACGATCGAGGGTAGGTTTTATGTGTACTCCACTCGTTCCAATACCATCGCAAGGGACTACCACAACGCCTGATTTACAGCTCACATCCCCGTGAGCTCTGATTGGTAAAATTGTTACACCAGTCATCGGACAAGGGGGCTTAATCGACGGTGGTGGAATTTCATGGCGGATTCTTCTGACCTCTGGACCTCCCATTGGTGCGAAAACTCGTACTCCTGTTTTTTGAATCCTATTTAAAACGTTGTTTTGTGCAGCTGGGCATTGTAAAGTTGGTTGGGTATTGGTATTCTGAGAAATGTAGCAGCTGCTTTCACCAACGAGTGATTCTGAAGACTCCTCTGGTTCTTCATACTCTTTGAGTTCATGTTCGATTTTCTTTACATGACGACTTCCATCACATTCTTCAGTAACAGAATCATTGTGCTCTTTAAAATGAGCGTGTTTATGCGAGTCTTCGCCGACCCACGTGACAGTCTTTAATGAAACAGTATCTTTACTTTTGTGAATTTTCGGAGCATCTTCTTGGTAATGGTAACGAATTGTTTCTATTTTATCGGGTGTTCTTAAATCTCGTTGAATATTTTGTTTACAAGGTGGTGGGTCTTCTCTGATTCTTGGAGCTTTTAGAAAGCATGTTTGAGGTTCTAATCGGCTCGATACTGGAGATTTACAGTATCCTGGTGTAGGTGTTCTGCTTGGCGGATAATCATGACTTTGTACTGATGTTTGCTCTTCGCAGATTAGATATTTTTGATACGTAGGAATAGTGTCTGGTTTTTTAAGACCACACGATGAGAAGCCGTCGTTGGGTGTTTGTGATCTTGAGCAAGACGGTGAAATGGAACGATTACGAAAGCGAAAATCTGGTGGAGGTGTTGGAAGAGGTCGTGGTCCTTCGGGTTTTTTTTCTGGCTCCTTAGATTTTCCACGATAAAGAATTTGTGATGGAATACTATAACCTTCGTAAGTTGTTTTTATATCTGGTGTTTGTGAGCGGCATCTACAAATAGCTTTTTCTGCATTAACTTCCCGACCTAATGGTGAAAATGGCCGATCGCAGGCTGTAGTTAGAGCCGCTACAAATGGAGAAACTGATCGATTTGGCGTTGATGGAGGCTTTGGTTGACATTTGCTACAGACAGTATTTTCTGCATAAGTAATTTCACGATGATATATTTCTTTGGTATCTTCACTAATTGACGGACTTTGACCAGACTGTAACGATAAATGTCTATGATCTGTAGTGGCCATCAGAGCTTTATGCGTTTCGGATTGCCATTCTTTTGAATTTAAGTTTTTAACTGAGGTTTGAAGAGGACAATCTCCAGGTTGCATTTGTTGGACGAATTTCACACACTTTTTAGAATTCAAACTGCATGTTGCCTGCTGTTCTTGGGATTCTTCAGATAATCGTGAACGTATGCGACGCTCTTGAAGTGTTAGCTGATGTTTTTCTGGCATCTGTTGTTCTCGTAGACTCTGATGAACTTCAACTTGTTCACGAAGGTTTCTTCTACGCAGTTCTTCATAATTCTGATGCTCACAGCGTTTCTTAATATTTATTTCCTCGTTAATTTCTCTTATTTGCTTCTTACATTGGGGTTCGTCTTCCCTTTCTATTTTAATCATTCGTTCACGAGATGGTGGACGGTTTTCAAGTTGTTTATTCAGAATGTATTCAGGAGGGTATTTTTTTTCAACAATCTGACTACGTTGCTCGGTATAGTAACTTTGATTTCTATTTCTTTCGGCTATTTCTTCATCTATTCTACGGCTTTCTTCTGCTTGTTTTTGTTTTTCGGTTTCTAGTTTTTGTCTTTGCTTTTCTTCTTGTCGTTTTCTCATTTCAATCAATAAAAGTTCTTCTTCTTGCCTTTTCTGTTCTTTTTCTTCTCGATATTTTCTTTCTTCATCTACTCTGAAATTTCTATCTTCTTCTTCTCGTTTTCGCGTTTCTTCAATTAACTGTTGAGTATCTATTTTATTTATTAACGTTTGAGATGATTTGGATAAATGCCTTTTACCAGAGATATCTTCTACTTCTCGATCTATGATAGAACGTCTTTGTGAATATTGATCACATATAATTTGAGTTTGTTCTTGTTCATCTTGCTTGAAGGGAGCACCTAATTCTTGATCTGGAGATACAACTTCGACAGTCTTTTCATAGGTAGTAATTTTTTTTATATGTAAATTGCCTTTATCTTCTTCTTCAGTTTCAGTATACAGATCATGTTCGCCATCAATTCCTTTTGGACAAATTGCAACATCCGGTGGTACAAGTTTCGATAGATCAACTGGTACTCGCTGTTGAGATTGATCTAATTTTTGTGGTTCCGAGTCTGATGTACACCTAAACTTACATACTTGAGACGTTTTGTGCTCGTGTCGATGATTACTGCGATCAATTTTGCAAGTATCTTCCTCGCTATGAAGATGCTGTTCCTGATGTTGATGTCCAGCTGGCGTAGATTGTGACCGCTCACAGGATGATTCTCGTTTGTGAATTTGTTGGAAAACCCCTCTTTTCGAAGATATGTCGCGTTGGCTTACTTCGTTTTCATAGAAATTTTGACACATTTGATTAGGCTGTGATATATAAGCCGATTGAAAGAGATTGATACCGGTAGTAACGGTAGCCGTCCACGGCCGTGGAATCGGTTGAGTGATTCTTGTCGGGGTCAGCGATCTTCTTAGGCTGTCGGTCGAACTCGCTCGAGAAGAAGAGCGTTCGCAGCGAGATTGGTGAGATTCTTTTGTATTGACTAATTCAACTCGTTGGAAAACTGGTCCCAGGCAACTGTACTGTTCCATCTCACTTTCGATTTGTTGTTGTTTTTGTTGCTGCTCGAGAATTTTTTGACGTCGGATGTGCTCGCGACTGATAACAGACTCAACGTTGGCGCGACGTTCGCGTGTTACTTGTCGAGTTCGTTTGTCGATTGTTGGATTTGGATCAATGTAAAGGGGACTAGCTGTGGGATAAGTAATGTCTTCAATGGGTTTAATAGGTGGCCACGATGAGAATTTATTTCGCGAAGTTGGTGGTTTTTCCGTCACTTTCGCCCGACAAACTTCTTGTACCACGTCGTAGGAACAAGACTCTTCTGTATGCGATTGATACTCAGACTCGTTTTGCCTTAAATTATAGTACTCTTCATAATAGGATGAGCTCTCTTTTTGCCGGTTAAAAATTTCGATCAAGAAATGTACACGTAATTTCGAAGACACAGAATTGAAATATATGTATACGCATACAAGAGTATTTGAATACGCGCGCGCGCGTGCACACACACACACACACACACACACACACACATATATATATATGTGATTATTTGAATTTATGTATGTGTGTAAATAAATAAATTAATTAATATGTAAATGTAAAAATATGTATGTATGTTCACATAATGATTTTGTGGCCGTATACATTGGGTTGTGCCCGTTGATTATAGTATTAAAGATTAAATTTTGAAATGTCATTTTAATTAATATGAGCGAGTAACACAGTAATACATAAGGAAATAAAGCGATTAAGAGAGGCAGTGGACAGTTAGTTTGATTAGAAAGAAAAAAAAAGAAAATTTAGTTTAGTAGAAGAACGTTAAATGTTTAATAGCAGAAGTCGCGATGTTTTAAATTAATTAAATAAGTTATATTTATTTATTCTACAATATTTAATACATATATACACACACACACATATATATATATATATATATATATATATATATATATATATATCTGTATATATATATATATCTGTATATATTAAATTATTAGTTCGTAAAGTAATCGAGCGATCGTAAGCAAGATTTAAGGGCTTGCCCAATTGATAATGCATTAAGGCATTATAATCAACAGGTTTAATAACGCTATAAGAATTAATAGTAGTAATATTAATAATAATAATAATAATAATAATAATAATAATATTATTATTATTATAAACACTAAGAATTGTTATAATTCGAATAACAGTATTACGAATATAATAAAAAAATTGATAGAATTATAATAACAATGGTTTTAATAATGAGAACATAAGCATGAAGATATTTTATTAGATAAATTGAGTATTATTTATATATTTTTATATATTTTTAAAAATATTATGTTAGAAATTTATTTTTATAGTATTCTTAATTATCTATATATGAAGAGTAGTTACATATAACAAAAATGTAAAATTAAAGAATAAATCTCAATTGAAATACTTTTATTATTTTAATAATCTATAATGCAATAAATAATTTCAATAAAATTCCAATATAATGTGGATAAAATAATTTTCATAAAGCTATTTCAAGTTCGTATTTCAGATGTATTAGTATGTATAAATAAAACATTTATTATAAAAAAGGTATTGAACAAGAGAAAGTCTATTTTAGCAGTTATCGTATTTTATAGTATATTTTTCAGTATTGAAAATGAATATAAATATGGTATTTTTAATGTTTTTTTATAATGTATTTTAAAAGAATATTTATAAATGTATAAGAGACTTTAAGATTATCAATAAAGTATTAAATAAGTAATATTAATATATTATAAATTAAAAGTACAAATTTTATTGTTAAATACTGTTAATTTATAAATTTTTTTAATTATTTCGTTTTTAATTTATGAATAATATGGTTATTGAATATTCATAAAATGTAATATATGTTGGTAAATTAAAATATGTATTAGTAAATAAGAAATATTGATATAGTATAGGTAATGATAATAAATCTTAAAATGTAAACATATAATATAACCTGTTAATTATAGTAAAAATCTTGAAGCATTCAATTAAACTATTATGACTCATTTTATTTATTCTATTTTTACTGATAATCTAAATTCTAAATTTAATCATTTTTAAACTTCCGATAAATAATTTATGTGGGCTAATAAGTTACTGATATTTTTATTGGCCAGTTAATGAAGGTATTATTAAAAATAAAATAATTTAATATCAACACATTCAAAATAAGACTTATAGTGAATGCTTTAATGTTAATCAGACTATGAAAATCAGTGTAAAGGAAGTGTTCTTCGAATCACTCTCAAAAATTATGAATTGTTTTATACCCACTAGTTTAAATTTAAACAATGCTCAATATTAAATGATTTATTCAATTATTATAACGAAGACACTTTATTAGGAAAAACATTACGAAAAGTAGAAGCTCAAGCCAAAAGCAATTAAAAAATCAGCCTCCAAGATAATAAGCGATGAAGCAATAGTATTTGTGTGAAGAAACTAAACAAGACCTTAAAGCTTATCAGATTCGCTTTTATTACTTATGGAAATTGTATTTTTGAGCACCAAAGAATACATTTATTATAAATTAAATAAATAAGTTAAGATAATATAATTGCAGAATACATATGCAAGTATTATATTACGACAATATATCCGATAATGTAATTTGAAAATATTTTCGATGATATAGTAGATTATAATAATGCAGAACGCGTCTTATTAACAAAGTAATCGCGCGTTTATTGTAGTTGAGAGCTGCCATGTTCACGCGATGAGGGAGAAAGGTCGGGGTTTTGAGTTGAATGACGTAGTTGCTGAAATAAAAACACAAGATAATAAAATCAACATTAAAATGAAGGGATCGGTACATATCTGAGAGATTAATTTATATATTAATTTTTCGATTTAAAAAACTTTACTAATATTGACTAAACTTTTGTGATATTAAATTGGTTTTCTTAAAAGTATATTCTAAAGAATCGTAGTTTTTTTTCAGTTGTTGTCAATGAAACCCTTATAAGACTTCTGTTATTTGCTATAAAATTTGCATTTGCAAAGCACACCCCATTAGTCTTAAAAGAAATACTTATAAAGGAATGAAAAGAAAACGAAATAAAAATGGAACATGGCATGTTGTACGCGGTAAACCATGAATTTATAGAAAATTCATTAACCATTAATAAACTGGTTGTATACACACATATGTGTATATATATATATATATATATAACTACTAACAAACAGTTCTTAATAACAATAAAATAGGAGGCCACGAATCAACCATCAGCGGAGAATGAAAAAGACATCAAGGATTAAAGTTCTTTTCTGAAAACTTTCATAGATAGAGCTCTAAGTTATTTTCTAGAAATTGGAGAAATCGGGCACCTTTTATAAATAGCAGTTAGTTCAATTTGAATCATTATATGTTAGTCAAATATTTCATTACAGGCTAATTCAAACTACTTTTGGTAAGCTAATTAAGTAAATGTATTGTGACGTGCGTTTGGCGGGTATTTATTTGGGCCGTCGGGGGGGGGGGCGCAATCAGCTTTAAAACAGACTTGGGGACGTCATTGAAATTGAATGAAAAGGCGATCCAATTACCGATGAGCGGAGATTATCGCGATTGGCAGCTCTCAAAATGTCTCATTCGCACCAACATCACTTTTTGACATTCAGATACCTTTCCCTTCATTCGTAAAAATCTGAAATCCTCGAATCCCTATATCTGGTTTTGATTTTCACTGGGATTCGGCATCCACCGATAAAGTATTCTATCTACCGATAAAGTCTACCGGTTCACTAGGACTTTATACCAGACCTTCCTTTTCTTTTTTTTGTATCTACCACAATCAACATTTCGAAGAACTTCTCTTAATGTTCCCAAGGTCTATTTAAATAATAATAACAACGACTACAACAAAAACAACAACAACAACAACAACAATAATAATGATTACGATGATAATCATAAGAATTGCTTATATCTGATTTTATCCATATTATTTCTAACTTTATAATATATTTTTATTTGAATTTAAAATTGAATAAATGTCCTGTTATTTTTTAAGGAGTAAATGCGAAATCTTGTTTGACGCGTGAAAATATATTGATTAGTGATTTTTAATGATTTTGAATATCTGTTCAATAATATTATGAATAGTAATGTAATTATCATACTCTTAAATATCTGAATATCATGTAAAAGTAGATAATCCATTTCTTAAACACAATTTTTATATCATATTGATTAATGGTGACAATTAAGATTATTCGTAGCCTTAAACAGTTTTAAGCAAATAGTTTATAAAAGTATTGAAACATTTGTACCAACATACGTTGTTGATATCTTGTACTTCTATATAAATAAAATAATACTAATTTAAACTTAGTATTTCTGAAGAATTCTTGTCACGAAGGCATATTATAATCAATTTGATATATTGAAAAAAATGATGGATAAAAGCATATTAAAATGTTTTAAATACATTAATACCTTTACGAATAAAGAATTTCAATCAGTATAATTTATCTGGTCTTAAAGAGCATAAAAACTTCTAAGTAAATGATAACGTGTGAATGGAGATACTAGAATGGACAAAAGAAAAATATGAGGTTATTAAAAATATCGATAGGAGTTATTCGTGTATATGTACGATACCAATAAGGTAAGTATCATAAATAGCTATAATAAATGACGATTTGCAATTAAAAGTTCGAATGCCATAGTGTCAAATTGCTTGAGCTTCATGATACCTTTGAAATAAGAGCTTTTTGGCTTTGGCAAAGTAGTAGAATGACCTATTTACAAGAATTGAAATCAAGGTTAAACGATGAAAATTAACGTCACTTTAATTTCTGTATGTAGACTTATTTGAAAATAGATGTATTTGACGTGTAGTGCATTTTGCTTATCAGTTATTTGTTTATTTATTTATTTATTTGATTATTTATTTATTTGATTATTTATTTATTTGATTATTTATTTATTTGATTATTTATTTATTTGATTATTTATTTATTTGATTATTTATTTATTTGATTATTTATTTGTTTATTTATTTATTTATTTATGAATCTATTTACATATCTGTCTATAAATCTATCTATAGGTATATATTAATTTCATACACAATTTTTATATTTTTACTTTTGATAAGTTCTTTTCACTATATTTATAAAAGAAAAACATTAATATTTATTATGTGTGATAATAATGCATGGATAACTATTATATATATAAGTATGTATTAAACTATCAAAAACGCTAATGCTAATTGTGTAAGCATCAGTTTTCATTATATCTTAACTTAGTGAGTGACAAATATTAAGTGAATAATTTATTTTTTATCAATAAGTCAATTATTCTTTTATAATTTGGAATATTGTACGGTTGACTATTGTAGTATAAAAAATACACGATTTGACGTATTATATTAACATTTTTTTTCATTGTTAAGAACAGAAGATATTCGGTGAAATAATAAATAAATAGATTATATAAATAATTGTAATTGGATATAGATAGTTAAAAACGTAAAAGAAAAATATAGCCTACTATTAAATCATTTATGAAATTGCCTGTCATAATGTCAATTTAAGTATGTGATAAAAAAAGATATGAATGAGTATACTGAGAGCGCAGAGAGTATGTAATACTTCTTCTACTTATAAGACCTATTACGCACAAAGTTTAAGAGATATATTTATTATCGTCAAAATGATAAACTCACCAGAAATAGATTGAGTCTGAGAGTGTGGTAAAGTGCTGCTTTCGGTATTGTTAATAGGTGAGGACGAGTAGTTTTGATTGGAGATGCTTGAGCTGATATAGGGCTTAGGTCCGCCAATATTATTTGCCGTTGGCACCTGTAAAATAATTAGATAATTAAGCAGGTTAATTCAACCCTTTTTGGTTTATAGTCTTTCAGATAATTTATCTGGAAGGTTGGTTTAAAATAATCGATGATTATTGATTAGCACAAGATTGAACGACTTCAATTAGAAAAATACTAGCTGTTAGGTACTTTTAATGAAATAATATTTTGCCTTCTCATAAGCTTATGATTTAAAAAATCAATCAACAATAACTGCATTGCTTCGAGCAAAAGTAGTAAGCAAGCAAGGAAGAGCAAATAAAAAGCACGCTTATTAAAAACTAGAAAATTTCCAAGATAAATTGAGAGAGATTGAGTTTAATGGAAGTCGGTGGCTTCATTGAGCGATAATTACAGTAAGTCGGGTAAGTTATTCAAGTGCAATGCGCGAGGAAGATGCGGGTGCTAGTGTCCGCCAGGTAATATCGAGGACTTGGGTGTGAATGTCGCACAAGCTCATCGAGAGCTACGTAATTATTGAGCTTCGGTCACGAGTCCGAAAGTTGTGCCAATAAAATCTGCCGGAAGTTATCGGGGTGGGGGCTCGATTTTTTCGAAGTTGTGCCAGTACTTTCGTACGTCCGCACCCCAGTCCTTGCTTGCTTCCTTGGGTCGTTTAGCATTTTTTCTCTCCTTTCCCCTTTATTATTTTTCTTTACATTCGTGGGCTCGCTAGATGCTGCCGTCGAAGAATGATGTTGATTGTTCTCTAAACGTATACGCAATCGTGTCCCCTCGGTAATGGTTACTAAATAAACATCTGCATACCATGTATTTTAACTTCTATGTAGCTTAATTCAGTTGTAATAAAACTTATGGTAAATTTATAAATTAAGGAGGAATATCTCTTGTTATTTTTAAGACGAAGGCAAGATTTTTTCATTTTTACTGTCATTTAATGTTTTCCATTAAATTATGTAATATTTTTATATTTTTCTCATTAATGAAATAAATCAATTTATTTCGCCAATTACTCGCTCATTTATATATTCAATAACTTTTTAAAAATGAAATTTTAATTAAATAGTTATAGTTCCGAGAAAAGTTAATGTATTATTAGAATAATAGTATTTTAACGCGTCAGCAGAATGAAAATTTATTTCTACGACAGACCGACGTTTGAACGAGCACCTGCTCCTTACATAATACGTATATAGAAATACATTATATTTATAGATATAATATGCAAAGTAGAATTTCATTAAAGTACATACGCCCTAATAATTACAGATCAAACTAACAATTATACTGAAGGATATAACAGTACTCAACAGTAGATTTCATAATATATATGTATATAATATTTTTAACACCAAGTTATTATTTTAAATCGTAAAGATGAAAAAAATTAACTTAGATTGAAAAAATTTTAAATTTAAACTAACAACATCGTGTTAAAATAGATATGTAACGATCTATCTTATGATAATTGATTATCAGTAACTAGTGATAAAGAGAGTACCAATAAACTACAATTAAGAAATAATATAAAAAGAGAAAAACGTTTAAGAATACGATTTGTTTTGATGGGTAGGGGAGAAAAAAATTCTTGTAAATTTTATGTAACACGAATCAATACAGAAATAATGCGTATAAATTGTATAATTATATAACACATGTTATAAGTATATGATAAAACGTCAAAATATGTAGATTAGAACGTACAATGTTCAGTACAATGGAATATTACTTATTTAAAATTACCCACATTAACCGACATTTAGAAAATTATTTACATTAAATGTTAATATACTAAAACATCAAGATTTGAGAGAGGTATGCGAATGACTATATTATTAAAGTCGATCGATTATTGTAACTTCATTGCTTTCGAAAATAAGCTAAAAGCTTATAAATCGGTGGCGCATAATGGCGAATAATGTTTCGGAGGAGAATAAAGGAAGGAAAAGATTTAATATTAAACCATTAATAGCCTTATGTTTTTTTTCTAAGTGAATTCTTGTTCAAAAAAAGGCCAGAGCTTCAAAATTTAAGGTTGAGATTATTAGGTGGCCCTTTAATAGTCACCTTTTGGGTTCGCGAATACGCGTTTTTTGAGCAGTAGTTCCGCTCGTCGAGCTCGTAACCACGCTGCTGTTGTTCGAGGGCAAAGTCGCGTATGTCATCCGTAAGCTTATGCAGCTTGTTGTCAGTATAGTTAAAATGGTCGTTAGTGGGGTTACGATTACAGTCGAGCCCGTCGCCGTTGCTCTGTGTCCGGATCGTCAGTGTGCTCGTGTACATTTTCGATTGGCAGTGGCCCGGGGATACGAAGCCATTGCTGTTTGTCTCCTCATAGCCGTTGTAGTAGTGCTGCTCTTCTGGTTGTTCTAGTTGTTGTAGATGTTGTTGTTGTTGTTGCTCGGGAGTGTAGTTCCGCATGTAGCACTGTAAAAGCGATAAGTAGCAAGGACTTACACAAACGCACGCAGGCATGCGCACACGCATGCATATGCAAAGCATACACCAGCGTACCCATAGGCATACGTATATGCTTGTGAGTGCTGGGAGGAAACTCATTTGTCGTTACTTGACAGGGTGCACGAGACACTTAACGGGGATGGATGAATAAAATTACTTTTATACAGCTATTCCTGGCTCCTTTTTTACTTCCACCCTTATATATTATTAGATATTACCTTTAGATATTTCATAATTCGATCAATGATCGAATTTGATGTTTTATAACTTGGAAATACGTACGGATGTCAGATTAGTTACTTTTCCCCCCTCAATTTCGTACATGCTATAATATTTTAGAAGTAAATGCATTTTTAATTTTTTTTTTTAATTATTATAAAATATATTTTCTTATTTAGATTAGAAACATATGATCAATCCTAAGCGCAAGAGCTTTAAAATTAAATTCAAAATAAAATTAAAATTGATCTCTACATGATCTATATTATAAGTTAATTGCTCATATATAAAAATAAAATCATGTAATTAAATACTTTATTTTAATAAAATAAAAATTTTAATAATATTAAAAAAATTTATACAAAAATGTTAAATAAATCAAATAAATTATTGGTTAATTCAATTAAATTAGAGTCGTATTTTGTACTTACAAGATAAAATGCAGATTTAAAATAAACAAAGTTACTTGATATATCTAATTAATATGATCAGATTTTATTTATGCATTTATTAATTCGCGACATTAATCTGAAGCAAAAGATTTTTAAAATAAAGTATAAAAAGTGCTTGTATAAGTTTTTCTATTAATTCGTAAGAAGATAACTGGAAATTATTAATTCAAATACCCGTTTTAAAAATTAATAATTTTTAAATTCATTTTTCTTTTAGTTTAATATAAAAGTTTTAAAGAAATATTTTTCTCTAATTTTTTTAAAACTATGTTTTAGAAATAATATAAGCAAATTATAAATACTAATGTTTTATGGCACATTGTTTTCAAGCATTGGTATTAGAAAATAATATTAAAAAATACTCTCGAAAATAACAATTTAAATCTCATATCAATCATATGTATGTAATTATTTTACATGCTTCTCCACTCCATTAATCAATCTTTTTTATAGAAAGATTAATTGAATCAATGAGCTTACTGAATACGGTTGAGGTGATGAACTTCCGCAATTGCTTAATGATGGCGAGTGGGAGCCGACGTTTGATAATGCTGCAGAAATTGCACTTGCAGGAGCTTTTTGACCACTGGAATAAAATTAACCTTTTTCTTTATGTGTTTTGAAATTTTTTATTATAAAATACTGATTGTAAAAAGAATTATATTTTCTTTAAAGTGCCTTAAAAACAATAAATGAAATATATCTACATTTTAAGATTTAGAGTAAAATATAATATAACATTAGAAAGCAGCATTACTTATAACTTTATTATAAACACGAGTATAAAATGAATACTAGTCAATAATTTTAAAAAATAGTGTTAAAAATATAAATATCAATAAATACGATATATTGGTATAATAGTAGAATTGAACTCGTTATATTAGCGCGAAACTGTAATGAAGCTGCAAACAAAGGATTATTCTATATTATTATCAATAAAATTGTAATTCGTAAAGTTGAAAATGAATTGTAGCTCGTAACATAAATTAAGGTATGTTAAACGTACGGTCCGATAGTTATTGGTACGAGTCCAGATGGTGCGTTTTGCCTGGCGACCAATTTAGCATGGATGTCGCAGTACAGTTTATTATTGATGTTGTAATAGCCGACATTCTTAAGAGAAGTTCCACAGGTTGAACATTTGAAGCATTCGACATGAAGATTTTTTTCCTTTATTCTCACAAATACGCCACTAAATATCACCCCCCCCCCAAAAAAAAAGCTATTTAGTATTTGGTATAAGTAGGTACATAGAGGCTGTTATTAAATAATGAAATTAATCAAGTGTAGTTTACTGACATTAAAACTAATTAAAATTATTTTAGCCATACACTAGCAGTGTAAAATAGTGATAAAAGTTATTCAATATTTAAAACTTACGTTAAAATATATATTGCGCTAAGCAACGATATATTAAGAAAAAACGACGTTATATTGCAAATAAATTATTAATTCAGTAGTTTCTTTTAATTATAAAAGTTTATTCCTTGATAGCATAAAATAGTCGCAATAGATACTTTTATTGAAATAAGAATATACTAAACTAATAATCTTTATTACTAAAAGAACAAAATTTTAGAAAATTATTAATTTTAATGATTTTGTTTTTGAAATAAAATTTCTATCAGATATTAATTACTTCTTTGTGTATATACATTTGATTCATTTCATTAAAAAAAAATAGATTTTCAAGTAAATGTTTTTATAAAGTATAGAGATAAATGATATTGCATCGACTTATTTCGACTTTTTATAAAGATATACGTTCATTAATGGATTAGATTATTAAAAAGATTTCTATAATTTTCAACACTTTTTAAATTAGATAATTATATTGTAAAGAAAAGACAATAGAAAATAAACTGAGAAATAAATAATGTTTAGTTTTAATTACATATTATAAATTCGTTAAAAAAAAGAGTCGATTCGAAATCTGGCGTAATAGGGAACAACGTCTTGCCCATCATAAAACACGTATTTGCATCACAGAACATCGAGAGAAAAAGGTTTTATTGTAAAAGAAATAATAAAATAGTGGTAAGAAGCCGTTGCTAAAAAATAATATTTTATTAGCCGTTGATGCATTTGAATGGAATTAAAATAAAAAAAAGCAAAACAGCATATTTATTTCCATCGAAAGCAATAAGACATGGTATTGGGTGCTCAGGCGGTAGAGCAAGGCCGGGTAAGACGACTGGGCGCCGTGTGGAGGGGGACAGTTGAAGGTGACACGATTAAAGATATAAAAGAAAGTGTACGTGAGAAAGCCATATTGAATGCATGTATTTTTAAGTGCTTGAAGAATTTAATGAAATTCGTGAGATTAAAGGATATACATACATGTAACCAATGACAGTGCAAATAAAGAAGAATTCGCGAAAGCAAGTGATAGGAGAAGATGCCGACGACCAACAATGAGACAAGCCCATGATAATATTTCTAATAACAATAATAACAGCAGCGGCTGCAGCAACAACAACAATAATAACAATGACAATATTAAAATAACAAGAACAAATACAATAACGACAACAACAATAGTAATGGTAATAGTAAAGGTATAGGTAATGACAATAGTCATAACAATAATGACTATGATATAATGGTGATAATCATTATTATCCAGGTATGCAGCTCCTTATTAGAAAAGATATATCGAGGGATTTGCCTTAGTGAATAAACATTAGGTATTCGAACAAGTATTTAATTTAAAGTAAAATGAATTAAGATGTCCATGCTCTTCTGCTCTCATTTATAATACATTTATAATACAACTTTTTGTTCTCTATAAATTTTAAATTATTTTTAATTTTTACAGTATTTTTTCATTGAAGAAAGAGAAACTTAAGAATTCGATAAATTGATAATTTACCCATTCGTTGTTTCTTATTAATATTATATACTGATTAAGAAGTGATTTGAAATTCAGTTTGATAATACATATTACATAAGCGATTATCAATATTGAACGATTATCGTTATATTTTAAAACTTAAATAAATAATTTCTATAATAATATCAAAGAAATTATACTTAGTTTTACTTAATTATTTAAAATAAATTATAATAATTTAACGGTTAGTTAGTAATAGTAATTACATCGATCCCTTTTCCTGTATGAGAAACCTTTTGAGTATTTAATAAAACTTTTTAGGTTTAATTAATTTTTTAATCAACAGATTATTTTAATATAATTGATGGGTAATTGAAGATATAGTTGAATTTTTTTTTTGAAATAATAATAATTTTCTGATTAATTGAAGATATTTTTTAATCAAGTGCCTATCTCGAAAAAAATTCTTTATCAAAAATGAAATAAGATTATTGAATAAGAAAAAGTTTTAGAAGAAAAGCTTTTTTACTGCAAAATAGAATAAAAGTGGGAGAAAAATTGACAAAAGATAATAGTTGTGATACTAAGTAAGAAAATTTTAATTATAAATAATTGAAAATCTTTAATTATAACTGAACAGAAGCAGTACCACAAGTGGTATAATTTATTGACAGGTTTCCTCTAACAATTAGTTTAAAAAATAATTAGCCAAAAGTAATAAATAAAAATATTGGATAATTAAATATATAGTATCACAGTTCTTTTATAAATAAAAGGAATTCAGAAATAATCAGAATTGCTTCTCGATTTTAAATCGGTAAATTTAAACTTTAAGTTATTAAACTTTGTTGTTTATTCAAGCTCAATATTGTCTTTATTGGATTTTTTTGTCAAGATATTCACGGTTTTTTAATTTAGAAGGCATAGGATATTAGTTTTAAAAAGTACAAATAGAAATTAAGTAAAAAATATCGAAAGTATGTCCGAGAAGATGAAATTGTAAATGATGAGTATAAGTCCATAAATTCTAGAACAAAGGATCGAGTACTGGAAGCGATCTTATACTGTTTAGGCTGCTTATGGGGCCCGGGTTTGAGGGGGGGGAGGAAAGGCGAAGGAGCTATGGCAATTGCTGACGAACACAGAGAGTAAACGAAGAAAGCTTCTTTGCGAGTAGAGGCCCGATTCGTCGGCATCGGGGATTTGAGGAAGATTCGCATCTGGACATGAGAGTTACACGATCGGGCTGTCGCAGTTGGTGCAGATGACGGCGCCGTCAATCCTTGTACTGGGTCGCTGCTCCAGGGGCCACAGATTCGAACCGCGGACGCTGCCGACATAGTCTCTACCATGACTACCATGATCAACACCACCAGAGCTACCACCGCCATAGACATGGGAAGGCAGAGGTGACCTTGGTCCGCAGGACCTCCCGCCGATCGCGTGGCTCACTGACGAATAGTACTCCGTCCGGGCGGGCACTGCGTCGTGGTTAAACAGACAATAGTGCGACGAAAATTTTAAACATGTGGAATTAGGGGGGACGCGTGCGTCCGGATAATAAGTTCGGAGTTCATTTCGGATAAGAGTTTAATTGTCTCCAGGTAGTCAGAATTTTGAGTGCAAGTGATTGATTGGTTTTGTTATCACTGGGATTCTAAAAGACTTGGAAGGGTAAAAAAGAATTGTGTATAATTTGGGGGGTCGCACGCGATTTTCGAAAGTCTGAGGCTTCTTAAGAAGCACGAGATAGACGCGGGTGCTCGGGGGCATGGACGTTGTTCCAATACAGTGACCTGCAAAGGATGAAACTTACATGATAAGCCTCTCGCACTCGGCACAGATGTTCTGTCCGGGTGGGAGGCTATGCTGAGGTGGATTCGACTGAGGCCGCGTCTCTGGAGCCTGGACCGAGCGCAGCCCAGCCAGGGCAGGTGATGTCGGGGTCACGACTCCGCTGTGGGGCATCGGCTCTGCTGCTCGATTCACGGTTGTTCCCCCCCCCACCATATTAATTTTTAACTCTATGGTTCTCACCCATTAACTACATGCTCTCACAAAACTACGCGGTTTCGGTGAATTTGTATGACGAGGAGTAGTACAAACGAATATTTTGAGTATTATTTATTGTTTTCGTTTCATCAGCAGCCACTCCAGAGGACGTTTGTCACATTTAAAATGCTTGCACTTTCTTAGAAAAATTTCTTTTGTACAATCTACACTTGCATTTTTTTTATAGAAAACATTTTATACACTTTTTTTATTTAGAAAATAAATTGTTTCAGAAATAATTTCTATCATTGAATATACAAAATAAAATATAAGCAACGGATTGAATAGATTATTTTTAAATTAATTAAAATAAATTGGTTTTAATTGATCAAAGATATGAACATTTTACATATATTATATATAATAAAGTTTCAAAGAGAATTTGAATATTGATATCCACTGCGCTATCGTTTGAAATTGTGCAAGCATTTTTATCATTGAATTTCTCTATATAAATGATTTATTGAATTATCTATATTTTCATATTTGCATTTGGTAAAAATTATTTTTCTTAAAAAAAATTCATTACAGAAATTTGTCTTTTTTTCAAATTATTCTTAAATATAATATTTAATGATGTTTCTTTAAGTATTTATGATTATCACAAATAAAAAGAAATTACAAACAAAAGCATCAAGAATTCAATGATTATAGATTCCCGTCAGTATGGATGCAATGACCTAACTATAATTTAGCTTATAACGACTAGTATAAAAGCATAGTTAAAAGAAATAAAGTATCTAAAATAATAAATATAATAATAAATGTAACTGACCAGGTTCAGGTGTTCTTGGCTCCTTATCGGCTTCTTGAACCATTTTGAATACTTCACTGTTTTGAGCGTTGTAATTTTTTTCGTTTTTCTTGAAGTTTACTCTAAATTTGTATATCATGAATTAAAACTTATACAATAATAAAGCAATGATATTTCAGGTAATTAAAATATTAGACTCGAGTACTCGAAGTCTCTATAAGCTCACCCTAATACACCTCCAGCCAAGACTTCAGCTTGAGCCGATAATGTTTCGGCAATGGTCTCTTCGCTGTAAATTCCAACGGGACTATTATACTGCTTGTTAACTATTGACTTTACTGTACCATCGCCTGAACCGTTAAGCTGTACATTAAAAACTTTATTAGGAAGTAATAAATAAAGGATTGAATCGGGGATGGAGCAGACACGCAGGTAAATAAAATAAATGGGACATATATTGAATTTTACCAATATTCATTTGTATAATAAGTGTACAATTATACAGATTTAGGTATTTCTTTACATACTGATGTAATGCATTGATAATAAGGTTAATAAAATGTGCTTATTTCTTTCGGAAGTGATATTTAATAAAATGCAACGCAATAAATGTTGAATGAAAATTTTTAAAGAGAAACAGTAGATTCCACGACATGTGAAACTTGAAAGCCAATAATAGAACTAGATATCGTATTACCTGCAATGCAATAAATAGATAAAAATCTAAAATAGAAATAATTAAAAGGCTAAAAGCACTTTACATCACGTAGTCAATAAATCGATTGAAAGAGATCAGTTATGCAATTGTTTTCGAAGACCGAGGAGGGGAAGTATTAGTTAATTTTGATATATTCTAATTGATGGTAATAGCGATGGTGTTGCGTAATGAGCTTAGTTGGGTGGGTGCGGTCCGAATGGTTAGCTAGGGTTAAAAGACTTACTGTTTAAGTCGCACTCGGTTATCTTCAGTGTACTTTCGCGCTCACGTCTCTTAGCTGGGAGTACTCACGAGGATAACGCCGGAGAGTGAGAGACTAAACGGGGTGGTCGAGGCTATAAATTGATAGCACTCGAGCGCTGCTAAGAATCGCAAGGGGACTTAAGGAGAGTACGCGAATCTATTTTTACATGGTTGAGAAGCGCCACAATGCGGTGAAGCTGCGCGATACTTACGAAAGGCTTGGGACTGAAGTTGTGCCCGCTTCCTATGAGGTGAACATCCTGTTTCTTGGCCGCGAGCGAAGTTTTCGTCACCGGGGGGATGTTGCTGGCTGGAAGCTGGGGCTGCGGCGTCGGGATCGAGGCCGTTGTCGGCGAGACGCTCGGCCTCCACGTGTTCGTACCCCTAAACCGTTTTACGGTTAAAGATATAAAATAGTGCGTAGTAACCAGAGTGACGGTACAAGTCTCTCCTCCCTCTCCGCGTCATTTCCCCTTTTTCATTACATACTCTTAACATCATGGGCTTCCATCATTAGATTTACTATTTTATGCAAGCTAAATCAACCATATTCCATGAGATTAATTCATTAGTACTATCTTTATATATTTTATATGCGTTTCATTTTACTTTTGAATCCTTAATGCAATGACCGTAGATCACTATCAGAGATACTATCATTATACTTTGTGCTCTTATTTTTTTGTCTTAATAATCACCCAATTTATATTTTCTATGTATCATTAAATACTATTTTTAATTTCAAATCTTTTAATTGTTTACTTTTTTGTTTTTTAAAAATAATTTTTTAATTAGCAGCAACTGTCATATTAATGTTTAGAAAATATTTTGTTGACAACAAATAGTTTGAGAATGTTTAAATTATCTGTTTCAGAGTCGAATAAGAATTTATTAGATATAAATTTAATAACGAATAAAAGGATAATAATAACACAGAATATACATTTTGTCGTTTTAGTTACATTGAATAGGCTGAATAAATTTTAAATAATCTATTATTCGTAGCATTTTAAGTAATACAATTGAATAATAATAGAATAAGTCGACTTAGTTTAATCGCTTTAATGCAGTAATATTCTGAGAACGAAAGCCTTATAAATGTCTGAAAGATAAATTAGAGAAGTGGAGGAAAATTTACCTTTGTATAGTCACTTCGAAGTTGTTCCCGGCTCTGACAATCACGTCCTGCGCATCCTTGTGCCTTAGGTTGAACATGTCGGTGCTGTTAACTTGGATGACGGCATCGCCTGCTCGCAGACCCGCCGCCTCGGCAGGAGATCCGTTATTTACCTGGAAGCAAATGAAGAAGAGGCCACGCTATTCATTATCGGTAATGTGTACTCAATCCAATAATTAAGAGAACTGTAGACTCACAAGGTGAAGCAAGGACGATAAACTGTTAACGGAAACAGTCAATAATAAAGAAATTGATGATTATAAAAGCACAGGTATGTTAAAGGTTTAAGAAAGCAGGAAATTGTATGAAAAGTTAACATAAAAGTAAAAAATTCTGATAACAATCATTTCGATCTTTTGGCTTTTTAATGTTGGGAATGTAATAACCTTTAAGTAATATTTATTTTTAATGATTAATAATTCATTTATATTTATGAGTATTAGTTATAAAAAAGAGATTAAGTGTTTTAATGATGAATAATTCTAGTACTTCCTTTGATATATTTGATCAATGGAATGGAGAAAGTGGATAAATAATGCAAGTCGCATATTTTTATAATATACATGTAGGGACGATATTTGTATAAATTTCGAGTATATATATAATGAGTTCTGAATAACGTTACGTTATTACAGTATGCTAATATAGTAAGCCGACTAATACAAGTAATGTAATTCAAATATCCCTCATAGCAGGAATAACAAATAGCTTACTCGATGTGAATTTTAAATAGGATTAGGAGAGCGTAGAAATGTGGCTATTAGAGCATACGGAACAAAGTTTGGATATACTACAGATGATTTGAATATTTGATGCACGTGGATTGTCACTGATTCTCTCTGCTTCAGGTTCGCTGCAACGAAAGTTAAGAAATGTACATAAATGTAAATGTACATACATGTAAATGTACATACATATAAATGTACATAAAATTTAAAAGTAAAGAATAACAGTTTATTGATTTAAGCTGAAAGAGGAAATAAAATAATAGAGAAGATTAAAAGCTCTCGTAACGCGAGGCCGTTTGCTTTAAGTTCGCAAAGTATTTACTAAAGAACGCAGACGGATACAGATTTGAATGATTAATATATGTGTAGGTCGGCTCATGCCCCAATCTTCAATTACAGGAATAAAAAAAGAAGTTACACGACTGTTCACCGCTGAAGTTTATAAGGTTGCTATCGAGGAAAATGATCCACTTTCACTTTCTCAAATAGTCGTGGCTGCCAAGATTTTAGTGCGGTGCCACGAGGTAACATGAGAACCAAGCAGTCCAACGATTCGGAGCTTCCCCGTCGACGGCGGGGGCGCCTTTTATACATCGGAGATATTTTGGGGGACTGATTGGATCGGCGATCGGCGACAGTCTAATGAGAGAATGGCGTCTCCGCCCGCGTTGAAGACGGATGCCGTATCTATTTTTACGGGAAGTGGATTAGACAAGGCCGCTATTAGTAAGCGAGCTCTAACGTTACTCTCTTTTGCTTTCCCCTGACCAGTCACCAAGCTTCTTTTATACGCTTTTCCGTTTGTTTAACGATAGCTGCGTATTCTGTGACAGTGGAAGACGAAGAGAATTTCTTTTCTAAAGAAAAGTCTTCGAACAACGATCATCTTCTTAAGTTCAGCTTTTATTTATTTATTTGGAAGGAAGTGTGGGACCCCGTTTATTTTTTTTAATCTTCGACTTGTATTTAACTTTTAATTATCCTGAAATGATTATACCATTGAGCTATTATTTAATATCTAACTCTTAAAATTGTTTACATTTATAAATTTTCTTGCCAAGTTTTTTTTATTATATCTCTTTTAACATTTTTATTTATATTTTATAGATTTAAAATTTTGTATTACTTACTTTCACCTTGTAATTTTATTATTTTTTTTTTAAAGAAATCGCAAGCCTGTGTATTTTCAAATTTTTCCCGTAAATAATTTATTTAAAATTTCATACTATTCTTACACAATTCAGAGAAATCAGAATCTAACAGTAATAAGCGTATAGATCTTTAAAGTATTCTTAGTCATGTAGCTGTATTAATTTTCTAAGGATTCATTATTTTAAATAGAAGATTGTTTATTCTTGTTTGGAATTTTATTCTAATTTGATATTCTAAAATTCTAAGCTCTTATTCATAAATACTTTTTCTTATTAATATAAATATCTTTTAATAAACATGGCTTAATAAACCGGTATAATTAGCGCACTAATATTCATCTCACTCCTTGGAGACCTCAATGTCTTATATTGTATACCAATAAAATTTATCCCTGTTTTTACGTTGATTTTTTTCTTTAATGTAAGCCTTTTAAAAATAATATTGGATAAAATTTACAATGCACTTTATACCATTATTTCTATAAAAAAAAGAAAAGAAAAGGAATAAATACGTTTATATAAATGAAAAATATCGAATGACGATCGATATCGATGTTTGATACTGGTTGCATTGGCCTGACACCTCAGTAAATTAAACAAAAAAAGAGATAACAAGTCCCAGGAGCAGTCACTACTTTAATGACGGAAATCAAAATGGAGAGTGATTAGAATATCATAAATTTAGCAAGAAAGAGAATGATTTGGTGTTCATGGATATGCATAAAAGTGTGGAATGCTATCCCGATTAAATGCGAGGTTGTATGCACAGATCACCGTTCGACCTCAATTTTTCGACTCGGCACTTTTCCTCTCTGTCTGCCGTTTGCATCGAAAATAATTAATGGACCGAGACCCAATCACGAGCGAGGATAAAGTTGCTTTGCTATAAATATTCGGATACGTACGCGATTCATCGATCATTCAAACTTTTTTTTTATTCCTTCCTTTAGCTTCTTATTACGCGTGTACATATACATATTTTTCCTCTAACGAAAATTAATATTAACTCATAGTCGGATCAAAATTATTCAACCGATATTTATCACTTTCGTCAAAAATGTTTATTCATCTTAAGTTAATTTTTTCATAGCTTATAGAAAGTGATCCTTAGATACAAACTTCTGATGTATTTGAAGATATTTATTAATAATTATCTATATCGCGTGTGTCTAGTTTGTGTGATTTATTTTAAAAATACTCGATTAAAGTAAAATTTAATTCTTACAAATTAGAATCTTTATTGTTTTATTCTAAGCATTTATAATGATTATTATTTTAATATATACATAAAATTATGTCATTTAATATAAATATAATATTATTTTTGGGTCTTTATGTGAAATTCATGAGTTTGGAATAATCATAAATTTGAATACTTTTTATTCAGATCGATTCACAAAAAAATAGTACTATAATACATGGTTAACTACAAATGGAATATAGCACATTAAATTTTACAGCAGCCATTAAAATACATTGATTGATTGAAGTTGCTCGAGAATTAACGTGGGAAAATAAGAGGATTCAATAGTTTAGTTGTATTATAAAAACTTTGTTCGGTAAATCGGATATCAAACCATTACATAAACATGAAAGCATTATAAAATGGTTATAGAATAAATCAATAGAATTTTTACAATAATTATTTACAGTCTAGTCATACATCTTGTATTATAAATTAATTAAGGCTTAACTAGAAAATAATAAATTAACGCAATATTAATTTATATTACTGTTAATACAGTGTACATAAAAATAGTTAGGATTTGAGTTATTTCTATGATGTAACTTATGAATACGGATTCATGTCCCTACGTGACATGCATCATCATGCGAAATTTAACTTTATCACATTCAATGTTATTATAAATTTACTAGTAATGGAATCACCGATTCCGCTCTACAATCTATCATACACTGTAAGTTCATTTTATTATACAATACAAGTGATATAAACGATTCCGAGCCGTTTATATTCTTATTTATTTTTTATGCTGTTTGTCAGAAAAAATTATAATGTGAAAATATTAATAAATAATATTTTGACATTAATGGTTAGAATCTCTTCCATTTTATTTTTTTCCCATTTAAAAGTATGCGAATGTATTTTTTTTTTTTTAATTCTTCACAGATAAAGAAAGAAATAGAAATAAGTAATTAGTATTTCCTTTCATAAATACAGGCAAACAATATATATTGGTGATAAGAATATCCAATTAAAATGTGCCAAAAGCTTATAAGTTTAGATTGATCAGTAGTATTCGATTTCTCCTTCTAAAATTCTTTGTAAAATCTTTGATATTGAGATATATTATATATATAATTTCTACTAAATAGTTTAACATACAAAATATTTATTATATTTTATATAATATTATATTGTATACTCTATATATTATATAGTAACAGTATATAATAGTAAAAGAGAATTAATAAAAATTTAAAATTTAAATACTTTTTTATAAATGTTTCTTATGGTCTCATTAGATTGTAGTATTATAACACAAGTAGGTCATATTCTATAATTTATGATCTTGTCTTTGACAACTTTGTTGTTTCTTAATTACACTTAAAATTATGTTGAGTTGATCGTAACAATGAATTTGTAAACTTAGTTTATTGCTTTAAATTTAATTTCTTAACCTATAACAACATTTATTTAAATTATATAAAGTCTTCATTATTGTTATGAAATAAATTTATTTTATAATCTAAAGATATTGTATAAATTTGATAATGAGAGTAATCTTTTCAGAGTTATAAGTACTATTGAAGCATTTAAATTTGTTAAATTTTAACGTATGAACTTTTTTTTTAAACAAGTTAAAATTAATAATTAAATAATGCTATTGAAAATTTAATAATCTGATAAATAATGTAATTCTGCCTTATACAACTTATGTTTACATAAGTATTACAACGTATTATAGAACTTATTATACAACTAATATACAACGTATTGTGCATACAATCTGTTTAGATAAAATTTCTGACAATTGTTTTTATTATTTATTAATATTTATTTTATGACTATTTATATAATAATCAAATTTTGTGTTTACTTTTGAAATATTTTGGTTATTCTTAAAAACATTGAGCTTTAATAAATTGTAATATAATTAGTTAACGTTCATTTTATCTATGGAAATATTTTGTAACTTATCTATATCTAATGTTTATTTGTTTTCTTTAATAATGTATTGATTGTTCATTTATTTATTTACTTATATTCAGTGAAATTTATTTTATTAAATAAAAGTAAACTCATTTTGTGTATTTAAGTAATGAATGACAGAGAAATAGTTGAATTAAATGAATTTTTATTAAAAAATTTATTAAAATGTAAGAATAACACATTTAGCAATTAATAGATCTAAATACAATGTTTTAGAAATACATTAATTATAGGTATTTCTTATGTTCATAGATTCATAATTCCATTTACTAATACAGTAAAGCGCACTTTAATATTTTAATATTCAAATATATTTAATAAATATGTTTATTGAAATAACGTTGAATTTACATTTTAAATAAAATATAATTTCATAAATTTTGTATCTTGCACATCAATATTTTACATCATTTTATATCAGTCATATTGGTAAAGGATGTTGTATAAGACAATATTTATAAGCTTGGTCAGGGTACGAGAATGGAAAGGCAGAAGAACCGGAATGACATAATGTACGAGTTACGCTATCGTGTGGCGACGAGATGTTTAATTTCTTTGCTTAATTTGCGCAGCCAACGCCATTGCAAGGATACGTAAATATCCTCTCGCGAATTGTCGATTACGTCATCGATAATTCCATCAAACCAGTAACAAATTGAGAATAACGCTCGATTGATTCATAAAGATTGAAACTTCGACTTCTTTCTCTCTGCTACACTTATTCTCCCTTCCTCGCATATGCATAATAACCCTGCGGTCTTAGTCGAACCCTTCACCTCAATGTAAGTTTTTTTCACCTATCCCGAAAGCTCAGTTTTATATTTCTTCAGATTTGAACTTCTATAACCTCTCCTCTCATTATCACCAGCATTATTATTTTTTATTTGTTTCTTTCACAATTTTCGTTGTAAGCTTCATTCTGTGAAGACTGAAGAGTATGACGTAGACGCGCCTCCCACGTGACCCATGGAGAGTTCGTAAAACCGATCTTCGTTCCAAATATTCTTATTATATTTACCTTTTCCGCACGGTTTATCAAGTGACGCGTATGTTTATATACGTGCGTATATAGTTAAGGATATGTATATACATTCACTTGTACTTTTATTGCGAATTGGTGTTGTAATATAATATTATGATATCCTAATGCTATTAACATTTAACATTATTTAACATTATTAACATATCTTTCATTTATATTTGAGCTATTTATTATATATTTATATATTTTAAGAGAATAAATATTTTTTATAAACATTAACTCTTCATAATTTCTTTAATAGATTATTTTAGCTTATTATATTGTGATACCTCAATTGAGAACGTATATTAATGATAGTTTTATAAGTTAATATCCTTTTTATATATTAAATTTATTTTAAAAAAATTATTGGATAAAATTTATTTTTATTATTTGTTTGTCATGTAATAAATTTTAGATTTCTCTATAAATTATTAAATTACATTATATTTGAAAATAAATAGGTTTAAATAAATGACAACTTATTTTAACAAAATCAGTTTTTAATAACAATTAACAAAAACGTTTTTATCTCTCGCAAACAAGAACATAACATGTCCTTATTGAATAATATATAAGAGTCAATAACATTTATATAAAGAAATTCATTTTAAAGAGAGGGTATTGAACATTCATTTTATTAATTTATCTGCTGCATTGCTCCTACTTCGAATTTTTAAAGGGAAGTAAATTCTCTTTTATATTGTACAAAGATAATTTACAAAATATGAGTAGCAGAAATGTGTAATTGTATAATTAAGTAGGTAAAAATTTATATGATTGGAGGGTGTATTTAATATAGGGTAAGACAGTAATAAAAAGTGAAGGTGTAGGGGGTTAAGTTCATAGATAGATAGACTGAAAGAAAAATAGCGAGGAAGAATAATTATTAAGGAGTGACAGGGCCGGATTGCGGGTAGAATAAATAAATGGAAAAGAGGTGAGGAAAAAGTAAAAAGATGAAAAATGTACGTGTGCCGGTACGGATATACGTTTATAAGTAGCATAGGATATGGTACGTAAGTCAGGGTTAAGCCTGTCGCGGGCATCGTGAAAGCCAGCTCTAAAAATAAGTTCCGACCGGTCTAAAAATATTGTAATACTTCCCTTTGTATCTTTCAAGATTGTCTGTCTTTCTCACTCCTTCCTCTCATACTTATTATATATGAGTTTTCATTCACACTTAATTTACAATACTTTCTCTTTTACATATGCATGTGTGTGGCAGATCGTAACACTTAAAAGACGAAATTTCTTTCGTTAAATTTATATGACGAAAGAAATATAATTTTCGGATGATACATTGAAGAAGGTAAATATAATTAATAATATCTAATTAAAAAAATATCTAGTAAATTGCTTATATTAACGTATGGCACAATGCCAGATTATTGAATGTTTTTAAAGCCAGTTCATAACATCTCAACATTATAATTAAGCTTTTGAGCTATTTGTATCTGTTACTTAAATCATTTAATATTCAGAGAGGCTCGACTCAAAGTAATATAATACAATATAACATTTCTCTTAATATAAATAATTTAATAATTAATAAATAAATTAAAAATTTATTTCATGATTTTTGACATCATAAAACACTAAAATCATTTTTTTAAATATTGTTTTTCAAATTTTTCTAATACGCTCATACATTTATTTTTCAATTTTTCACTTTAATTTTTAACAATGATCTTGTAAATAGAATGTAATATACTCTGAAATAGAAATTTTAATATTAATTATATAAATATTTATTGTTTATAGGTAATTTTTTTAAATTTTGTACTTCATTTCCAGTCATTCCATTGGTGCTAAATTATTTTTGTATTTTTTGACATTATAATTGGAGTTAAAAGGTTTACTACGCTCTTTATGAACTTTTTTGTCTTTTGTATGAATATAATTGTTGTATTTTATTAAAGAAAAAGAAAAAGAGAAAGAAATAAAAGAAAAAGAAGATGAAGAAAAGTACAAGAAAAAAGAAGAATATGAATAAACCAAAAAGATTGGTTACTCATTCGTGTTTCTCCTTTTACTTCAGAAGTGTTTTATCTCTTAATGTATTTTGTTGCATTTTACATTTTAATATTAAAGTTATTGATATTAAGTAAATTTATATTTACAAATGTATTTATGCAGATTAATTTTACTATACAGCCACTTAAAATATAGAAAATTATTCTTGAAAAATCGTTTGGAAAAAAATGTTTAATAATCGAGGTATAAAAATATTGTCAATATTTTTTAAAATTCATATTATTAATTTAAATAACCATTATATTCAGATATTAATATAAATTTTAATAAATGTTTAAAAAAATAAATATAAGAATAATGAATTTAGAAATTGTTTTATCGAATGTATAAAATTATTTAGGTACTCGTTAACTTATATTAATTGACAAACATACATGAGTGGGAGAAGCAATGATTTTTATACATGTAATTTAATGAATTTATTGCTAGATATTTAAGAATGAGGTAGTAAGCTAATCCTTGTTGTAATGTACTTGTAGAAGGCGTACAGTATTTAATCTTTTATAAAATGAAGAAATTATAGGGATATCTACTCGAGAGATAATGTATGCTAGAAAAATTCGTATAAAAACCATTTATTAAATCTATATTCTATTCTTGAGAGGCTAAACCGCACTCAATTGGTAAGTAATACACATTCATATACTTTTCGAAATTCATAATTGAATCTGGAGAAAAGCTCAAGGAAGGTATTGCAATTTATATAGTGATGAAAAGTGTACGGCGAAATAAAAGGAAGGGAAAATCGGGCACAGTGTGAGTGAATCGATGTTAACAGTGTATTCTTCAATTAGTTGAGCAAATTTGGCCTTGTATCTTCCTCATTCCTCGCCGCACTCTCGTAAAGTAATTGAATTCACGTTTTAGTTTATTCATACACTGCGACAACATTATCTATATTCCCATAAACTCGATCTTCATGTACTGTTAACTACTGAAAATTTTGGGAATGTTAAAAGATCAATTTCTAAAACCTTTTCTGATGTTTAGACAAGGAACATTTAAATGTAGTTTATAAATAAAAGATCCAGCCTATTTTCATTGAAGTTAGAAAATCGACTATATATATATATATATAAATTCACTGTCTTATACGTATCTTATTTATACTTGAGTAAACAAGCTGCTTTACATTTTCAAAAATCGAATAAAATCTATTTGTATTTAAGTTTTGAATTGAAACATCATTAATACCTTAATAAAAATATCATGTACTATTACATCTAGTTTATATTAATCTTATAATTTAGAATATTATGCAATCTTCTCTTTTCAAATTTTAATCCCGATTAATAGTATAAAAATATCCTTGATTATATTTAATTATTGAATGTAAATATATATACATACAATATTATTGGTAATTAATTAAAAACTAAATATTTTCATATTATAGTTACATTATTAATTTCTTTACTAAAGAAAAATATGTTTAATAATGAAATAAATATTTTAAAAGTATATTCTAATTTATAATAAGTTAAAATCTACACTGAGTTTAAATAATTTTTAATTGAATATAATAAAAATTTTTATAAATTACGAAAATAATATGCTTTACATTGTTATTACTATGTAAATAATAAAAATTAACCTTAGCGGTGCTGAAAATAAATGAAAACGAATGAAATTATCATTCAAGACATTTTTACTGTATATCTTAAATTTTACTCCACTAAAAAGATAAGAGTAAACGCAAACCAACGGAAAAAACTGTATGTAACAACGAGTAGTGTATCAAATATAAAAAAAAAACTCATTACACTAAGGATGTAAAGAAAAAATATTGTTGAAGACGGCAAGAAACCGTTGCACAAGAATCTATCAAATTAGCGTATTTGAATAAGATTTTTGAATAAAGAACTGGCTTGAATGAAAGCTACAGATTGAGAGGATGTGTTATCGATGTGTCAGTTTAATGTCATGAATAAGAATCTGTAAAATGCTACTGAAAATACTAAATGACGGGAGGGTGGGAAGAACTAGACAAACCCGAGATAAAGAGTTTCCATATTATTTTTACGATGGTCTATGTATGTGTTTAATGGAAAATTTCGAAATATCTATCACTTCAAATTAGTCTTTAATATTGTAATATTTTAAACACAAAGAATTTATCCAATAGTTTATTTTTGCTTTGCAAAGGTCGTTTCTAAGTGAATCTTTGAAGGAATCTTTTCTTTATTTGATGTTGGATATCTTTAGTGGAAGCAATCTATTTTAATTAGTCAATATGATTTATAAATTTTCGTAATAACAACATAGTTCTGTATTTTATAAAAGAATGTGCTATCATATAAAATTTTCATTTTTATTATTATGAATTTTTACACAAACGAATGATCAATATTTTTTAAATATATTTAAATTCATTTTTAATATATTATAGATTAAATACACAATATATTTAAAATTTTTAAACAAAATTTTAAATTAATTTATTTAAACAAAAGTTTTAATCTTTTTCTTTATGTCCTAAGTAATTTACTAAGAATATTATACGTTTTCATGTGCGGGCATTTTTTTAATGTTTGTTTAACGGATATATTAAATGTGACCTTCAATATTGCAGTAAATATTAAAACAAGAAACTTAAATCTTGAATATAATTATGCATGTATCTTATATAGTACGAATAAAAATAAAATTTAGAATTTGTGAAATTTAAATGAACTTAAATTTTTGTAAATAATAAATGTTTCAGTAACTATTATAACTAATACAATAAAAATTAAAGAATAATATAATACAAAGTTAATTATAAAATTAGAATTTTAGATTTTCGTGAGATTGTGTATTTAAGTTAAAATACAGTTCTGATATTTAAATCTAAATATAATGGAATACATTGACATGTAATAATATTTCTACTTAAAATGATGAGACAATGAATTGGATATATATAATTGGGCATTAGTTAGCTGATATCTAATAATAAAAATTGCTTATCCATAATGCTGTTAAATATCAAATCGTAATTGGAAATCGCTATATAGTGTGGGTATAAATAATTATTAAAAATTCATTCATTGTTGCAAACTACTTTTGTAATTTGTAAGTTTTCTTCGATATATAACAATTTTTTTAAATATAGGTAACCGATTTTTTTATACTTTAGCAAAAAACTTTGTTATTTATATAATGTTATGTTATTTATATTGTATATAATTTATACAATATACTTTGTTCTTTAGCAACAAACATATACAGAGAAAAAGAGTACTAAATAAATTGTTTGGTTAGTAGAAATTTGAGCACTTATTAGTTTTGTAGGGGGTAAAGTAAGGTGAGATTTGAAAGGAGCTTTTTTAGTCCGGGGGACGACTCTTCGCGTGTTCGTAACTAACAAAGTGTAATTTAAATAACATTGTGGTGGTGGCAGCAGCCTTTAGTAACTGAAGACAAGATCGATTGAAAGGGAATGGGTCGTAGCCGACGAAAAGATTAAGAAACTGAGGAAGCCGCGACGCTAATTTAATGATTATGGTGATTATGGTTTGCTATTCGACGAGCAGGAGACTCAGCAGGAAAAGAGAAAGGAATAGAAAGAGATATAGAGATAGAACGAGACAGAGAGAGAAGCACTGTGGTAGGTTAACGAAAAAAATTCTAATGAAGATTTACGTCGGTTAATGAATGAGGTGGGATTAACCTTTTCCATGTATTCTGATTTGCAATTAATGCGAATAAACCAAAATTATTTGACGGATCAAGTAGTTTGCTGATGTTAACTATTTATAAGCGATTTTACAGGACTATCTATGAATACTCATTATAATATATTTTATACGCAACCAAATTTTATTTAAATTGTTTAACTTATGAGCTTAAACTTAAAAAAAAAAATTGTTTAAAGTGTATTGATTAAGTATTATTATTTTCTTTGCAATTTCAGACGGAAAGATTATTTTCTTCAAGAAATTATGTATAATATATATTTTACGATTCATCTTATATTATTTCAGCTTATATTAGAACACATTATGCATAAAAGACCTATTCTATTTTAATTTATTATTTGTGAGCGAAGGACAATAGGGAATTTAAGTAGATAAGTATGTATCAAAGTTCAAAGTGACGATAGGATCAAGGTCATTAAATTAGTATATAACTGTGAATTTGGTTGCTATTACGTATTATATATTAGTAAAATATCTAGCAGAAATTCTTCGGAAAGATACAAATTTAGAGAACAATAATATATTGATATTAATATGTGGACTATCGATAAAAAAAGTAGTGCATATGTGCAAACGATAAATACACGTATAGAAAAAAGCAGTAAAAAAGAGGAAAAAGTATTAAAAAGTGACAGGGTTACAGAGCGAAGAGATAAGGCTGAGGTATAGAGAAAAAATGTAAAGATAAGTTATATGTAAAGATGTAAAGATAAAAAGAAATAAAATAAGATATAATCGTTGTGAATTAAAATCCTCCATAGAGTTTGACCTCTCTAGGGTTAAGGAAACGCGAGTTTACGGCCTAGTTAGTCACAAGGCCAGAAAGACTTTCGTTCTGACCACCGTCGCAATATTCCTTCTTTTTATTACTAAATGATATAATTCAAATAATTTACTTGCAATTTTAAAACCTTCTTAGCTTCTCACCCCTCGATCCTTTTTACGACCACCCATTTCTCTCTTTACATTAAACTATTTAAATCATCTTTGCATATCATACAATCACAGATAAAACAAAATTTTACTGGTAAAAAAAAAATTTTATGGTAACGTAATATCTTTTTATTCTAGCCGAAGCTCATTTTTAAAAAACGTTTCTTACTTTATCAGCATAAATTAAAGCTTGTAAGTAAAATTTATCAATATCATAACATTTTAAATATATCTGAAATGTATTTTTTTTTTATTCTCAAACGTAAGTTTTGACAATTTCTAGTTACTAATTTTTTTAATACAATAATTCACAATAGACATATATTTTTTATTATACTTTAAAAAATATTATAATATATTAAAGAACCAATAACAATAAATAATAAAAATAACATGAGAGTTTTGAAAAATATTAATTTATTTGTATTAATAATATTAATATTAAAAATATTAATTTGTTTTATTCATTTTACAGCGAAAAATAGTGAGATCAAATAAATTTAAAAAATAACGTTTCTTTTATCATTATCTACAAAAAAATCAATTACAAATATTTAAAATAATTTAATATAATTCATTAAAATATAATTATTTTTCTTATAGTAAATTAAGAAAATAACACATATACTTGATATACTTGAAATTGTATTTCATAATGCGAATATTTATTGAAATGATTTATGATCTAACTTATAATAAAAATTGATCAATCATATAGATATTCTATTTTCAATGCAATTATATTTATATGTTTAAATTTTTTAAAAATGATATCAAATTCAATAACAATTTACGTTAACTTATTATTATATAAATAATTTAAGATTTATATTTTTGTTCAGAAAATTATTCAGATATATGAATTATGAATTAAATGAAGGAATGCTATATTCATCATAAAGTTTAAAATAGTACAATTTAGTTAACTTGAATCCTATAAGCTTTTGCACATAATATAAATCTTATAGTTATTCACTGATAACACTTTAAAAATCCTGATTTACAATTAAAAATGCTGTCACAATACATTTTCCTTTCTGCATATTTAGCATTGATTTACAATTAGTTTTTATTATATATATATTTTTTTTACTAAAGAAGACATCGAATATTGAATCTTTTTGTACTAATAATTTTTAATAATACATTTTCAATAATCTTAAAACTTTTATACATTTTGAAGAGATTAATTTAAGATTATAAAACATATATCTTTATAGAATGTACAGACATATAAAGTATTTAAAATTATTAATTAATGGACACATTCAACTAACGATACAATAAACATAGTAGTATTTAAATTTTTGAAAGAATTAGTCATTATTCAACTAATTTTTAAATTTTTTAAAAGCAAAACAAATCAAGTTTTCTTAGAATTAATTTGGAGTTTTAATTACAGATGATATATTTAATTATAAATGTACTTTTCATTGATAAAGTACGATCAAACCAAAAGATTAATAATGCGTGCTACAAATGTTTACCATTATCTTATGAATTGGGAATGGCATGTATTTATATAATATATTTGTATTTATATAATATAATATTTATAATATTAATGACGATAATTTTACACGTACATACAGAGGTAAAGATATACAGTGCGGAGTTTTTAAAATTGGAAGTGATTTGAGGATATATTAATTACGAAGACGAGGGAATGTAAGCATTGGGGGAAATCTACTAGGATTACCGATGATTATAAAATAGAGAAAAATATAACCTCAAGTTCGTTCGAAAAGGAATTTAAGTAGGAAATAAAGGCCCAATCAATCCTTCATTTTATTTACAATTACTTTCTTTTACACGTTACAACGGGTGTATTAGTCACAATCTTCTTCGTAAAATTTTTAGATTCGTATGTGTACTTATTCATGCTCTCCTTTTCTATATTTTTACGGTAAATGAAAAGTTTAGCTTAAACATAGTATCGTGTATTAGCAGTAAATTATAAATTCTCATTTTTATGATATATAATGCCAGGTTGCTTAATAATACTTGCAATATATATTTTCCATAATTAAATTGTAGTATTAAAAAAAATTAATATAAGGCAGACTGTATGATACTTAAAAATATTTTATATTAATAAACAAAATATTGTGACAGTATAATGATTATAATATCAAATCCAATGTAGCTATTTATTTTTAATAAACCTACATAAGACTTATTATATATATGTAAAGATACTAATAATAGTAGTTGATTTGAAATATACATATTGTACATTTATATTTTATTATTTAATTTGGCTTTAAATTAATAAAATTAAAATGGTAATATTTTAATTTTAGTTCCGAACATTTTAATGCTTTAAAATTATAAAATATCTAAAATTTAAATTGAATAACTTTTATATATTTTTTTTTCTTTTGAACCACAATAACAGTTTTTGTGAAAAACCACAAAAAGTTGGATAATGTAATGATTTTTTCTTCAAAACTAAGAAAGTCAATTTAATAGTCTTGTTTAACATATAAAGTGAAATTATAAAAAATAATTTTTCATTATTAATGCATGCATAAAATTTACATATGATGAAATTCTAAAAAAAATTGAAATTACTATTTACATTTACATATATTTTCATTTTTTACATAAAATCAGTTGTATTTTAGAAAAATATATTTTTATTTCGTTAATTTTATAATTAAAGTAACATCTTAGAAAACTTTCATTATCATTATTTTTTTATTAATTTATAGATCTAAAAGTTTAGGAGTATAATCTAATAAATTTTAAATGCTTAAGTAAACTCTGTTAAAATTATAAATAAATATATTTCATACGAGATAAGCTTATGCGGTTAAGTAAATGTGATACATAAAAAAGATAAATTAAAATACCTCTGGTACATAAATATACTTTTAATTTTTAAAATATCATGAATATTTAAATAAAATCTTATAATAACTATTATTATTATGTTAATAATAAATAAATGGAATTTCAATTCATTTAAAAAATTTCTAATTAACAGTTTACAGATATCAAATTGCTCTTTATCGGGTTTTTACTATTTCATTTAAAAAATGTAACATTTTTATAAACAAAATTGAATTAAGTCACTGAATGAAAAAATATTTAAAAGGTAAAAATAAAATTTTAAATCGGTAATTTTTCAGTTTATAATGTATGTCGGTGCTTGTGACAACAGTATTCCGATATTTGTTTTTCAATTTTGCAAGGGATTCCATTTTTAATCATAGTCATATAAACGCATACACCATTATAGTTTAATTTGTTTGATAAGATAAAGATATTTTTTTCATACAATAAAAAGACTCTACGAACAACGATTCCATCGAGCAGCGAAGCTTTAGTCAAATTCCTCTCTTCAATCGTAGCGAGATCAATAAAAATACTTGTCGCTGAAAACATCGATTTTAAAAACGAATTCATAGATTTTTTTGCAATTAATTTCTTCCTCATATTTCCAATTACGAGCCACACCTCTATTTATATATTTTATTGCACTTAAATCATCATGCAAGAGATGCAAGAGTCAATGATATATTAACGAAAGCAAAAGTTCTTTATCGGTTTTCGGTGAGTCGCAATCCCTTGTATCAGTGGAGCGGAAAAGTGATAACACTGATGGAGTATTTTTTGAAAGTTACTGATCACTGTTAATTATGTTTTCAGTAAATATGTATTATACAATTAAATGATCTAATTTTATCCCTAATACTTATTTCGATCATTATGTCGCTTATTTATTTTTATTTATTTTTTATTTATTATTTATGACCTTAAATATTCAGAGCGTCTAGAGTAAAATAAGTATAATTTATACAATATTACATAGTATTAGATAAAAAATGATGTGTAGATAGGAATTTAAACATTTCTTTATTAATGATAATTTTGCAAGAAGGAACAATATGTTATATTGTCTAACTAATAATATCGGAGTGAATAACGATAAAATATTATTTTCTATAGTTGTCTACAAGTTTACTAAATAATGGACTATTAACTTTTCATTTGACGACAAAAACAATGGTAAGAAAGTGAAACGATGAAATGAAAAGAAAAATTCAAGATTATTATATAAAAAACGCTAAATTACGTAGGAAGGGAATGTGTTGATCTGAATGAGTGAAATCCAAAGTACACAGGATTACCTCGATGATGATTCATCGTGTTCGATGCTGCCCTTATATGATTCCATTTGCTTTTGATGTTTTATCAAAGATCGATTGAGTATAATGGAGGCTTAAGTGTACCCTTATAATAAGATTTAGATATATTAATATTTTGTTGGATTGTAATAAAAATGTTTTTCTCATTTTCCCGAGCCATCGATTTTCGAGCAGCAAAAAGTTTTTCTCTTCTTATGAAAAATATTTTTCTTTACTCGCTCTAATTTTTATAAAATTATAAGAAGCTGAAAATTAATATCTCGATTTAAATATCAAAAATATGAAAATATCGTCTTTATTTATTCCCATAAAAAGATCAAGAGCGTAAGAAAATAATATGAGTAATTATTATCATGCTCGCGTTTATCATTTCAAAATTACTACTTTTAATTTATATTTATTGGTGTATATACAGTTATTATGGTTAGATATTTCGTTATTTTAAAGATTTAAAATAACGTTATCTTTAGACCAGACAATAAAGAAGACAATTAGGATAAGCATCGAAAACTTTTTATTAAAAAAGAAATTAATCTATTTATCGTCATTATTATCTCAAAAAATGAGAAAAATACTTTTTAAAAGGACGATGATTTCCTTGATTGAATAAATTCTAATATAAAAAGACCCATCGATGTCGAGGGAGAATTAAATTAACAATCAATTGTCATAATCGGTTCGAGAGGCAAATTAGGAAACTACATGATTATTGACGCGCAACGAAAGTTTCCTTGTGCGAGCTCGAGGCAAGTTCCGAATGGACGAAAATAGATCTTTGTGATGATATTCCGCCAGTTCATTCAAACAGCTCTTTACTACTGGCATTTCTGACGCATTCTTTTTTTAGAATACCGGACTACTCTTTTCAATTTTATATTTAGCGAAGCCTCCGGTTTCCGATATCGAAACATGATTTAGCTTTATAATGTAATGTTTGCGCTTTTACATACTATTACGCGGAAAAAAAGAAAAATCATTTTTCAATTTAATATCAGCTTCTGTATTCTCGTATTATTTTTCTACTTAAAATCGCTACTTTTTTTTTACTATCAAATGAACATCATACTTACTCTTCTACATTATTAAGATCTTATTTTATTTATTAACATAATCTGTTGAATTTTAAGTTATGCTTAAATTTGCTTTATAATTGAGAAGGTAAAAATGTTTTTTATTTTATAAATAACTGGGTCATTATTTTAAATTGTACTGCTGGGAAAAAATAAGATTTTTTTAGTAGTAAATAAGCACTTTAATAAAGAATAGAGTATAAGAAAAGAAGTTTTTAATATAAAAATAGAATATAAGTACAGAAGAATTGTCATAAATAATTATTTACCTTTACAAAAAATTGTATTAGAGCTTATCATTGATACTGGCATGTTTACTTATTTTACTTTAATTTATTCTTATTATTTTCTATTAAATAAAAACACTTATTTAAAAAGTTTCATTGGTTTTAATGATGCTCTTGTTACTAGTAAATTAAAGAAAGAGGTAGTAAATAGATCGATTAATTAAGGTTGAAAGTATTGAAAGTAATTAATGTTGAGAAACAATACTTTTCCATAAATAAATAAATAAATCTGAAATGAATGTTTTTAATAAATAATGAATTTGTTTGGTTGTCAATATAAATTATATTTAATTAATAATTATATTAAAATTAAATAATATTTGTTGTTTTAATTGTTTTAATTAAATTTAAATAGATATTACAAAATTATAAATAAAATAAAATTATATCTATTCATATTCGGAATAATTTTATTTAAAGTACTTAATTATTTTGATTTTAAAAATGAAAAAAAATTAAAAAAAAATTTTATTTCTCTACAACCTCTTCTATTAATACAACCTGATTTATGTAACTCTATAAAAAAGTTATAAATATTAATATATTGATTTTTCCATATCCTTTAAATAGGTATGGATTATTCACAACTTAATGAAATTGATTTTAAAAAACTGCAATATTTAAATTTTTTTTAAATATTAACAGATATACAGAACCATATTTTACAAATTTTAAAAATTTTTGCAATAAAGTATTGTAATTAGAAAATTTTACTGTATAATTAAGATATTAGTATTAACAAATTTTATAGTAAATAACATATTATTAAAAAAAAGGCTTTAAGAATATAACAATAGGTATTAATATTCATTTTAAAGCTTTAATTGTATGAAAAATAGAATCAGTATGTTTATGTGTGAGAAAATAATTTAGTCTAACTAGAAATAAGAGAATAGGACGTGTATTTATAGGAGCGACGCGGCTTCTTTATCGGCCAGACACGATAAGAAATATGAAGGCTTTCGAGCTCAAGGAGAATAGTTTATGATAGAACTGATCGACTAAGGATCCTGAATTAATTGAGCGGGTGTGCTTCTGAATTTTGGGGGCGCCCTAGTTTTAGAAAATCGTCTTGCAATAAGAAAAAATATTCTTCGTTCTTTATTTCGTTGGAAGGACCGAATGATTTATATTTGTCATTAATTTAATAGGCAGATGTTAAACTCTAATCGATTTACAGTATTAATTATACTAGGTGCCTTTTCACTTATGTATCCTATTATCATAGATGCGGTATCGAAAGGAAATCGAAAACTGTGCTTCAGATTTTTATCTAAAGTTATGTATTCTTCTCTTATATTCTTTTATTAACTTTAATAAAGCAGGACTTTTGAATATTTGTTGATATTTACAGCTCTTGTAATACCGGATGTAACGGCAATGAAAATCAGGCGCACTATAGTGGCTTGAAATTTCCGCGATTCTGTGCCGGCGCGTATGCTGTTCCAAGAAATAAAGTTTTAATTATTTTGAATAGTATACGTGAATACTCGAAATTACTCTTTAGATTTAAACTAGAATCATTAATATTTATCGAGAGTCGCTAACAATTAATGAAGACGCGCGATCGCGTGTTTACGTGTATGCAATAAATGAGAGTATACTACGATTCTCGAAAAATGTGTTTTAATAAATCAAATACTTCTTGTATTTATTTAAACATATATTTTTGTAGCCTTCATCCTTTAAATCTTACAAATGTTTTTTACTTTGCTTTAATTTTGTGAAGCTTGTGGAAACCCATTAGAATCGAGTTCCCGTTATATATTTTTTTCATTAAATTTAAAACTGTATTTTAATATACTTATCGAATGCGATCTTAAGATTTTCATAGAATTTATGCATTCAAAAATGTTAAATTTTTTATCATACTGCGCCCATGACTACTTAGTGGATCAGTAATTACTTTATAATATTTAATATATTCGTAAAGTGAGGCAGACCTAAGAAGATTTTTGAGTTTTACTATGTTATAGGGTGAACAGACAATTTAGAAATTTATACATCAATTGATATCTAAATTTTATTTTAATATTTTGATAGATTTGCTGACTCTTGATTTCCTCTCACTTGATACGAATTTTTGATTTTGAGAATTAAAATTAACAAAATAAAAGTCAATAAAAATAATCTCGAATTCTAATTAATTGACAACATTAAAGTGTAGAACTTTGATACACTATAATGAATCACAAAAAAGCATTGTTAACATGTGCATCGCGGTTGACCATAAAGCAGAATATTAAATAGGAAGATTATTTAAATATTTTTTGGATTTCAGCATCGCTTCTCGAAGTTATATAAATTAAATAAAAAATTACCTCTTTCATAGAAGATATCTTTATATTACTTTTGACAATGTTTCTATAATAGTAAAGAAAGTCCCTTCCCCACTCTCTCATTTAATTTCTTTTAGATTTTTAATTGCATAATGTTTTACAAATACGTAAAGCGATTATGACCATGTTTATAAAACGGAGTGAACCAAGCTTTTTTACATTCGTTTATTTGTCATAAAATATGTCGGGACAAGTAAGAAATTATTGTATGTAAGTATTTTTAAGGAAGCAATTTCCGATCGAGCACTTGGTCAATTAAGACCTGAAAGTAGACTTTTTTGTCTTAACCGGCTTTCCCAACAAAATACACATCGTTGACGGAACTTTATTAGATTTTTTTGTGAACATCAGTGGCGGTATGATGAATTTGTTTTCGGGAATTCATTTTTTTAGTTTTTTTTGTTTTCTCTCGCTGTTTTATGTATTTCATTGGATATTATTAGAAAGCTATATTTTATCCTAAAATCCATTTACAAACAGAACCAAAATATCCATTGTTAATAAAACAAAGTTTTTTTTCTTTGTCAGTCTGTTTATTTATTTTTGATGAATAGATATTAAATTACGCTTAGCACTAAACGAGTATATTTAGTCTTTTTTATATTCTCGAACTCGAACAACGTGCATGATATTAAAATCTTGCCCCAACAGATTAAAAAATTAGGAAGTTGCACTGGATTTCTTCAGTCTGAGTTCGCTGCAAAGTGAACAATCAATAAAAAGAGAAAAAACACGGGAATGGAAAATCTCGAGAAATGGAGGAGCCGTCCAACGGGGAATAAAAGCTTGCATAGGCCGCGATATTTTTATAACCCGGGGGAAACGCGTGTAAAACGTTGACGTCGGCTCGAAGCCTGACTCGTTGTCTATAAATATCCGCAATGGGCAGAGTTTCCTCTCAGACAGTCCTCTTGCTTTCCTTCTTGCCCTCTCACGCTTCGGATCAACACAATTAATCCGGCTTCGACTCTTCTCCCTGTATATCGATTTTTTTCTCAAAACGTTCTAATCGATGCCCTTTCACCACTTTTATCGCACCATCCTACTGTTTTGCTTACCTGCCCCGCCCTTTCCACATCTCACCTTATCTCTCACACTTTCTTCAAGGTACCTTCAATATCATAATTCTTTCAGTGTTTTATGGATTTCACAATGCCAGAATTAAGATATTCTTCACCTTTTCCGATAATCTCATAAATATAATAAGAAAATAAAATCGATTACCTCTTACCGCTGTCTAGATATATAAATAGAATAATCAAAAGTACTTGACTTACACACTTGATCTAATGAAAATAGTGGCATTGTAAAATAAAATCTCATGATATCGACCTATGTAAATAAACACATTCAAAATATTTCTTTCGTTCTTTTTAAATTGATATTTGTTTGTCTCGTCAGCAGCTTATAAAAACTGATATTTTTAGATTTTGACATGTCTACGCTTATTCAATCTCTTTAGTCTCGCATGATGTACATAATACAAAACTTATTTAAGTATTCCATTTAGTACTATTTTAATGATGCGTATTTCAGATTCAGTAAGTAACCAAGAAACTTTAGTCCAAGAATATTTATATTTATATTTTTAATGTACAACTATTTCACCTAAATGCATGCGAAACTTTACATTAATGTAAGACATAGGTAATGAAGGGTCTATAGACCGAGTGCATAATCAACCTAATAAAATAAACATGCAGTGTATACGTTACCAGCCCTCTCTTACAGTAGTTTCTTTTGCTTTCATCTTTGCCTTCTGTCAAAGCAATTCACATTAACATATTCAGAAATTTTAAAAGTATTAATTTTACTTAATAACTAGATTTAATATACATATTACTTTGTTGGTTTTAATACTGTTATTATCATAATGTACAAAATAAACAATTGATGTTTAAAAGAAATTATTTAAAATAATGTATTTGAATAATAAATAATATAGATTGGAATACGATAATTAGTCTTAACGCAAACATAACATCCATCTATAATAACAAGATCTAAAATATTTAAAGACTTGAATAAATAGTAAAACAAGGACAGTTATTATTCAAATTAAATGACTATTACGTTCTCTCAAAGTAATAATATTTCAAACTCTTATTCTATTTATGTTTAAAAAATATTTGAAAAAAAAATAGAAGCTTAAAAAAAGAGTAAAGATCACTTAATACTTTTGATATCGCGCGCCAAAACTCTGCATTTCCCGGAGAGTAGGGTAACAAACACAATAATTTTCGACTCAAATTCTGAGATGCATATTTTCGTTTATTTCTAATGTAGGTATTGGAAAAGTCACCTTAGTATCAGTGGTTTGTGTCCGACAAAAGACGATTGACCATGCCCTACCTGATTTTTGCACATCGTTTGATGCTTTTCCAATTAATAAATTGGTTTGACGCTTACTCACTGTTACGAGTTAAAAATCTAGATAAGCTTTTCACTTCGAGCTTTATTCATGATTTATTTTTTTTTATATCATTATTACCTGGCTTTTTGCAATAACTTAAAGTTTTAGTTTTTAGAATAACTTAATTTTAAAAATTAAATTATTAATTCATATAAATTCTAAGTTATTAATTATTAATTATTATTATTAAATAATTATTATAAATATATTAGTTAATATAAATTAATTGGGAATTCGAAAAATATGTTTTATTTAAATAAGAACTTTATGTTTAAAGGTGTACTTTTTTATAGTCATTATGAATTATAACATTAAAAAAAAAGAATAATAATAATATGAGTTAAAAAAGGGAAAAACAGTTCGATAAAATTATAAAACTGTTTAAAAAATTATTTATAATACAGTTATAATATTAAAATAAAATTTTTTTACAGACTTTAAAGTTCATAAACTATTATCATTACAATTATTAGCATAAAAAAATACATATATAAATGTTTAATAAATTATAAAAGATCTATTATAATCTCGAAAAGAAAATTAATAAAATTTTAAAATTAACGTTTAGTCTAAAATAATATGAAAACTTTATGTACAGGATAAATTAATGGTAAAATAAAATATCTGTATTGCGTATGTGATATAATACTACTAAATAAATGAAGAAGTGATTAATTAGTTTCAAACAATGTAAAATTATTAAAGTGTAAAATTAAAATTCAAGTCGTGAAATTGGTATATGTTTTTATTAATTTTATAGAATCGAGTTCTGAAAATAATTAGAGTGCATAATAAATTAAATTAAAAGCCGAATTAAAGCTGTTAAAAAGAAAATGGGAGCAAATATAATTTCTAAAAACTTCAAAGTTTATTAAATTGAATAGTATTTAGACAGACCGTAATTTCCTCGTAAAAGGTAAAAAAAAGTTTCAGAAGTAAAAAATGAATGAAGGATAAAAATGATTGTGCTGTTGAAAGTATTTTTAAACGTACACACATGTACACTACATGTGCGCAAAGTTTTTCCGTACGTCCCATGTGGATCCATTCGTGTATTTAATACGATAAAGAGAAAGCAGTGAAAAAATATATGAGTAATAACGATCATACTCACAATATTTTTCTTGACTTCGATTTTTATTGATTTACCATTTCAAGCATGCCAGAAAGCCTTTGACTATTCGCTTCTCTTTTGTACTTTCAACATCTCGAGCCCTTAGCACAGCGAGTGAATCTTGATTTAGAGTGACGATGGAATTTCATTTTTATTTTTAATATTAAGAATGAAAATTTCTTATTATTCGACTTAGAGATAATAAATAAAATTAAAAAATATATAAAATCAGTAGTGTGGTTATTACATTCTCGACTGATATTTATTTTCTTCAGTTTAAAAGTTCACATCATAAATGCAAAACTTATTTACTTAATTTTTTCTTCAGTTAGATAAATACTAATCAAAATTTATTTTCAATCTATTTTTTAAATAATGGTTTTTGTTAAAAAAATAAGTACAACGTAGTATTGTGTTATTTACGAGCGAAATTAATAGTTTTATTTTCAATAAAAAAATTCGGTATTCAATAAAATTTTTAGGTAGATGAAATATAATGATGACATCTGTCGTTCAATCGGTCTTGAAGATTGGTGATATGCTTAGAAGTTAATAAAACAAATCTGTCATCGAACTTATATTTTCATATGCTCATCAACTCATATGCTCATCAACTTTTTGTCTCTGAAGCTTACAAACATAAGAGGAATCATATTATATCAAATTATATGCATGAATATGTAAGAATAGAATAGCAAGAGAAGATGAATCTGGGTAGACTATTTTTAAGTCTGTATTTATCCTAAAGAATATTTTTAGATATTTCTCAAAAAAATTGACAAAAGATTGTAGAATTTCCTTTACTACGTGGTTTTATTGTCTGAAGCGACTATCCAGCTATGACGAGAAAATCAGAAAATAAAGTTTAAATATTATCTAAAAATATTTTTTTTATCATTTTTCAGATTTTAATTAAATTTTATTTACTTCGAATCACTTGTTTAAGTGATTGATAGTCGTTTGAATGATTGAATTTTATCCAGTGTGGTAAAATGCATTAATAAGAATGAAAAAGGCTCAATTAAAATAAAATAACATAATTTAATCAAAAATTAGATAAAATATTATGAAATATAAAATGAAATACGGATGTAAAAAATATTATTAAACATACATGAATTTCAAAAATTACTTTATGTTTAGTTAAGTGTATAAATTGAATATGTCATATTAGTCACATTAAGGTGAGATATTTATAACAACTTCATCGATTCGTAATCTAAACAATTTAATTTTATCGATAAGATTTTTTTTGTTAGTCGCGCATATTAAGAACAACAATGTGAAAAACAATGGTATTAGAATCACTTAATTTTTTTAGTTTTAACGATTGTCATATGTTAAAGTGCTTTAAGAAAATAATCCGTACATATAAATTCGTATTACCTTCATTCTATAATTCTTTCACTTGATACTTGATCATTGGATATGATCATAGACCGCGGGTTAAGAAGTATGTAGGACGGTTGGATATAGGCGGCTAAAGGATAGCGGATATCCGATTCTTAAAAGGAGATATAAATCGAAGGGACTCCAGCAAAGGGGAACAGTAAAATTTCTATCGACAATAGTTCCTGAAATTATGACTGAGTGAATGTACTGGGAACACGTTTTGAGAAGCGGCCGCAGGGCGTGAGCTGCGCTTGTAAAGTCTTGAAATTTACGTTCTGCGGGCACTCATAATGTGCGGGAGTAATGATATCGTGAAGGCATACTACATTCATGGGTTCAACACTCGCAATATTGTCTTGCGATTTAGCATCAGTTTTAATGGTGAAGTGGAAAGTTCCGTGGCTTATGCTACATTATACCTGTACTTTATACAGGCCTGTATAATTTTAGCGATCGCAAAAGTTATAGTGAAAAAATAAGTACTCAAGAATAAATATATTCGAATGACTGACTTGAATTTCGATGAAAAATATCTGTGGCGGAATATTTATATTTTCCTTCTTTATAATTGTTTATAATTCCTATTCTTTTTTTCTTTTAATGATTCCCCTTAATAAAAGCCTGTCAGTTCTTAGCTTCAATATGTCTCTATGTAGTTTATATTGCCTTACTATCCTTTTCTTCTCGTATCTCTTTAATTGACTAATAAATATAGGCCATCTCATAAAGATAAACATTTGTAGTCTGCATTATCGAAGTGAAATGGAAAACTATTTTAAAGCATACATTTCTGTATTTTATTTTTTCTCTACTGTTTCATTTCTAATCTGTATTAGCCAAATATAAATAAGCAGGTTAATGTTAAACAAAAAAGAAAATTTTTGACTATAAACATTCTTTTGTTTCGTTATTCTAACGAAATTAATAAAAATTTGTAAGGTTTGTATTGGAGAAGGCATAAAAAATAGGAACGAAAAAGCTCATATTAATTAATTTATCAACATATCCTTTGTTAATTTAATGACTAAATATTTTGGTGTCACAACGGTATAATATGTGTCACAAAAATAAGATCTCTAATCATCAGATAATTATTTCAAATACAATAATAATCAGTATTAACCCTGTATTTATCTAAAAGCACAAATTAATTTTTTTTTCCTATGTAAAATATAGAAATTTTGTTTTTTATTTTACAGCAATCTTGAAGAATACAATAAGCATTCAAACATTTAATTTAATTTATCATGATTGCTTTGTATATTGTATAGCAAACAATATAAAATCATTGTTAAATAAATATACTTGGTAGCATTTTTTATATAGATTTCTATCAATAACATCGAAGAATCAGCGCTACTGTCATACAAGACAGAACTAAGATTAGTAATTTAAATCGCATGCATTCGATGTTCTTGTAGAATAATAATTCTAATAAAATAATGAATTGAAAGTGGATCAATGAAATATAGTGCTAGAATAAGTAGTATTTGAATTGTAAATAGTATTAATTAGCAAAAAAGTATGAATACCGATCATTTTTAAAACGAGGATACGTTAAACGTGAGTACAATAATTTATATATTAGCTAATAAAAAATCGTTTATTAAAATATGCATAAAATTAAATCGTGGTGTTACATCTACGGTTATGGCGAAGGTCTGCATATAAGCCTTTTGATATGCACTTGAAAAGTGTGTCGTTTTCATATAGTAATCGGCTCGTATATACAAATGTTGCTCATTTCTTTCTCTCTGTTCCTCTCTATCCCTCTCTCGCTTTATCTCTGTTCTTTATATTCACAAATATATAAAACTGAAAAGATCGACCGGAATCAGTTAATAAATTTCCGAAGTTTGAGTTTACGAACCTGGGGACGATTTTTCCGATTATAATATCGCGAATCCAGTTATTTATTCATTAGACGCCTATATTTCTAATAAGTATAGTTTAATCTATATTTTTGCCAACAAAAGTATTTAAAAGCGATAATAGTATGTACTACGTTTTGGATAAAAGGAAAGGGGAATGAAAATAGTAAGAGAGTAATTGGCGCAGGTTACTCAGCATTCCGAGTCACCTTAAGTTCTTTGTTCAATTGTAACTACAATCAAAATGATAATGTCAATAAAATTACGTTTACTTTAACGGTATTAATTTTAGTGTTTATAGAATTATATATAAAGTTTTAATTTATATATTTATTCATTACTTACAGATTCGATAAGCGTTGGGTTCCTAAACTGTCTCGAATCAAAAACGATCGCAAATGTCATACATAGCCCTGGAAAAATTGGCTTTGCTACAGCAATGGATTCGGGTGCAAAAGAAGGTGCGGACCTCGAACACTTCAAAAGTCTACCCGAACATGCGCTAAAAATCGTTTTATTTCGGTTAGAGTAGGTGACAGCGCGCGTTGTGACGCCATTGGGATACGGCCGGAAACCGGGTGCGTGCGAGGCTTGGACTCGTCATGAGAGTGTGAGAGTAAATGAGTAAGTGAGTGAGTGAGAGAGACAGAGAGGGGGGGGGAGAGAAAGAGAGAGCGTGTGAGTTTCGTAAAGGCACCTTCTCGAAATAGAATGCCCAAATAATTTGCTGCCTCTCTTTTCTCTTTCTTATGAGTGAGCAAATATCCCGATGAAAAGGAGGGACCACTGACTGCGAGCCTCGAATCTGCTGCTTTCACCACCTCCCGCAGGTTTAACTATCTGACCGCCGATATCAAACTTCCCCTTTTCATGAAACTAACTTTATTTCCTTCTGACTTGATAAGGGCTACTTCTTTATTAGTTTTTATTACCGATTTGATTGGAAACCTTTTCTTTAATGCTTAAGTTAAATAATCTTGAACTTTCTTATGTAATTCGTTAAGAGCTTTTGAGCCGATCGAGTAGAGACCCTTTTTTCTGCAATATCAGTCTTTTGACTGATTGTCTGACTGACTACTAGCAATCATTGTTTTCTTTTTTTTATAAGAATTATTTTGTTAAATACTTGGGCCAATATTAATAATGAAGATTAGACTATAGGCTTTGATAACATTTTCACCGATTGTATTTATATCAATTCTTTGATCTTCCAAAGCTGAGTATTTCTTATTTATTTATCGCATATCTATAAGTGTGTATATATATATATATATAAGGATTCGAGGTTGCTGTAAAGCATAATTGGACTTAGAGGGGAAGCGGAAAGTGCCTACATCCTCGTCACTGCATTTTTCGGCATTCCGAGTGCACGCCTGTGACAACACTTGTATTATTTGGAAGCTTCAGAGTCGCACGGTAAGACGCAGAGCGGGACCGAGAGAGGGAGAGGAGGTTGCAAAAACAGGAAGGGAGTAAGCGAACGTAGGCTTAATACCGTCGGTGCGAAAACTATAGCGGCCAGTCGAAGAAGGGTTGAAAGTGGGTCACCGAGGCGCAGCTGTGCGACGTCGTCGGCGTTGCTGCTGAAGCGCCGGTCAAAAGAAAGCTCGAACCTTGTAAACCAAGAACTCATAAGCTGGTTTAACGTCAACAAGTTTTCCGATCAAATACACCTGTCATACCAAATCCAATACGAAGATCCAACTATGAGCTTTTAATTTTTTTAATCAACATTTAACTCTCTTGGCCGTTGAAGACCAAATCAGATCGCTATAATAGAGTCCACGTGGCTCTCCCCTCGAATGTTACATCTAATACTTTCTGTTATCAAGGATTATGAAGGGGAATAAAGGAAAATGGAGTGGTATCTTGGAATCTCTCTCTCTCTCTCTCTCTCTCTAAATGATCTGGATAAAAATATAAGGCGTGTTCTTGCCAAAAGATAGTCGCTGACCAGTAGAATGAATGACTCGTTGATCAGTCAATAGACAGGAATTTCTAATGATCATCATAAACTCATTCATCTCCCCGCTTACGTAATCGTGAGTTTTGCGTCTTCTTAGATAACACCTACAATGGCTCTCGCTGTTTATATTTTCCACTTTATTATTGTCAAGAAAAGTAAGAATCCGAGATGAAAGATTGACATGAGCTTGAAACCCTCGAGAAGGTGATGCTATCCGGATTCATAGTGAGGGATGAATCGCAAAATTTAGAGGAAAGTAAGTAGTTCCCAGTACGCTAAGCACATAAATCAACAAACCGATGTTGTAGTCAGCGAGGGATGAATTTACGAGGACTGACCTTCTGGACGATGAGTGGAGTGCCAAAGTCCTTTCCGCCCTGTAGCCGAAAGCCCCAGGGCGAACCGTCGAAGCGGGCAAGCTTGACGCTAATCAATTGTGCCATACTGGATCCTTGATGCCGATAGCGACGATCTTTTCGATAATCCTAGTTCTCCTCGTAGTTGGGACTCAGGTAGGGTGGGATGACGAAGTGCGAGTCGCCGTTGTACGCCCCACCAACGTATGAACTTGGCTGCGGGTTGGGAACACGCGTCCGAGCTTTCAAATGTACCGCGACAAGGACTCGCGTGCGCTTCCACGATTGTCGGAATCTTACCCGTCGGCTCTCTCAATACGATTTGAGCGCCGATCCGGAACGAGAGAGTCGTGAGAGGATCTCGGAGTTGCGGTTACGGCGGCGATTGTGACGGTAACGAAGGCGTGCGCCTGCGTACAATGAAGATAGAGGAAGAGAGGGAAGATATGGTAGTGGCGCCGGAGCTGAAGCTCTTGTGGACATCCCCGCCTTGCCCATTCCAGCCTCGTTCGCCCCACCATGGACCCCTTGCGCCCACACCTGTATACATACATCAGTGTGCATCACTCTCATTTGCTTTCCGCTGGTTGTGATGGCGGTATCGCCTGCAGTTAGAGAAATAACAGTAACGGTGACGGCGTCAACTACGGTAGAACAAGGAAAAGCGATTTCCGACCGAGTCCGATACGCTGCACCGCTTGAACTCTTGAACTTTTTTAATCAACTAAAACATTAAGGGATCCATATGACTTCGTGAGCATGTTTTCTTCACCTCTTAAATCACGGATGTATGAATTATAATCCAACTCTTGATCTATACGCGACTTTAGATTTCTAGAGTTTAACTCCAAATGCATCTACTCTTTTTTCTGGATTCACCTTACTTATCACTTCCTATATTTCATCAATCGATTACTTGGATTTCCCGCAATTATTCACCATTTTTCAATAAATCTTCAAATCTCGATCATTTTACATAATATCAATACCTTTAAACATATCTATCGAATTATAATTAAGAAAAATTAAAATTTTAGTAGTTTGAAGCATTTTAACGTTAAGTTTTTTAATTACGTTATTCGTAATCAAAGTTTTATTATTTTGTTATAAGACTTAATAAAAAAATTAAAAGATACAGTATTTTAGCCAAAATTGATTGATATTGATTATTTAATATTTATAAATAAAAAGTACATTCTAAATTATCTATTGTATTTCGAATTTCCATTATACTTTCAATTTGATTAACCTTAATATTGATTAATGTATAGTATTATTTCTGCATCAAACATTTTCTAATATATCTTTTAAAAGATATATAAACGCTTAAAAGAAATAAATATCTGCATCAATATATATACAAAGTTTATATTAATTTTCTTGTTTAAAGAATTAATTTTTCTCAGATTAGACGATAAATAATAATTTATTGTAAACTTTTAATCTTTAATAATAAACACTATTTTTATAACTATTCAAATTATATACTTTCAACAGACATATATTTCTTTTAATAAAAATTTATTAAAAAAAAATAAAATTACATTAGAGCACTATAAAAATACGGTGATCATTAGATAATTGATTATTTTAACTGGATTCGTATGTAAATTAAAATGAATGCTATATAAATGTATTGTTAAAGTCCAATAAATAAGTTGAATAATTTGTGTTCTACAATGTTAGAAAATTTTGGCATTGTATCAAATATTTTTCTTCTTCGCCAATATATTACATATAAGATTAGTTTTCACAAGTAGTACAAGGTTTTAAACTACTGTAAATATAAAATTTTATAATTGAAATTGTTTGTCCTGTTATTGATAATAGTTTTTGAACTGTTATTATTGTGAAAAATAAAAACCTAATTGTTAACAATTTTTTGAGAATTAAGGTCAATATTCTATTTCTTGGCAAATCCATTTTAATTATTTCTTTAATGTTTTATATTATATTTTCTTATTTACATTTATAAAGACCAATTTTTTATATCAAATTCTACTTGAATATATAGATTGCCTTGATTTATCTATTCTTTATTGCCATTTGTTTTTCTTAGAAATTTTTCTTAGTATATAATTATTTATATTTGTATACCGACTTTAAAAATATCTTCCCCAAGTCTGATTTCTTAAATATTTATTCTAAGATTCATCAGAACAATTCCTCAAATTTTTGCAGAATATATATAAAATTTAAATTGAAAAATAATATAAATATTTGATGTTCGAATAACTATATTTATAAGTGTCGATTTTGTACTGTACAATAAAAATTTTTTTCTGATAAAACTGTCAGTATTTCGCAGACTAAATGGACTGAGCCTTAATAGATGAAAACAAATTATTTACATAGTTAATACATAGTTAATAATATTAATTAACCTTTGTATCATGAGAAATACATTAAATAATATTCAATTTATGTTAAAACTGATTTGACTCTTCTATTGAATAAATGTTTTGAAATGAATATCTAAAATGTTTTATTTATAAAACGAAGGTTTCAGCAATGATATTTGAAAATTCAAACACATAAAATTTAACACATTTACTATTGTGATTTATTTTATTTTATTTTTAACAATTTATTTTATCATTGATATCAATTAATTCGGAATTAACAATCTCTTTGAATAACAAAATAGTCAATAACAAACAATTACAATTATCAATTTATTGAAGCTATTCAAATAAATTTTAAATACGAAAGCAAAAATTTTTGAAAAACATTTAATATAATTTGTAATAAGTCAATTACAACTGACCACAATACATTACTAACCCCAAACTAACTGATCTATACCTGTTATAAAAATATTTTGTCCATCTTACAATACTTACTTTATTTTTGCTTATGTGTTCCGCAAGCTTTCTTAAATCGTATTATATTATTATTGGCTACCTGTTAAATATTTTTTAAGTAATTCGATTTTATATAAACATTTGATTTTATTTTTGTTATAATCCATAATAATTGTTAGTTCTTCTTTCTTACTTAATATTAATAATTATGCGGTTCAAAAATGTTAATTAAAGTCGAAAATACTATTAAATACTTCTATACTACTAAAGTTTCTTTATAAGCCTCAATCCATATTATTGATTGTTGTCATCATTTACTCTTAAATGTAAAAATTAATTAATTAAATTAAAGATAAAACAAAATAAAAAGTTTTAATTAGTTTTACTTTGATTATTGACTAAAAATCATATGTATTTGTAACTATAACAATATCATTTTACAGATATCTACATGTTATATTTAAGCATAGGAATTAAGAAAATCATATTTTTCTAGCAGTCAACATGTATCAATGTATATTTCTTCTTTCGTGAAGTAAACAATTACAAGAATGTATCAATTTCGTCTTTAAAAAAATGAACTAAAAAGAAATTGAAATTGATAAATTCACAAGCATTTGTGACTGATTGTAAAACTCGTTCGTCACCTCTAACGTAAGTGAAAATAATAGAATGTATACCTGATATGAAATGAAGAAAAGTCACGTAGTTGGAGTAAAATCAATTCCCATCACAGAGGGTGAAAGCAACCGATTCTCACGGCTACACTTTCCGTCTCAATTCTACTTGCCAATTTCGCTCTGTTATAAAAGTGCACCAAGAAACAAACTCTTATTTCATTTCTTTTTTCTTTTCAAACGATCCTGAAAAAGGACGCATGCGAGAATGCACATTTTATGAAATTTATAATAAAAAAACTTTAGTACGAATGCATGTTCCCAACTGAATTATCCATAATTTTTTATGGAAATACCAGGTTATCCAAAAAACCATTAATGCGTACAATAAATTAGAATTTTTTAATTATCTATTATTTCTCTTAATTAAGTAGTTACAAGTATATGCTTGTAATATATATATATAGCTCAATGATATTAACAATATGATACAAGGTATGTTGTTGATATCAATACAGTAAGAAAAATATTTCACCAAAATTGATAGATTATTTCATTACTAAACCACACAATTTAAATACACATCATAATTAACTATATAATTTATCTTATACATATTTTAAGTAATGCATTGAAAAAAAAATTATTAAATTTTTAAAGAATATATATAAAATTTGAATTGAAAAATAAGATAAATATTTGATGTTCGAATAACTATGTTTATGAGTGTTAATTAAAAAATATCTGTACAATATTCTATTTACATAATTAGAAGTTTAAGAAAACTTTTACATTACATTAGACTTAGAATTGAATAGACATGTTTATGAGTTAACTTCAAAATGATTTATGCATTATATATGTTAAGCAGTAGTTTCAATTTAAGTGATTAAAAGAAAAAATAATTAATATTAATTGTTTAATTGTATTTAATCATATATTGACTAAGATATGAAATATATATTATCATATCATTAAATATCTAATATTTTTTGTTATTTACATTGAGTTCTAACTATATAAAAAAAACAGAATACAAGATTAAAATAAAGTTTTGATCATGAAAGATGCCAATGAAGAGGAGCTGTAATCAATATAATTATGTCAAATCTCTAGCAAGTACAACAAATGAAGTACAGAATTGAAAAAAAAAGATTTACGTACAGCTAAGTACCTATAAAAAGTAATTGTAAAGAATTATAAATACAAATCGCATTATTAGTAGTCAGTATAAGGAAAGAGTCATATTTAAATTCTTGGATGCAGTCAGAGTTTAAGAAGCGGTAAGTAAAATAAAAAGAAAATAAAGAACTGAAGAAAAAGAACAAATGAGCAGGCCAGGTAACCATAGAGTAGTGAAAAACTTTTTGGTTCAGTTATTCATAAAACCTGGAGATTTTCTTGGTGGTGGGTTCTATCGTCGCTACGGCCTTTCGTCATCAACTGGGCGCAAAACTGGTCCCGGTGCGTCGTCGCATTCCTTCTCTTGAGGGCGCGAACTAGTTTGTGAATCATCGCATTTGCTGCATAAGAGGACGGGACCTTACGTAAATCGTCTGTGGACTCAACGTCACACGCCTCAGGACGAGGGAGGATCGAACGTGACTCAGACCTCAAGTGCAAATAGAAAGAAAGAAAGAGAGAGAGAGAGAGAGAGAGAGAGAGAGAGAGAGAGAGAGAGCGTGTGTATATACGCAGAAGGTCCGGTATCTACGCTAGGCTCCGGACTTCCCGACATCGTAAATTAAATCCGCCCTTCCTTCACTTCTTGGCTGCCATTCCAGTGGACGCCACCCCCACCGAATCTCTTCAAGCGACATCGAAGCTGCTTCTCAGTAGTTTCTAATAATCATGAGTCAGATAGTGACCTGGGTCGAAGCTGGGATAGGGTGAGAAGGGAAAGAATTCGAAGCTGGCGCACTACTTGACCGTTAAGCTTCTTGCGCACACTCAACAGAGTGTAAAGCTAATTTTATTTGTTGCACGAACCTGATGAATAAGAAAAAAAGAGAAAGGGACTGCGTCATTAGTTGAATGATTATTTCTACATGTGCATGACTCCGATATTTGAACTAATCCACCTATTCATATCTTATGAAATAGTCTTATATCAAAATATTTACTATCTTTACTACACGTCTTACAATATATATATATATATATAAATCATTGAATCTATATCTAAATTTTAAAAGATATATTTTAAAAAGTTTAAAAAGTAATGAAAATGAAGAAATAATTTAATAATAAAGCTTAATTACAAACCTTATTACAAATCTTCATAATTTTTAATTATTATATTAAAATTTTTGTACATAAGGGGAAGTAATTACATTACTTTATGATTAATAAAAGCCATGACATATAAAGAAGTAAATGAAAGTCTGTTTAAACAAACTGTTTAAACTGAATAATTTTATTAACAAAATTTCTTATATTTTTATTATATTAAAAAGATATATTATATATTATTTATTATATATCGTGGCAACGATATATTTGACACGGCGAATGATATTTTCCTTTTTTTTTCTATTCTTGTACCCTTCATAATAACATTGTAACTGGCATTTTTATCATACAAGAAATTCTGGTAAGACATCTTACCAATCTTCCAATCGTAAAGATAAGAGTCAATCATACTAAATAGGCATTTTACGGGGGAGGGTCAGAGAACGAAGATTGGCGCTTAGAGAGACTGAAAAAAGAGGGACGGAGGCGTAGTTAAACTACGCGGGCTCAGGGTTGAAAAAATGAAGGGCATCTAACATCTCAAAACTAGAGAAGATAAGAAAAAAATCGGGTTAGAGGAGGAGGCGAGGGGAAGAGGCTTAAGATATGCCGCTCACAACAAGTCAGTTTCCCCGTGTATCATCCCCGTGCTTCAACATTCTTCTTTACCCGGCATTTAACAATTCTCATGGCGAGGAGGATAAGTTTGATAGGAAATAAGGGGGTATGTAATGAGGATATGTAATGAGGGGGTAGGTAATAAATGAGGAAAGGGGGGCATGAGCCTTAAACGTTTTCGAGTTATTCCCATCGCCAGCTTCGTTTGTGGGCGATTTCAGCGGCCAGCGGATTATCGATTAAACTCCTTGTTAACGCTGAGCTACCGGTATTCGAATAAGTTATTATCCTTGCAAATTAGCCGCTCGCAGTACTGCTTCATGTTTAATTAAAATTAGCTTAATACTGAAATAAAACAGATAGACAGACAAACAGACAGACTGATAAAAAGACAAAAATACAGACTTGGCAGAAAATATAAATAAATAGTCGTAAAGCCGATTAACGTCTTCTGTGTTGATTTGAATAGGGCTTAAATCAGAGCTTTTATACTCTGTTATTAAGATGCAATTTTGAAATACTCGCAGGATTTGACACACTCATTGTAATATTGACAACTTCTAACTACGTACACACTTATCTTTTAAATCTATATAACTCTTGCAGTTTTTATTATTTCAAAATTAAACTGCACTGCGACAGCTATTTAATTTAATTTAAATATTTTTAAATATCAACTATTAATTTTCTATGTATTTGACCTTTTGTGAAAACGTAAGTACTGATCAAGTTTAAATTCAATTTAAATTACTAATTTTTTACGGTTTATTAAAAATTTGTGCATTACTAACTTGTAAATATAATTATATTTAATGTATAAATTCAATTTTAATATATATATATATAGTGCGTATTAATATATAATATATATAGCACATGTATTAATAATAATAACTTTATAAATATATTTGTTGTGACTTAGCCTTATTTAGATAATTATGTTATTATAAATTTATACATATAAATTATTTTTAATATTAATTAATTAATGATAAATTAATAAATATAATAAAAATCACGTAAAATTTAAATATGAAAACTTTCTAATTTATATTAATTTGAAATTTATATAGAATGTTACATAAATTGGTTTGAAAGATTTTTAAATTTGTTTAAAAAATATTATATCAACTGTAAATATAAATTATTTTAATTAAATTTTGTTTACCATTTCTAAAATAAGATCTGAAATAATAAATAAAATGTTTGAAACTATTTAATTTAATTTCATTAGTAATGTCTTTAGTATATCATTTATTAAATAAATTCTATACGTAAAGAATAATAAATTTTAATTAAAGTATTTATAATTAATCTGAAAGTAGAGCTATATATTACACAATACACAACACATATTAATATGGTTATAAATTTTTACACAATTTATAATTTGAATTATTCTAGTAATTTATTATAAAGAAGGGTATAAAATGTACACTGTGTAACGCCATTATCACATTTTTCAATAAAGGCTTTAATGTTGTTATTTTATTGTATATTTTTTGTCATTCCATTTTTAAGTGTGAAGAAATTATTGCTGAAAATATATTAATTTTTGTATTAAGTTATTTCCTTTTAACTTTATCGTTAAAAATATGTTTATATCAGATAAATGATTATTTTAATGAATACTGGATATGACAATAAAAGAAATTTCAAATTATGTGAATTCCAAATAAATATTTATTAATATTTTTAATGAGAATGAATGTTTATCGTTTAAAGTATGAAACTGCCATTTTTACGTAACAAGAGAAGGCTTATTTTTTATGAACTAAAAGTCATAATATGGATAACTTACATAGTTTATCATTTAAAAAATAATTAGATATTGAAAATGAAACTTCAATGAGAGATAAACGTTGCCTATAAGATCTTTTTGAAAATATTTTGATCTCAGCTCTATTTTTCTCTAAGTTCAGTTGTATAATTTGATAAAATTGTATTATTGTAATACCGATACAGTCAATGACTAATACTTGTCATACTCCTGTCGTCAGCTATGCAACAGATTGGTGTGTTCTAAAAGAAAAATATAAATATACATGAGAAAGTGGCTTTATTTTTTATTTATTATTGTTAATTTACTTCCTGAAGTCACTTACCACCCTCTCTATAATATCTTCTGCGGCTATGACCTTTGATGGTCTAACAGGAATTCCTTTCTTCGGCTCGATTTCCATTTTATGAATCATCTTAAAGACACTTGAATTTATCAAATGGTCATAGTTTGGTAAGGCCGTTTTTTCAAATTTCTTGAAGTTTACTCTGAAAAGTGCAATCGTAAACTATTAAAAATGATTTTTAGCGTAAAAGCAATCGATTTTCGAGTTCTAATTATCCGGTTTCCTTTTTTGCCCTTTAGAAATTTCAAGAATGCTAACTAATTTCGATCGCATGATTCTGTGAACAAAAAAAAGTTCATTGTCTTTGACGAGCTTTGTTAGATTTTTCTTATACTTTGTCTTTATTATAGATGGAATATTATTATAAATTTTCTCTTCTTCCTCTATCTTATAAAGGGGCTCAAATTATATTCTAATATATTTAATTTTTATACTTTTGAAATCGATTATTAGGCTTAAACGTCCTATTTATTATCTTGAAATTATCTTTTATATTTGTAGTTGTTAAGACCTAGCCTTAACGGCAACGTAGCAACGGAATATAATTTAACTGTAAATTTATCGCATCATTAGAGCGAATTTTGCTGGCTGCGACAAAGCCATCAACGTTAAATATTATGAAGTTCTTGTAATTTTTATATGCAACGGCTTTTAGGAGGAATTTTCGGAAGAGCCAAGCGCGCATCGACGCCTGAGAATTCACATGTTTTCGGGTAAAAGCGTAGACGGATGGGAGTGCGTGATTTCTTTTTCCCAAAAAATATTAATATCCCGGGCCAATAGAAACGTAGATTAAAAAGCTATCCCTACTTGGGGACAAAAAATTGTTTAAAAATAGAGCGAATTCGCGAGGGGAAGTCTACTACTAGTCTTGCTCTTGCTTAGTTTACAATGGGGTAATCGTCACTCGTACTCCATATAATTATAACTTAAGTATTGTAAAAAATAAAGTCACTTATTTAAAAAAGAACTAAGTGTGAAGTTCATTTTCTCTTAGCGTGGTGGCACATCCTTGAAATATTACATATATCCTACGGTATATGTAAATGACAAATAAATGCAAAACTCATTAAGTCGACGAGTCCAAGGCACCTGGTCGTGTTAGAAAGCACGTGCTAGTACAATAGTAAAGCAAATTCAAAACACCAATCATCCTATCTATTATAAAATAAAAAGGCTCGTATATAAAATTATATTTAGTACACATAAATAAGAGAAATAATATCGATTACACAGTCTTTTTTTAAAAATAAAATATTGTTTACATTAACAGCTTAAGCGATTAATATAGATCTTGTTTAGATAACATTATTTATGTGAACAATTAAAATTTCATAGAAATTTGACAAATTGTTATTAGCAATATAAAAAAAAATTTAATTTGTTATGTATTTAAAATTAACATTCGAGTCACATAAAGTGCATCGCTGCTAACAATATATTTATTTTTATTTTATTTATTTAATTTTTTTTTAATCATTCATACTAACAAATAAGTATGGTTTAGTAAGTGATTAGAAACGAGAAAGATTGCGTGTAATGAAAAATGAATAGTTTTACCCAAGTGCTCTGCCTCGTATGACTTCCGCCTGGGAGCAAAGAGTGTCGGCAATCATCTCATCGTTGAAGAAATCATTGGGACACCTCCATTTGCGTCCATAAGTTAACTCCAACTGTTTAGCCTGGGGATGCCAGAGCTCCTGTGATAGCTTTCTGCCCTTTCTTTGCTATAAGATAATATTTTTCAGGAATTAGAAAAATCTTCCTGACTCCCTCAAGGTGCTTACACACTCATACTTTCGGAAATGGACAATCAGGGATAATGTCACAAGCGCCTTCTTTTTAGTTATCACACATTTAACAGGTTATTAAAGTAGTCTTTTTATAAAAAAATTCCTAAAATTTCAAAATTAGAAACTTTTGAAACATTCTAAAATAATAGTTTTGCTAATTTTCAAAGTAATCCAACCAATAAATAATTAAGAAAGTTGAACATAGTGTAGTTAAGACATTCGTCGCATTGGTTCTTATACAGCATTTAAATTTCATAATTCACTTATATATTTGATTACATAAATTTCAAATTGTAAAAATTTCATTTCATAAAATATACACATTATTAAAATTCTTTTATTTTTATTTTTGTACCTTCAATTCTTGTACCAATTGCTCCTGTAACGTTAATTTTGGATCTGGCTCGAAACTTCCTAAAATATTTTTTATAAATTTAAAGCAATGATAATAAAGCTGATAATATTTATATTTTTTTAAAAAACATTTTCAACTAATAAACATCGTGATAAAATTTTTTAATTAAACATTATTAACAAAACATATTGTTTAACTCCAAATTTAAAATTTTCCATAAATATTATCAAGAAAAATCGTAATTATATATAATTGTACAATACTATTTTTTAGGCAAAATTTATTTTATATTTAGAAAGTTTTTATTTATTTATATTTCAGAACTTATTTATAAATCAATTTATAATGAATATTTATAATTAATGTAACTTTAATTTCATTTAAAACTATTTTAATAAATTTATAATGCCATATTATTGGAAGCAATATCCGTATTTAAATATTTATACCGAATATTTAATTTGTTTTGAAATGATGTTATTGGTAAACTAATGAGAGAATGCGTCCTAAATTACAAGTAAATTTTAAGGAATTATAATTAAAAGTGTTTTAGAAATTCTTTAGAATCTATTATAGTTATATAGTTATAAATATTAATGTACGTAATTTCAATAGCGGTAAATTGATAATGGGTGGAACATGTTTTGAAAATGCTCACCATGAGATAAAAGCGGACTAGAAATTCGCGAGCGCTGAGCATCTTGCATTTCCTGGAGGACTTTTGATTCGTAAGAAACAATATATTTCTTTACTCTCCTGCTGTCGTCTTCATTGCTCTTAACGGAAATCTCTAGTTCTTTTAACTCGGTCCAGGTATCCTCGGTTGAGATAAGATGAGGCGGATAACTCGAGGACTCAGAACTCACCGATTCAATGTCTCCCTCTGCTTCAGGCGTTGGTTCCTGTAGTTCCTGTAGCACCTGTTGTTCCTGTTGTTCCTGTTGTTCCTTTTGATTTTGTTCCTGATGCCATTCTTCTGGCTTCATTGGCCTTGTTATCTCCTCTTCCGGTACTTGGACTTCATGCATTTCGCCAATAACCGTTACATCTGCTGTAATGTATAATATATAATATATATAATATATATAATTATATAATATAATGTAATCGCTAAGCATTATATATTTCTAAATCGCCCTTAAAAATAATAGTGTTAATTATATAACGGGATATATTTTACTCCAGATCCTAATTTGATGAGAATTTGTAAAAATAATGCATTTAATATATAAGGTTTTCATCATTTTCAATTTTATTTTCTAATAGAATTTTTTTTAGAAAAAAAACTAATTCTTACTAAACTAAAGTTATAAATTTCAGGTATAATCTTTTTAAGAAAAATATTAATGAGTTTAAAAATATATATACCATTATAATTTAATAAAATTATTGTAAAAATAATAATATTGTTTTTTTTAGAAAATGCATAATCAAATAATGAAATGAAGTTACTTTATTTAATAAGCTCTCAGCTTTCTACTGACATTAATATAAATAAGAAATATTATAATTGTATTAAAGAATAAGAAATACTGGCTTTTCCATTAAATTTTTTATTTCATTAATAGATATTTAATAAAACTAATAATTAATCGAATTAAATATATTTATTATAAATAGGTTATATTACATTGAATGTAAAAAATAAATGTAATGCGAAATTTAAGCTTTGAGGAAAGAGAAAGAGTAAACAGAACAAAGCACACGTGTTCATTTTAAAATTTAATTTTTTTATTTAATAACATTCATGTAAAATTATTGTCATTGTCATTGTCACTGTCACTGTCACTGTCACTGTCACTGTCACTGTCACTGTCACTGTCACTGTCACTGTCACTGTCACAGTCACAGTCACTGTCACTGTCACAGTCACTGTCATTGTCACTGTCATTGTCATTGTCATTGTCATTGTCATTGTCATTGTCATTGTCATTGTCACTGTCATTGTCATTGTCATTCCGAAACCCCGCGGAAAAAAAATAAAGGAGTATAGCCATGGCCGTTTGAGTGTAGATGAATGAGGGAACCCTATAAACGGGCTATTCCCGAGCGAATGAGAACATTCCGAATGCGCTGAATGAATGAGGGGGAACCACTCCCAAACTAATGGCAGACCGCCGTGTTGGCCGTGCGGTGCGACCCATGAGCTGTCAAAAGGAGATCCTGGGTGGGGAGGCGCATCCGAGGCTGCGTGCCAAGGTGACCCGAACCATCTTTGGCTCCCGCTAGAGGCAAGACGGGAGGCTGGACCGTAGCCTGATCCGGTCAAACGGCTTAGGGGCGAGTGCGGTCTGGTGCGTGACGTCCCCCGAAAGCTCTCCAGAGAGTGGAGTGTCTTTGTTGGGGCACAAAATTTGAAAGAGCCTAGGAGGAATAGCGTACCAAGGTGTGCTATATCCCTACGTGATGGCCCGATCCAGGATAACCCCTTCAGGCATGTGTTGGGGGATTGTTCTCGTGAGCTCGCCGTTGAACGGTCCATGGAGGCCGGTCACACGTGGGGACGAATTAACAAAATATATATGGCGACTTATAAACAACAGGGGGAAGGGACGGGTAAGAAGGTTGGGGAAGGGAACACGGCGGTTCCATTCCCTAAAACGGTGTTAGAGGGGGGAGACGGAGATTCCATCTGTGACTGGATGGACACCCGAAAGTGCCGACACCGAGTATGAAGGTGTCTTTGCCTCCATAAAGGTGGACTACGGGTCCAAGTCGAGCGCTGCTTTAAGTGTTTCTACTATGGACACCGAGGTGCGAGTTGTCGGGGCCCAGACAAGAGCACGACCTGTTTCTGGTGTGGGGAACAGGGTCTCAAGGGGGCCGGATGTAAGGCCGAGCCCAAGAGCTTCCTGTACCCGGAAACCTCCCCCGCGGTAATACACCATGTCGCGGGGTCAGGACCCTGTGTGGTTCTATCCAAGTGCCGCCGAAGTGGCTAATGTTCTGCAGGCCAACTTGCATAGAAGCCGGACGGCGCACGATCTGCTCGCCCAGGTCCGTCTCGAGCTGAACGCTGATATTGTTATTATCAGTTTGCAGCATCGGGAAGGACCTGCGGAAGAGTGGTATCGTGACATCACCGGTACGGCTGCGATCTGGATCCCCAGCCTGCACTGCTTCCAAGAAGAGTGCCACAGAGCTGGTAGCGGCTACGTTACGGTGGGAAGCAGGGGCGTATACTACGCCACTCCAAACGAGAATATCAGGCCATCAAAGATGCTATCGAGGACAAGGAGGGTGAACTGATAATAACCGGGGACTTCAACAGCAAGGCTGTGAATTGGGGGGAATCTATGACCGACTCCAGGGGAAGAGGTGTCCTGGGTATGGCGTCCAGGACAAGATTGGTGATTTTCAATAACACCGGTTCAACGGTCACGATAGCTATCACGGCTACGATGAGTAGCCCAACAGGCCCGAAGCATCAACGGCGACAACTCATCAATACTCGTCGAGCATCTCGTAGCGAGGAAAACCCTCAAGAGAGCTATTAAGGTAAGTAAGAGCCGATGCTGGAGGAACCTGATGAGCCCCCGGTGCCATTTGGTTCTGAGGCTCCGCCGCTTACAATGGCGGAGCTAGAGAGCGCGGTAAGCTCAATAGAGACTTGTGCTAGTGAGTAAGGGTAAGGGGTCGTGGGACGCTCCGTTGTCGTATAGACACCTGTGCATGCTGGACACCGCCGGGAAGCTCCTGGAAAAGCTAGTGAGACCCTGTCTTCAGGCGGCGCTTCTAACATCTGGCGGCCTCTCCGAGAGTCAATACAGCTTCCGAAGAGGTAGGTCAACCATCGACGCTATCCAGAGAGTAGTGGAGGCGGCTAGGAGCACGGAAAGGGGAAACCATTTCTCCCGACCGATATGTCTCCTGGTGACACTCGATATCCGAAACGCCTTCAACTCGGTAATGTGGATAGACATGCTCGAGGCAATGGATCGGGGCTATAGGGTACCCTAGTATATCTTGCAGATTATCTGGGATTACCTTCGGAACCGATTCATTGTATACGAGACGGCGGAGGGCTCGAAACGGAGGGCACTGACGTATGGTGCGGCCTAAGGCTCCATCTTAGGACTCGAGCTATGGAATATTTCCTACGACGGGATCCTGAGATTGAAAATGCCTGAAGATTGCTTTCTGATCGGGTACGCGGATGACGTGGCAGCCATTATTACAGCCCGTAATATGGTCCTGGCACAGACGCGACTCGATCAGACTATGCGGAGAATTCACCACTGGATGGACGATCATGGGCTGGAACTGGCTGAGGCCAAAACCGAGATTCTGCTTCTTACGAAGAAGCGCGTATCCAGAGTGCAGCTGCTTATGATGGAAGAGGCGTCGGTTCAGACCAAAGCAGCCGTGAAGTACCTGACCGGAACATATTCGGAGAGTGGCGAATATGGCGTCACCGGTAGCGACTTCCCTGTGCAGGATCATGGCCAACTTAAGTGGGCCATGTCTCTGTATCAGACGGTTGCTGCTCCGTGTCACAGAGTCCGTCATGCGTTACGGTGCAGAGGTTTGGGCCGACGCGCTTCTGTACAATATGTACCGGAGACGTATGGCGGCTGTGCAACGGAGATGTGCACTTTGTGTAGCGTGCTCGTATCGTACGGTCTCGGAGGCGGCCTCTCTAGTGGTCGCTGGAGTCATCCCCATTGACCTCCTGGCCCAGGAGTGGAAGCTTGTCCACCAGGCAGGGGGGACACTCGACCGTAGTGAAGCCAAGGTGCGAGCGAGGGAAATATCCCTGGCTAACTGGCAGGATAGATGGAAGCAGGATACTCGCGAAAGACTCGACCGCCAGACAAATCAGTCAAGTGGCCCCGTGGACCGGCCAACAGCATAGCGAGGTGAACTATTACCTCACTCAGCTGCTGACCAGCCATGGGTACGTCCGCGCGTACCTCCACCGCATGGGCAAAGTAGCAGATTAGCCACGGACGACGCCTTGCACACGTTCTTTATGTGCGAACACTGAGGGCGACAGAGGGAAGCGTTGGAGGGCGATGTCGGAAGGATCACTCCTGAAGGCATCGTCCCTCTGATGCTCGCCAGTCAAGAAAACTGGGGAAGGGGCGCTTCTTTCGTCGAGGATATCCTGAGACGTAAGAAGCCGGCTCTTCCCTAGGGTAAGGGAGGAAAACTTAGAGAGTACCTCGAAGGCATAGTTTCTGGTTCCCTCCCCGAAGTAATGCTTAATGGCGGTGCCGGGGAGGATATAAGAACCAGGAAAGGAGGTCCCCTCGGCGAACTCGTGTGGCGCCCGCCCTATGGTTTTTACTAAAGGACGCGGGCCGCGTGAGTGCGCTGAGGGAGTGAGGTGTTAGTGGGTATCTGGCATCTTCAATACCGGGAAGACCCACACACCGGGGGCCCGGGTCCCTGCTGGTCTTTAAAAGATTTCCTCCCTCCTTTACAAAAAAAAAATTAGTATTGTTATTAATATTATTATTATTATTATTATTATTATTATTATTATTATTATTGTTAATATTATTGTTATTATTTTTATTATTATTATTACTATTGTTATATTATTGTTATTATTATTATTATTATATTAATTTAAGCTGTTTCCATTAATTTATGTGATTAGATAAAACACTTATTATATATTTAAAACACATTTCTGAAATAAACATTAAAAGGAAAAGAACGATTATATACGAATAGTTATTATCAGTTATTGTGAACAATGAATTTTTTTCTTTGACATATTTTTTATATATATAGTAAACAATATCATCAAAACTAATAGAAATTTAAAAAGAACGGTTTACAAATTTAGGAAAAAAGTATTTTTAAAAAAATTTTGTATTTAAAATTGTTATGTATATAGTTTGTTAGATAAAAACCAATGTTCTATAATTATTTAATTTGTAACGTTCAGAAAATTAATATTTTAATTAATTATTATTGAGTTTTAATTTACTAATTTAATATTGTATATACATTATTTTGTCAACATATTATATGAAAGTAATAACAATTAAATTTATATTATCTAATAATAATTTTTCTGTACTATTTATTTACATTTAAATTGAATTAAGTATCTGGAGACTGTATACTTTTAATTGTGTATTTTATATAATCAAAATATAAATAAGGTTTATAAAAATGTTCAGTTTTATTTCAGTACAATTTTCAGTTACGAATTACAAAGTAGTAGTATTCATGCAAATGCAATGAGTAATTCGTAAATTTTTAATTTTATGAATTTTATGTATTTAAAGTTGTATTATATTTAAAATTATTCATAAATGAAAAACATTTTTATAAAGTTACTAACATTTAAATAAAAGAGGTAAAAGTTCTTGAAATATATGTGTAAAATATTCAATTGAACTAAAATGTTTTTTTATTCATAGAAAGTTTGTTAGTAAGTAATTTTGCAGCACTTGAAAAAAAAAATTTTTACTCATATTAATAAGTCCATATCAAATTATAAATTATAAGAATTAATTTTATTTTAATTTTATGAGCTTTAAATAATATTGCTTTAACTCCAAAAAATGATACGTTCCGTTAAATTCGAATAAAATCACAAAATAGTTTTTAAAAACATATTACATTTGCCAATGGAGAGAACAATATTGTTGTAGAATTTGATTTTCGGTTCGACCTTACAAGATGTTTTCTGACAATCACCGAAGATGGACGTTCCCTCTCTGCTTTCTAACAATATCCTCTGGACGCGTATTAATAGTAATTTATAAAATCAATCATAAAAGAAGAGACTGAATAAACAGGCAGAAAACAGCATGTAAAAAGCGATTGTCGAGAAAAACAAGAGCCAATAGCGTTTTTAGGACGTGGCAAAGGCCGGTCATGGGTTCCGACCAACTCCGGCCTTCTCCAAGAGTCCTCGGCCATCAGTTAAGCACAGTTTGCGCTCACCCTTCGCGGGCAACTTAGCCGCTATCTTCTCTACGCCACTGAGTTCCATGATTTTGTGTAGTTGCTCGGAAACCATAGCCAAGTGCCTTTCGATTTCGGACGGTAACTGTTTCAAGGCCAACAGTTGACTCTGCACACTTTCAAGTTGACGCTCGAGACTGATTTCCGTCGTTATCAAGTCCCTAATCTGTTTCTGATCCATACTTTCCGTAGCTTTTGCAATCGCTTCCGATGACGAAAAAATAGTCACTGAGAGCGGCTCCATCTGCGTCTCTCTCTCCGGATCTTTCTGCTTCTGTATTAGCACAAAGCCAAAGGGATAGCTATGAATTAAGCGTAAAGGTTCAATCTCAGAGCTACCAATGCTATGGTAAATTTATTGAAATTATTTTATTGTTAATGGAGTTTTGAAATGGATATAAGTGTCAGATATGCCATCTCCAAATTAAATTCCTAATTGAAATAGGAATATTAAATAGTATTTATTTAAATTTAATGTTATTTATATTATGCATATAAAATACACTTGCTTTATGATTGTAGATACAATTATTGTCAGTAGATTTCTTTAAACGTTGTTAATAAAAAAAATAATATATCGTTAGATGTTTATATTTGCTTATATATATTCAAAAATTTATATCCCTAATAATTAAAATCATTAATGAAATGCCGTAATTTTATTTAAGAAAAAAATCATTTTTCTTACAATTTGGTTATCTGGAATCTCTTCTTGATAATTATCAAAAATTGTCGTTATTTTCTCAGTTTCATTGGTTTCAGTTCGTGATTGTGGACGAGATCCAATTTCAGAATCTTGGAGTTGGACGATAGATTCTGGCGTCTTACAATTTGGTCCAGCTGTCTATATAATTTTTATTAGAACAAATAAAGCGTATGTTAAATTTTTAATAACTGCGAACAATCCAAAAAATGACGGCCATGCAACAAGGGTTTAGTGCGTATAATTAATGAACGAACTTAATCAAATAAAAGCTAAAAGGTTTATGTATAGCAGTATACAGCGATTTGATAAAAAATTAATTATATTAATTATAAATATTCATTACTTATTTATTATTTGTATAAGCTCAATTTACAATTTAATTTAAGCAAAAATAGAATTTATTCGTTAAAGTAATATAAAAATAACTTATAATAATAATATAATAATATCTGTAATGTGATACTTTATGCTAGATTTAGCAAAGATTTGCTAAGCATAAAATCCTTGGAAGCTCGACCGTCAATCATCATGCAACATATACATATCAGGTAAGGCATATCAAATTTTAAATAAGTTTCTATGTACTACAATTCTAACGATTAAAATACGCACTATTAAGCGAATACTTATATAATACGCTAACAATTTGATTGACTTTTTTATTTTATATGAATCTCAGACTACTATAACCTACAGGCATGCACATTACATGTGATCATTAATATTTTATCTTGTGCGAAACTGATTAAATTTTCGTATTTCTGACATTGATACAAACCTTATATAATAAAAAGCTCACATGATTATTTGCGGTAAATTTAATGTGAGTATCATTTTATAAATTTTATATGTACATTTTTATAAATTAATTTATATTTGGATTATAATATAATAGATAGATATATGTATGAAAGAATGATGTTTTTAAAATAATGCTTTAATAAAAATAATACGAATACAAGTTTGATGTAAAATCATATATATTTCAAAATGTATAAATTATCTTTATCAGTGAGAAATAATAAATTAATGCAAAAGGAAAAATTAAATAAAAGTAACTTGAATCCATTTAATGAAAAAATAAAGTGATGTATATATATCTTTTAGATTACGATTATTACCATTAGTATAAATAATAATGCCTCACTGTAATACTTAAGAATAGATTTATTCAAGTGAGGTACCAAATGTATGGGAGATGATTCGTATAAAAGTAAATGCATTTGATTATTATGATCGTATATATGTTTATAATATAATCGATAACCTGTAATATGTAATGATGAGCAAAGTGAATAATAACTGCGAGTGGAATGTACTAAAGAAAGAATCAGAAGAAACAATCGAAGATATAACAAACATTGGAAGCAAGTGATAGCATTAAAAAGTATCATAGAGATCAAATAGAAGCGAGCTTTGATCAAGCAAGCATACAATGTAAGCAAATTTGTTTAATAATCAAATAACTAACTGATCAATATTTCTATTTGTATATTTATATAATTATATATATACATATATATATATATATATATAATATTTACTTTACAAAGATATACATGATTAATTGACTATGCCCTAATAAATGATACATTGAGCTAGTCGGGTAATTCTTGTTTCAAGGTAATGCACATCGGTGCAAAAATGGATTGTGAGTTAAAGCGAAGAGATAGTCAGGTACTTTTTAGAATTAAGAACTCTCGAAGTAAGAGGACGAAACGGCACTTTAGTAAGAAGAATAGGCGCAATAAAGAAGGGCTGACCAAATCTAAAATAGATTTGATCCGGGGGCTGGTAGTTCGCGCTAGTGGGCATGAGCGAGAGGCTAATCATTTCCGGGGTTTCACTCTTCAATTTCGTTGTAGCGCTTGACGTAGTTGTAGACAAGAAAGGCGAGGCCCGAGGCGCAGGGCACGAGGACATAGGCCAGGCCCCGCGCGAGGTCGGTCCTCATAGCGGTGCCTAGTTTGTCGGCGACTTGCATCGACATTACCGACAGTCGACGCCGACCCTCAGCATACCTGCTCTGAAAGCCACCGGAGCTCTCGAACTTGTGCTTTTCGATCGGGGCCCGACAGGAGGCGCGTCGTGAGCCACGTCGGCTCCAGCCCCGGTGCAAAATCTCCGTTTCATAAGTCTCGCTGATGCTATGGGCAAAAGAGGCAAGTAGGAGGACCCTGAGGAGGCCATCGCCCTCTAGAGTGCCATTGGTTCCGACGTCACCGCGGCGCATCACCCCGACGATCTTCTCGAAGTAGTGACCACGACGCAGTAGCCGAGGCTTCGAGCTGAGGTTGATACTGGGACTCGGACTCGGATTCGGTACTGGGCTCAGGGGTTCGAGGGCGCGCTTGATGCATCGGCGCACGTATCCGCCTTTGCGATAGAGGACTTGACGGGCCCGGGGAATGACCACTCCGTCTCGGCACTGCATGAAACCGGGACTCGGGGGCGGCGCGATTACCTCGGGGGCCGGGCTGACCTCCGAACTCCTGGTGGACTGCGTCTGCTCAGAAAGGGCTCGACGGCCCAGTCGCTCGCTAATCGGTTTACGTGGTTGTTTCTGGATGACGACTCGATAGGACTCGGTAGCTGGAGGATCTGCTCGCAACTGTGGCACTGGTCGCTCAGGCTTCTGTAAGAAGGTTGTACGTCGCTTCAGCTCTTGGACTCGCTTTGGCTCAGAGTTCGCCTGCTGCTGAAGCTCTTGAAAGACTTTCGACTGCTTGAGGAGAGGTGCCCGAGGACGCAACTTTTTAAAGTTGACACTGAAAAACAGAAGATGAAAACATGAAACAAAGAGTTTACTTGATTCCATAATGTTTTTTTAAATGAACATATCTATCAAGTGACGAATTATATTTGACTATTCCTGTGATTTTCAAATCGACTTCTTCAGTAATTTCTAATCTATTGTTTAATTAGCTTCAAACTAAGCCGTACATTAAACGACTCAGAATTCATTGCTACACTTACCTGAGTGTATCTTTATTTAAAATCATAATGTTTATTTTCAATTATTTTATTACGACATTTGAATTAACTACATATTAATTTAAGATGTATGATTTAAAAATGTCCATTTTTATTATTTAAAATTTCTAAATAATAATGATAAATACAACATTTGTTATTCTCTAACATAAAATTATTGTTTTGAATAAAATTGAAAGGTATATTTGATTGTAATAATTTATTAATTGCTTGAATAATAATGAAATTAAACTTAAACTAATTTTAACGTAAACAAAAATATTAATTTTTTATTTAAATAGATAAATTTAAAGAATACATAAAAAATAAATATTTTTGAAAACCATTGCCATTATAATTCAATGTAAATAAAAAATTACATAAATACATATTATACCATATCTACATTATCCATATATATTTATATTATTTTTATCTATCTCTACTACTATAAATTTCTACTTTACATTACGAATTTTTATTGAAACGTAAAAATCTGACGTTATAATTACCTGTCGTGTATATTTCTAATAATTTTCACAAATAAAATGCACTACTGCATTAAATTATTCAATGGTTTTTTAAATTGCAAACTAAATTTTTTACAATGCTATGTCTCTTTCAAATACTAGTGATAATTAACTGTTATATTAATAATAATAATTGAAAAAAATAATTATCTTAAATAAAAAAAAACATTTTTATATATTAAATCATAATAAACCAGTATCTAAGAAACTCTTAACTTCAACTAAAGAATAAGTTTATTCAAACGTTATGATCATGTATGTAGAATGCATAAACAATATCCTTAGATGAGGAAAATATATTATGAATACTTCCTATAATTTCAATACCTATATACATTAAATAAATTCTATAAGTGACAATAAAATAAAAATATACTTCTACATAAATTATACAAATATCTATAACAACGATATGACTTTAAATTTGAAAAAACTACTTACCCTAAAACTCCTTTTTCATCTAAAACCTCCTCCTCATCAAGAATCAATTGCGCTATTTCTTCGTCCGTCAAATTTGTATTAGCAACAATTTCACTATCCTCGTCACGCGGTTTTTCTGGATATATTTCTATTTCTTTTCTTTCTTCCGATGATAGGAAAACTGGCGCAAACTCGTCTTCAATTTGTGGAAATTCGTCTGGTATTGATTCTCTTTTTTCTTCAATTGGAAAGAATAATATTTCTTCAAGCTGAAATTAATTTTGATAATTGAATTTTATTTATTTATTAATATTCTTAATTACAAAATGGCTGAAATACGCAAATTAATCAAATAGAGATCAAATATGAAACTAATAAATATTTCATATTGTATTTGATATTATTAATACAATATATAATAAATACAATATATAATAAATTTAAAAAATAAATAAATATAACTTACAGGAAGCATATATGGCTCAATTTTGTTCTCAATACCTTCTAATGATTGAAGTGGATTCTCTGTTCTATAATGTAAAAATTTGTGTTTATATAATTTATTACATTATTATTACTTATTTTTAAGAAAAACACAGCTTCTATGGATTTCAAAGAAAGACGCATGGCTTTTAAAAATATAAAGCTTTATGTAGTACGTAAGTAATAAGTAAAAATGTCAAACTTTGAAATTATCAACATCAATTAAATCGAATCAATCATAAAGTTTACATTGCACATATTTTGTAATAAAAATATAATCTAGGTATGCAGTTTCCGAGACAAGCGGCAATATAAAATTAATCATCGTGTGTAGCAATAAATTTCTCTAATAAGCTTAATCGTCGAAAGCATTAATCATCTGTATTCAAGCGTGAAATATGAAGCAAAATTATTAATAACGGTTAATAGATTTTCATATGAAGTTGAAGATCTTGTGGCCTTGCATATTTACCAAGAGGATCAAATGAGATTTAAGTACAAATATTTTACTAATACGTGTGTAAAGTTTTGCTCTTTTATATCATTTTTACTGATGATATAACAGTGGTGTGGTATTGATGGTATAAAAGCAATGCTCGGTTAGAATTTTTGAGAAGCATACCCACCTTACGACACGCGAATTATAAATTTAGGCCGTCACTCAACACGTCATCCACATTCCCTGTTGTGCGAAAATAAATCGTCTTCTCAGAGCAAGTCCGATCATGATGGGTGTATATATATATAAACGTGAAGTCGACAAGCGTTAATCAACGCTGAAGGGCCGAAGGAGAAACTGTCAGAAAAGATCGGTTGGCGATGGGTAGAGGGAGGAGCGAGATAGCCCCGAGTAATTGGGACGAAACCGAGGGCAAAATCGTATGGGCTTTGCCAAACTCGAGTTGGCCCTGATACTTCTCCATTTTCCGAGACAGATTTTTAAACTCATTTATTCAAGTGTATTTTCCACGGTTAAATACTTTAATACATTATTATGTAAACGACATTTATTTTTCTTTCTTCTAACAGATTTTATAATAATGAACTTCAATACCTTACATTCTAATGTATCTTCGAGAAATACATAGAATATGTGAAATGTACAAAATTAATACATATAATATGTAATGTATATTTCAAACCTGTACTATACTATAATGCAATTTTTATTAATTACTTCGTGAAATATAATTTCTTTAATCGACTAGATGATTGTTTTTTATATTATTCAATGTAAAGCATACAAATATACATTTACTAATTGAAAGCCGTCCAAGATTTTACAATCGATTTGCAATACCGAGCAAGAGAAATATATCAGCCAATGCCTAAATGACTTTTACATATTAAATCATTAATTGTTTTATAATTATAATTGCTTAGAATTATTTTTAATATCACGAACTTCGAGGTGATAGTTAGGAATGAAATAAATTGTAGACAAATTTGATTTTAATATTTGATATAAACAATATTATTGATAAATATGAAAACAAAAAATTAAAGAGGTAATGTCCTACGTTTATCGAATAGTTTGTAGATTATATGGATTTTGGAGTTATTAAATTTATATCCAGTCTACTTCATGTTCAGAAAAGGTATTTAATTGTATATTTAGTTTAGAGCTAAACCAATAAACGTCAGAAAGAATCACTTTTGAATTCCGTACAATAGCTCGAGTTGAAATTTCGAGCCAAATTGCATATAACTAGATGACATGACCAGAGAAAAGTAAACGAAATGAGAAAAAAAATTAATTAAAATTTACAAGGACGAGAATAATGCTTTAGCACCTACGCAATAAATAATATTTATTAAAGAACTTATGAGTCTTGCTTTCGAGATTACTCATAATAAGTTAGTGGATCAAAGATAAAGACTGCTCAGGATGGTGACGCGCTTTCATTCTGGGTTAGCTATTTATATTGCTACCGCGACATTGTCACATGTCACCGCTCAAGGCGAGTGCCCAAACTCTCCTCTGTACTCTTCGACATCCATGTCATGCGGCTTATCCCGAGAACCGCTCGCCTCTGTCGGAAAAAACCTATGCCGTTTAATGAATCGACCATGAATAAACTGATATTTCCATATCTTTTTTTGCTTCCTGTTTATGCATGCTTAATGAGGATAATCTTATCATTTATCTTGGTACTAATAAGACAGCGCATTATTCAAATTATTGCCTCTATTTTAATTCTCTAAATCACATTGACTTTCTTTTGCCAATAATTTGATATTTTATACTTCAAAACCAAAGATATTGTAAACCTATGCTTGAAAAATTTTACTAGACCCAAATCAAAATGAATGTTTCACTGAGTTTAATTTAAGAATTTATTTTCAACTATTTTTAAGACCTGCATACATTGTTCCCAAAATTTGCTTTTTACTTTCCCTTAAATATATATTTAATTTTCATTTATACATTTTTCAATCATAAATATATGTACATAATACCGTTATTTAAATTTAATAAAATATTATTATAAAATATTTATAAATAAAATATTTATAATTATTTAAATTTTGTTACACACAACTATATTGTTGTTTTTCTACAAACGCGTTGTTAAGAAAATATTTTTATAAAATGTATTACATACTATGCCTAAGGTAAGAATATATTTCTCAGCTTCATAGAGGTTTCAGCCAAAGATTCTGTAATTCATTTCTTGATTTGATTAAACGCATTGATTAAAATGTTTATACATTTATAAATAAAGTAGCTTAATAAACTTAGTTGTGAAAAAGAATTTATCAAAACTATGTAATAAAAAATTAAATAAGATAAATTTTATGTGTAAAAACAATAAAATTAAATAATATTAATAATAAATAAAATATTTTTCATTGTATATATAATTCTTTATTTTTTTTACTATAAAATTATATTTATTTATTTTTGTTTGTAAATTAAAGATTTTGGTATTGAGTATTTATATAATAATTAATATATATAAAAAGTTTAAAATTATTTTTTATTTTTTATTGAAATTAAAATTTGGAAAAAATCTTAGTTTCAACAGTAATTACATATAATAGTAATAAAATAGTATAACATTTAAATTATAAAAGAATTTATTATATTTTAATCCATCTAATAAGTAAAATTTTTAACATAATGATATTTTTTTAAATATCATGTTCTTACCTTCGAACTCCTAATACAAAGTTGTTTCCAGCGAGTACAAGGGACTCATGAGCCTGACCGTGTGACAACTCATTTATCCATTGGTCATTTAGTTTTACAACCACATCACCTACTTTCAAACCCATACATTCTGCAAGACTTCCTTCTGTTACCTGAAATTTATTTTTTAATCATGGAAGCCTTTTTTCGCGATTCATACCGATTTTTCAATTCGTATTGATTACATATACAATCAAATGAAATATTAAATTTTAATAAGATATAAATTTTATAAATTGTTAAATTATAGCTATGAATATTTAATATATAAATTAATTATAAGCCTTTAGAGTACAAAACAAATATAAAACTGAATTTAATAATTCTAATGCATGCAATGTATGCAATGTATGTATGCAATGTATGTATGCAATGCAATTTAAACAAAAAAATAACTAGGATTTTTTATATTTCTTGTTATTTATAATATCAATAACTTATTTACAATTTTTAATAAATTAATGAAAATATTTTATTTAAATGTTATATTAAGTAAATACGTATTTTAGTAATAGTTCTAAAATGTTAAAACAAGTTGATAATATTTAAAAAAAATTAATATTGCTTAACGATAAATTTTTTGAAGTAGAGTTTTCACGTTTATAAAGAATTTATTATCTACTTATATAAAAGTATAATTACATTGAACGTATTTTAATAATTTTTAAATACAGTTATTTAATGTATTATTTCTCATATTCATCAATTGAAATGTTATTAACAATAGTAGAAATAATTAAATAAATTAATAGTTAAATTGATTCATTTAGTAATATTTACCCTAATTACAGTTAAAGGCTCGGGGAAGTCACTTCCTCCCGCCAGACGAAAGCCCCATGGGCGGTTGTCGAATTTTGTAAATTTAACGTCAAGTATCGCCATGGTGCTCTACATCTATAAAAGCGCACAAGATTTTTTCTTTCCCGTGATTCACTTCCTCATTTACAAATACTATTTATATTTTTAAACTCTTGTAGTGGTAAATCAGTGATACTATCGTCTTGTCAACTTTGTTATTCAATTACAACTAGTATTCATTACATAGCAGTAAACAGTTTGCTTATTATTTACAATTATTCAAGTTTATTTTTATTAACAATTCACAACCGAAGTTTAATTTCAATAATGATTCGTACTCTTGCTCATTCCATTTATTTATACTTTTTCTTATTAAAGAATTTAAATTACTAATTACTACTTTAGTTTTCTATGTACATTAATTCAATATGATTACATATCATTAATGTTAAGTATTATAATAATTTATTATCGAAAAAATATAAATTTTCATATTTGATAGAAATATTTTCCTGTGCACAATGGTTATTCAAAAACAATAAAAACAAAATTATTATATTTTTTCATATATTATGATATATAATATAATACATTAAATGTGTCAAGTCCCATGAAAATAGTTTAATATTTTAAAATATTTGTTAAGCTTAGAAAAGCGTTATCTATTAAATGTTATAAATTATCAACAATAATTAGTTGAATAATTTAGTTAGGGATAATTTATCTCAAATGAATCGTCGAATTTATTACAAGGATGTCTGCTAATATGATTTTTAACAAATTCCTATGTCATAAAAAATTATTAACAATAAATCGTAATAATAAATCTCTTACTTAAAGTGTTTAGTAACGACGAATTTTTACGAAAAAAAAGTTATTGATAAAAATTATTAAATGCTCTAAGATGTACAAAATATATAAAACGTAGTTTATAAAGAGTGAATATATGATTAACTTTAATTATTAAAAGTTGAAGAAGTTTTAAAATAATTACATAATCATAATTCAGAGAACAGAAAGAAAACTTAAATAATAGGGATTAATAGGGTTGACGTACGTTTCTTAATAATTCTTTGGTGGTACAGGATAAACGAGGCGGGTTGAGGTATGGTAAAGAAGGTCAAGCGGGAGCTGGAGCGGGAAATTTTGGTTCAATGTTAGGTCGCAGTGTCAGTAATAGTAACGTTTAGGTAATCAGACTCGAAACAGCGAAGCATTTCCGCTAAAAGCTTATACCGAGAGAGTTGATCGTGCATGTGATGATGACGAGACCTATAAGAAGTGATAAAAAAACGACCTAGAGGAAACGCATGTATTGGTACTAATTGTAATTGCCAGCAGAGAGATTCTATTGCCAGCTGAACGGTGCGGCTGCTTCTGTTTTTTTCACTCCCATTTCACTCAAACACACACATACACACTTTCTCTCTCTCTCTCTCTCTCTCTCTATCTATCTATCTATCTATCTATCTATCTATCTATCTATCTATCTATCTATCTATCTATCTATCTATCTATCTATCTATCTATCTATCTATCTATCTATCTATCTATCTATCTATCTATCTATCTATCTATCTATCTATCTATCTATCTATCTATCTATCTATCTATCTATCTATCTATCTATCTATCTATCTATCTATCCATCTATCCTTCTCTCTCTTAATCTTTCTCTATGTGAGGTCACTTGCAGTGACTCTCACTTAGAGTAGAGTAGCAGACGCCCAGTACTTCTAAAGTGAAACTGGTCGAACGAATAATAATTGCCGCCGAAATGAAATCAACGGTTAGGCTCACAAGAATAGGCTTTCGGGAATGAGCTAGCAGGGATAGGCTTGCGAGGAATCAAGCTTAGGGGGACAAAACTCGACGCGTCGAGCTTACGCTGCGTTGCGCTCGTATCCGGGGATGCGCAGCTTGAACTCTCCGGGTGCGCCGAGTATGCACTACTGAAATTCAAAGCCGGGAGCCGAGACTATCTAGGCTCATTACGCCCCACCCCGAGATTTGCGGCTGACACGGTAAAATGTGTCACCGTAGTCGGTATCTACCAATAAGGTGTCTCGTGTCCACGGGTACCGATCGAGGGACGCCTCGACCTCGCAAAAGCCTCCGATCTATTTACTGATCGATCTATTTGGATCGAAACGAGCCCCGGACGCACTGTTACCTCGTGGAGGTTGGGACCAAGAAGCAGAATTTCCACTCCTCTCAAAAAATGTGTCCTCGAAGCATAGTGAGACTGCCAGAATTCCACATACTTGCATCCCTTAATGCCCGAATACCAAATAATTTATATTCACATGATTTGATCACCACCACCTGTCTGCGCAACGTATTCTACTTTTTACTGAACTCCAACACAACTCTCACCTTGCTAAACCTTGTAAAATCAAGGAAACTGTCACTATCACATAGGATTTCAATAATAGTAGTTTCCATCCTATCCATTCTTGATCTATTAGGTTAAAAATAAACGATAATCATTATTTCGCGATTTTAAAAAATATTTCAACCACAATTCCACGTGTTTAACATACTCATTGCACTAATTAAAAATAAAGTCTAGAATTTTCGTTTTATCTTTTATTTACCGAATGCCTTTATTCGAGCATATATAAGGAGACTGGTATGAATAACTGAAAATATTTAAAATATGAAGTAATATATTTGTAAGCATTAAAAATATTCTTAAACCGTTTTATCTCAGACGATAAAAAAAAAGTGTTAAACAATTTAAAACGTTATATATAACAATATTGATTCTAATTGTGCGTATAAAATAGTATTTTTCATAGTAACTACTAACCGCACTAATTCTCAATGTACTCTGCCTTTTTAAATGTTATAGTTAACTCAAATTAATTTTAAATTATGTTACCCTAATAATATAATATTAAATGTAAAATGTATCTGGTTTATAATGTAAAAAAATATGATTTTTATTTTTGACAACTTATACATGGTATTAAATCTTCAAAGTGTAGTTCGAAACCTTATAATTCAGAAGAAACAGTCTTAAATTCTATTTAGTTCATTACTAAAAATATTCTATGAGCACTAAACAACATTATAATAATTTCACTATTAACAAATACAGTATTTTTTAAAAATCATTGTAAAAAATTTTCGATTATGTAGTATATTTTAGCAAAGCAAATTATTTAATATTAAATTAATTTTCAAAATTGAATTTCTATATTCTTATTTAATACGAAAACATGAATAACCTGCATCTAATGCTAATTTTTCAATTATCATACAATAATATATTATACAATAACACAAAAATTTTATATTATTATTATACAGAATATAATACGTAATCTTTATAAATTATATAATTGACATGTACTATTTTTATTATATGGAAAAAATATAATAAAATAATAGTCAAACGATGATAAAAAAATTAACCATAATAAATAATTAATATTTGTTTTTATAGTAAACGTAAAAAAAATAATTTTGGGATATATTTATAATTTTTTAAATTTTCTAATACTTCCTTACATTAAGGCTGAAATTCATTCAAATTTTTGATAAATAGATAAAATTAATAAATAATAAATAAATAATATTAATAAATTTTTGATTTATTTATTAATAAACCATAAATAATATTTAATAAATTATAAAAAAAACACCAAATATTTCTGAGTATTTCTTTCAAATTACAAATACAAAGAAATAAAATATCTACAAGTTACATGTTTATGAATTATAATTTTCCGCATTTGTCGCGTATTTCTTAATTTATTTAGTATGCTATGTCTAATCCCGAAATTGTATAAAATTGTAAAAATAAAGTATTGATGTATATATGAAACTATGCATGCGTAGGCTATACCAACTTATATCAACTTATACTCCTGATACGACGGTATAAGTAGTTTGCAATCATTTTGCTCAAGACCGACCTGTAATGATGAATAATATTACTGGAGTAAGGACATCTCTAATTATAGTCGGAATTCCATTGACATATTCAAATATAAGAGCATATGAATATCCATGACTGATAAGTAGTATCTCAATAATTGATACTCAATATGCAATTAGGCGGTTGACAATCGTCACGTAACAGATTATTCTTCCCAAAACCACAGTGACAAATAACGTTAAACCCTGTTGTATTATTTTTCATCATAGAGAATGCAGGATCGGAATTTTTAGCGATTAGATCCTCGTGTCAATCGAGTTATTTTACCCATTTTCGTTGAATTTTCGAAGACCTTTTGAGTAAACGCACTAGCAGAGACTTCTGACAGAGACTTACTGGATCACTTCTCCGCGATCCATGGAATCGCGCCAAGGTCGTCAAAGCTGATTTAATAAACTGCTCGTCAAAGTCATTCTCCAAACATAATTTGAAGCCTTGCGTTTTGAGATTTTTTAATACTAGTACATCAAATTCGGCCGAATAGCACAAAAAAGCTAACCATTTTTCACATTTATTGTTCATCAGCAGGCAATGGATTTTATTGTAAAAGTATGCCTTTTCATCAAATATATCATTATCCATTATCGTGTTCTAAGTTCTCTTGGTCTGGTAGGCTCTTCATGAACATGCACTCACTTTTCATCTCATTATTTTTTCTTGATTTATTTATAAAATCAATAAACAAAGACTGATGAGTACCAAACATGCCAAATTTATTTAACGTTAATGTATTTTATCACAATAATATTGTAAATTAGTAGTGGTATTATTATTCTTTTAAGTTATAAACTTACTCTTTAAACTGTTTTTTTTTAATTATTAGATTATTTTTATTTTTTTTACTATTTATGAAATGATATATAATAAAATAACATTAATAAAATGAAATTTTAAGTATAAATTAATTGTTTCATAGAGAGAGCTTGTATTTAACCAACTTAAATTATTATATTAATATTAAATATTATTTATGGTAAGAATATTTTTTGAAGAAAAATAATTTTTTTATATACATTAATATAATCAAATTTTATTCAAGTACATAAAACGTTTGGATTTTTCTGAATAATGAATACTTTAAATTCTTTAAATAATCGTTATTTACAAAAAATGAAATTGCAAGTAATTTAAATTTCCATCATTTGGAATGAATTAGTAAAATTATTGTATTATTTTCGGTATCTTATATGAAGTTAAAAAATATTATATATATAAAAAATTACTGAAATAATATTATAACGCACATGCACATCTATATGTAAAAATTATTTTCATATAAATTAAATGTAGCATTCATATTTTCTTCGCATAATTGAATTTTATCATATATAGTTATTAAATATATTTAATAAATACGATATTATTGAAATAAAACAGTTTAGCAATAAAATAAATATTGCCAAAGAATCCAACAGCTGTATATTCAATAAGCTGGATGCAAACAGACCTACTTAAATTTTATGAACGATATTAGATACGATTGTGACTAAGCTATTACTCGACGTTTACTGTATATAATTTCATCATTTTCTTTTAATAAAAATCGAAACTTGGGTAAGCAAATAAACTTCTATAAATTAATAATAACAAATATTCAAATATATTTAATTACATTCATATAATAAATATAATTATAAATAAGAATTAGGTTCTCATAAATATAAATAATAATTATATAAAAGATTTATACTGTAATGCATAAATAGTTTAATTTTATTTTACTTATTATTATTTCATAATAAAATAATTATAAAATTTTTAAAATGTGCGCTGTTGAGACCTGCGTGTTAGGATTGACGAACAGACTTTGGGACAAATCTGCCCCCCCCCCCACAGGGCCGGTCCCATAAGGAAAATTGAAATAAGGATGAGTCGGTCTCGTTTGAGCAGATTACGCTGACACATTTTTCCCTCTTACTGGAAGCGACGAATTCTTGACTTGATTAAGATATCACCGCATCGTGCGAATAAGAGTATGCGCTTTTGGGAAATGTAAAAGACCGTGATTTAAAGGCCCTTGCAATTCATCGAGCTCGTTTTAAAGCACAGGTGATCGTATATTGGTTTAAATAGAAGAGTTGGCCAACGAGAGGAGTGGCGTACCGTGGCCGATTGTTGGGTGAGTGCGAACGATAGAGTGTTCGCCAAAATCCCGGGGGGGGGGGAATTAAAACTTCCGTGGGAGAGGTCTAGCATCTCCCAGTGATCAATCCAGGGGATAAGAGATAAAGAAAGAGTGTAAGTGAAGTTAGTTCCTCTGCAGCCAGGTTGAGTCTCCAAGACGTTGGAGACAACCCGGTGTCCGCACCCACTCACAGGTCGATCACCCATGTCGTCCGGACTGTCTAGAGTCCGTGACGTATCGGCGCCATGGTGAGAGGTGTAAAAGTCCAGCTGGCCGTAAGTAAAATTGAAATTTTCTGCGAGAGCTTTCATGCGTGCGATAATTGCGATTTTGTTATATATATATATATTCACTCTATTGTTATTGCGTGCGTAACTGGCTTTTTTCCTCCCTTCCAGAGAAGAAGGTTTTTTTACGACTCGCGGCGGTTAGGCATCTATAAATATTCAATTTTAATCACTATAGAAATCGACGAGTTTAATTTCTCCTTTCTGTCCATCCCGACCGGACTAAATATCAATATCATTTAAGTAGCTGATAAACTGCTACATGCGCATTAATTTTGAATTTCATGAGCATGTTTGTAAAATATGACACTTCTTGAAGAAAATATTATTAATGTTCCTGTACCATATATAGCTAGGATGGAAACATAAATTAATAAATGTAAAATTGTTTTATACAAGCTCCAGTTTCTTTGCCAGTCTAGTTTTAATTCCATTGCTATGGATTAGATAAATTCTTTGTAGTTCATAATCAAAAATTCTAGTCAGCTAGTAGATTAAGGTAAAAGCAAAGTTGATAAATAGGCAAATATAAATTAATAAATCAGATGAGTAAATAGATAATATGTATTTGAGCTTATATTTTTAAAAAATATTTAATTATTATAATTTCATTACCAAAAATTCAAAGAACGTCAAAAATATTACTAATTTATAATCTAATTAAATTATCATTTCTCATATTGATTATTGTACGTTTCATTTACTAGGAATATTAAAAAATAATACTCATACTTACATTAAAAGAAATATTATCATTAAACAAATAAAAATCAATAGTATTATTAATAAGATTTTGAGAACTTATAGACACTAATTGTTAATAAAAACTTAATCATGATTGGACTTTTAGTTAATAATATTAGTAATTAAGCAAAATATCATAAATAACTTTTTAAATTGATAGATTTTATTTAAATTTATATTGAAACTATTTAGCGTTATAGATATTAGTTGATAAATTACTTTTTTAGTTTACATTTAAGTCTATGCATGATTTTGCTTGGAGCTGAACGGCACTAGAGCATAAATTTTTTAAATGATTCTGAATGTAGAAAGCTTTCTATCTTAGAAAAATATATTTTTATTTTAAATCATTCCATATTCTATTGAAACCTACATTTATTTTATTCTTTTATCCCTAAATTCATGCGTTAATTCAAAAATATAAATTAGATACTGTAAAGTCATATAATAAAATTGGCTACTATTGTATAATATTCGAATTATTTTGTATTATTCTTATCATTTCTGTATTCTTCGTAGATGATTCATGTATCATCCAAAGCAATGAACGTGATTGAACGAATAAAAGATAAAAAGTTTCGTATAATTAAAATAATCTATTTAATCAAATCTTTATAAAAAATTTTTTTTTCTCATCTATTTTATAATTAAAATGTTTTAATTTATCTTACTAACTCTGATCAAATCAGATATGATCAAAATACAGATATTTCTAATAAGTTTTGATAATAAATTCGAAACAATTAAAAAACTGAAGAACACCTGTGTCAACAGTAATAATTTATTTATACATATCCGTATTCAAATGAATAATCTTATTTTCATTTGTAAATAGTACATTTTTTTAATTTTTAATGAGTAATAAACTATTTTAAATATTTTTTTAAGGCAAAATTTATCAGAAAATTTATAAAATTGTTAAAACTTTTATATAAACATTCTTTCATACGATTATTTAGTAAGACATGATGTAGAACACGGCGCTCTCGTTTTCACGCGATTGTGTAGGGTCAATAAAAAAAATTACACTATCTGGCTTTCCTTCCTTTGTATTTATTATTACTTCCTTTTTTTTAAATGACACAGCTTTATTGGCCAGCGATTCCCCTTCCCGGCCGGGAGCGTCACAGCGTTGGAGACTGTTACGCGCGCATCCTCGCGCTGTTGCGGCGTGTTGTCCGGGTCGTGCTTCTCGTGTTCGAGGCCTGAGATCGGGTATCCTCTCTTGGACCCTCTCTTTCCCCGTTGGGAGTGACCCCGGCTGGGATTTCGGGCTGGACACTGTCGTGGGGACCGCGCGGAAAGGCCGAGTGCGGGGGACGCGTCTCTGGCTTGTCCTGGATCCATCGTGGGGAGCACTTTTCTTCTCACTGCTGCCCACGCTGTCTTCAGGTGGCACGATGCCTCGGGACGCCAAGTCCCCGGGGAAAACTCCGGGCCGGCCAATCCGGCCCTCAAGCGTCGGCCTCGCATTGGGTGGGTGGAAAGAAGGGAAGGGGTTTTTGGGACACGCGTGGCGTTAGAGTGGAAGCGCACGTCTCACCAAGCGGCGGCGCGCCTCAGAGAGTTATGAACAATACCATAAAAGATGTATAATTGCATAGTTATAGTAATTATATAGTTATAATTCAAATAAAATTATATAAATAAAATTTTGTTAACGACCTGTAAACAATAAATTATTAAATATAATTATTTAATAATACAGGTGAATAAAATGGAATTTCTGTAGAAATATTCATACTTTTAAAAATTGTTTACCTGAATTTATACAGAAAAATTTGTAATGATATTGCAATACTAATGATTTCGATATATTATAAGATCTTAAATATTATAATTACAGAATTGTATCAAATCTATCAAAACATTATAATTATAACCATTCAACAAATTTAATTTTACGTATGTTAATATACTAGATATCTTACAAACTTATAAATATTTGTTCTTATTTAGAAAAATCTACAATTATAAAAATAGCTGTAAATTTTTCAAACAATTTATAGTATTTAACATATGTTTGGAGTTAAAATGCTTAACATTTTAAATAAATGTAAATTTATTAATTATATTTTCGTATAAAAATATTAATTTAGAGAGGTAAATGAACTTACAATTCCAAAAAAAACATAAACTTCTTGAAAACTCTTCTTCGTCATTATGATGTAAATTTGATTAAAATGCAGGATGTTATTTAAAAAAATGAATATAATTTAAAAAATTTAAATAAATAAGAATAATACTTTACAAATTAGACATTATAAATAAAAATAAAAATCATTATCAAAATTCAAATTCGAATTCCATCCATTATTATCAACACATTCACACCTTTTCTTTTTGAAAATATATTTTTTACTTGCCTACAACAGTAAACTAGAATCTCTTTCAGAATTGTATAATTAAAAAAAAATATTACTTACACCATTATATAGATACATATTATGCTTACATTTTGTAACTTGCAATTATTTAAAAAAAATTAAGATTATAAAATGCAACAATTTGACTAAATACGTACTATAGCAATGTATGATCATTATATTTAAGATTGATGCTTAAATAAAAAAAAAATAACTTAAAACAAATAAAATATTTACAATTTGATTTCAATCAAATTAATAAAAATGAGCATCCCGATTTATACATTTATAACATAGTATTAACAATAAAAACTAATACCTTTATTATAATCTGAACATGTACACAATTTTTGTAAATAAAATTCATAAATTTCAATAATTTTATATAATATAAAAATTAAATTATAATAGAAATTTTTGATGTTTTAAACAATTCATATACTAAAAATGACAAAAATCGGAAATGGATACTGGTTTTGAAATATTAAAATCGTGTTAACAAATTGAAAATATTTATGAAATATTAAATTAAAACTCTTATTTACTCTATAATATTATAGTGTTTTTGATTGATTTTTTTTTTAATTTTATTGTAGCAACAAACCGTTATAAATTTTCCCATTTAAATTAGGTATTTGTCTTAACTACAAAAAAAAATAATTAAAAAACGTAACAGATGTCTCGATATTTAATAATTTATTTAAATGATAATTAAATATTCAGTCATTTAGTTTAATTATGTGGTTGTTATGATTCATTATTGAATTACACTGCTTCGTTTATTTTTAAATAAATCGTTGATCTTAATTATTAGTTTATATTAATTAATCATCAAAATACATCGTAAAAAATGTAAAAAGAATATTTTCTATATTTTTTTAATTAAAAAATTAAACTGTAAAAATGTTTTAAGAATATTTTCATGTAAAAACATTAATACTTATATTTAAAAAATTATCCACTAAAGTAATTATTATATTTACATTTTTATATAAATATTTTCAAATTTATATTTATTTAAAAATATAATACTAACATCTTACAATTTCGTATGACACTCATAAATGATTATATTTTTATATTTTTATATATCAATATGATGAGTTAAGCCTTTCGTGGATTTACTTAACTTTACATTAAACATTTATTTAATATTTATAACATTTTATATAAAATTTTATTCCCTAACTTTTTAATTAATACATATCTACACTAAAATTACATTCACAATTATATTATTAATAACAATTATTGACAATATACAAATTGAAATATCATACAATAATGAAATATCTTGTGTGTGAGTCATTATGAGTCATTAGATAAATGGAACACTGGAACAGAAATATTAAACAACATTGTAGTTCAGCTTTATTCGTACTAATTTTACAGTGGCGTTGTAGCATATAAGATGCTTATATTGTTCAATACTTAATCTTTAAATTGATTTTTCGATAAAGTACCCGGTAAATATTAAGCTTTTATCAAGATATTTTATTATATATAATATTAAAATTAAAAAATCTCAGCCACTTTTAACCCCTCTTGTTTCTAAATTAAGATTAATGGACGTTTCTATCTAATAATTAATATTTGATAATTTATAAAACAATCGTTTTATTTTTTTTTCAATCGCTTAAACGTCGGCATACAAAACTCTTAACCCGGTTTTTAAAATTATTTGTAAAATATATTTCTTCTTTATTCCTTATAAATAATTAGAAAAACTTTTAGAATAGTGCTTGTACATCATCTATTTTCTATATATTTTAATCATCTATCTGTCTTTACTGCTTATGTCATGATTTTCTGTTGCTTAATTAATATCTTTATTGATAGAAATATAATTATGAACGTTAAACATTGAATTGAAAAATTAAGTACTTAGTAAAAGATTTAATAAAATTATTTTTAATTTTTAATAATTTTTACTTTAGGTATTTACAATTTAAAATATGGTTGCCCATACAGTACTTCTAGACTTTACTGTCGCTGCGACTCAAATTTTAGACTTGGAAAAGCGAGCTAACTTAAAATCAAATATTACAAATGTTCTAAAAGAGCATTTAGTTGATTTGAAACATTTGACAGAATCCAACATTGATGGCAGTTTGGTTATTTTATTTAGTGGACCAAAAAGCAGCCTTATCACTGTACGAGGATACACAGAAGGTTTAGTCACAGTTAATATTGAATATTATAAGCCAGATAATGAAGATGCTCTATTATCCTTTGAGGTATTAAAGACTTAGTAATATTTTAATATGTAGTTTATATAATATTTCATAAGCTACTCAAAATATAGTAAAGACTTTTTCACTTATATGTGTCTAAAAAGTATTAAAACAAAATTTCACTCGTGAAAACTATTTTTTAATAATTTAGAAGTGATTTATTACTGAAATTCATTATTAAATATTAATTATCTAAATTAATTTTAATATACATGTATTAAACTTTTAAATATATTCTTTATCTTAGATAAATTATTGGAAAAAAAATTTAATTAGTTATTCATATTCATATTCAAGTTTCAATTAAATATTGTATGAATAATTCGATGATTGAAACATTTATATTTAAAGTGGATTTTTAAAAGTTTAGTAATTGAATATCAATGATATAAAATATTGTGCCATACAATGAAATATATCTATAATAACTCAATATTACAGAAAACATTTTATATCTGAAACTATTTTATAAGTCATTGAATTTCTGTAGTCAATCACTCAATTCTTTTATGTAGAAAGTGGATCAAGCAGCAATTTTTTAATTTTTTTATAACGTCGCTCCCTAAGCAGTAAGCAATGCAACTTAAATATCTGATATAAAATTAAAACTTAAGAGAGCCCAGTATAACAAAAAGAATATTATAGCAATGGCGGTTCTTGAAAGCTGATATTGCCATGGTTTTGAATAGCCAGCGCAGTAAACATTTACCACCAGTAAGACGAGGAACCATATATGATCTCTATCTGACCCTCTCAGGTAGAAAATGTTTTACCTCGATCAAAATTCTTTTTTCACTTTTAATTGGTCATAAATATTTAAATTTATATCATGATCATTTTTTTTAGAAAAATATTATCATATCATCTTATATTAACCCTCAAAAGCATGATTATAATTAATTTTCCATTTTGATTAAAGTGCTGTTGAATTAATTAATAAAAATAAGAATAAAAATAGTTTTCGTGATGTCTTTATAAAATAAATTTATTATTTTTTAATACACAAAAATTTTTACTACAAAAGTAAATTGTTTTATTTAGCTTAATTTTTTCTAAACATTACTTAAAAATATTAATGGATGCATGTATTTATTTTACTTGGTTTTTTCATAAAAAATATAAATTTAGCTTTTACTCTACACAAACATTTTGTAATATATTAACAAATAAAAAGAAGTACATATGAATACAGATTAATGGTTTTAAATTGTAAATTATCATAGGAGCATGAAAATTTAAATTCTTCTGAGTCTTTATTACTTTATTTATCATATCTATTTTTTTATAACTCAAATATAGCATTTGAGGGTTAATTATAGCTTACTTAAAAGTATATTGCTTGTTCAAGAATGCAAAGTTAGTTCACATCCTAGCACCCATTTATAATCAATTTTTCTTATTTAATATTCTTAGCATTTGATCTTAAATATATCAGAACGGCATATAGTGCACGTGGCACTTCATTATACACTTTTTGCGATTACCTTTTATTATTTGTACCTAGTTATTTTAATTTAATATACTTATTATTTCTATAAGGATTAGTTTTATAAGTGTTTGACCTGGTTTCATTTTTATGCTTATTCTCGACTATTTATGATTTTATGAAATTATAAAATACAAAAACAGCGGAGGATACTCAAAGATATTCTGAATGAAATTGTTTTGGGTAAAAAATATAAATATTTATGGGAGATATACAGTACAGATTTATCTGAAATTAAATTTTTGAGATGCTTCATTTAACAAAAAATTGTATAATAAAATTTATATTGCGTTTTTTATCGCTAACATTAATACAAGCTTGTTGTTTTTATTAATGAAAAAATTAAAACCTAAATCGCAGTAATTATGAACATCACATGATATTAAAAATTGGTTTTCCATTAAATTTTTTAACACGTTTTTTGTTTTTAGATAAGAGTAAAAATGTTGTTTTGAATAATAAATATATTCTAAATATTAAAAGAAAGAAATATTAAATTAATTATATTATCAATTAATAAAAATTATTAATATTATCAATTAATAAAAATTATTAATATTATTAATTAATAAAAATTATTAATATTATCAATTAATACTTTCAAATCTCACCATTGAATTATTCTTAGTTCATAATTATTATTATATTATTCTTTTCGCAAATGAAATTCTTGAATATTTATCAAAATGTTTTCATTATTTAAGTTTTGCAATGCTGTAAAGTAAATAAAGGTAATGTAGAAATAATAAACTTTTATACATAATAGTAAACGTGCAACCATGTTATATAATTATTAAATTCGATAAGCTTGTATTAACATTTAAAAGTAATAAAGCAAAGGCTTTTAAGAAATGAAGTATATGAAAGAAAATGTAATTTCTGAGTAGTTTTTTCTGTACTTGTCTTAACCCTTTATTAGAATGTAGTGCGACCTTTATAATGATTTATTGGTTCGCTCAATGACTAAATAATAGTCGGCCAGAGACTTGGAGAAGGCGTTACAGGCAGTGACATCGGCCACTCGATCGCACACCCTAACTCCCATAAAACGCGGTGGCCTATTTGAGAGATACTTTCCTACCGCTGGTGAGTTTTTTTTTCAAATTATGTTTTCGATGAACAAAGAAACCGTGTTAGAAGTTAAATTATGTTTGGCAATCAAGATACAAGTTAATACTCGCACGTAGATACCAAAAACTTACACTGACATAATAATAGGTCTAATACTTGTATGTTTTAAAAGCTATCTTCTATCGGTAATTTATAAGTAATTGAATCTCGCTCTGTGTCCCTTCCCCTGATTTATTTTCTTTGTGCCTACTACTCATTTCTTTTTTATGAAATTTTGATTACTTTGACTATATAATTTTTACAATTCTTTTTTAACTTTTATTAGAAATATTTTTTAAATTCACTTCATTTATTTTAATAAAAATTCTTTCAATCAAGCATTATACGTAATATTCGATTAATTTTGATGTCTTTAATTTTTAAAATTTGTATTAGAGTCAGGTATAGTGGATAATATAAGTATAATATATTGACCTCGTATATGTTCATAACAACTAAGGCCTTTAATTTGACAAATTAGAATTTGCCATTCATGTAATGTATATATTTTATTTTATATATATAATCTTTTTTAGTGGATGCATGAAAAATATTATAACTTGTACATTGATAATTGTTTAGCCTTTTCTTTTGCTCCTTTTTAGGTATCTCGTCCTTTATTTATATAAAAATCAAATAACATAAATACAAAAATATATATGTGAAAAAATATTTACATTTAAATCTGTACACTTTAATAAACATATAAATATATGTATTCATGTACGTGTATAAATTATAAATGCATGCATATAAATTTGTATAACCATAAAACATTAAAAATGATAGTTGGAATGCCAAACGTAGTATACTCCGTATTATTTAAAAATATACTTCAAAAATATATAATAATTAAGAATAATGTATTAAAAACTAAGAAATATAATATAAAATTTATTTTTTAAAGACGAGAGACTACTTGAATATGATATCGACAAGTTAGTCTTTGAAGCCCATTCGCCTTATCAAAAAGTTCAGATTGTTCACTCAAAATCTCTTGGTAACATGCTTATACTTGACGAATTACAGAGTACGTAAAAAAAATTTTTTATAATTCTTTAAAAAAAATTTTAATATATCATTGTATTAAATTTTCATTATATTCTTTAGATATGTCAGAGGCAGATTTAATTTATTCAGAAACACTGATGCAACGAGGCAAAGAATGTTATGAAGGTAAAGAAATTGTCATCTTAGGAGGAGGAGATGGAGGTCTTCTTTGGGAATTACTTAAAGAAAATCCAAAGCACGTTACAATGCTAGAAGTAAATTGAAATACCTCTTATCGAAATTTTTTATAAATGAATAAATAATTATATTAAATCCTTTTTGTTTGCAGATTGATGACGTTGTTATGAAAGCTTGTAGTCAGTACATGAGAAGTGTTTGTGGAGATTGTTTGGATAAACGAATAACTTCAAAATACGAAGTAAAAATTTAATGTCTAATTATATAATTGAGATGGTTTATATTTTCAAAATAAATAAAAACTTTTATTATTTTTTGACAGATAATTGTTGGGGATTGTGTCAAGGCCTTAAATCATATGATTGACGAAGGGCGTCAATTCGATTACGTTTTCGGAGATCTTACAGACATTCCTATTAGTACTACGCCACATGGAGATGGTTGGGACTTTATCAGACTAATTTTAAACTCTTCTATGAAAGTATTAAAGCCTACTGGAAAATATATGACTCATGTAAGATTTATACAACGTACATTACTCTGCTGATCTTGTTAATATTATTAGAATATCATAAAAGATATTTAATATTAAAATACTTTAAAAATATATAAACAAAGAGGGAATTCTGTATTTGCAAACTGTTTTATTATTTTCATTAGGGAAATGGAGCATCTTGTCCTGAATCATTAAAAATGTACGAGGAAGTTCTATCCCAATTATGTGTCCCAGTCAAATTTACAAAAGATGAAGCATTTATTCCATCTTTCTTTGAAGTTTGGATCTTTTATCAAGTTTCACTTAAATGATGGAATAAAAAAAAAAACTTAATACAATAAGAACTATAGAAAACTTCAATTACAAAGCAGCACCACTTTTATGATCCAAGTTGTACTTTAGCTTTGATGCAAAATAACATCTATATAAATTCTTTTTTTATAAAGCTCAGACAGTACTTTTATTTGATATAAAAAATTATTAATTATTATTTAAAACTCATAATTCTCTTAAAAATTATTGTAGATATTAAAAAAAAATTTTTAAACCATCATTTTCTCGATATAATACCAAAAAATTAAATTTGTATTTTTTATTTTAATGCCGAAAAGCAATGTTATTGTTGAATATAGATAACATTAGTTCTATTTTTGAATTATTTTATATCTATTTTTTAATTAAATATAATGATAATATGGAATTGAAAAAGTACAATACATACAGTTGATACTTAACAAATCTTATATATTAGTATTTGGAAAGAAATATATGAGAATATTATATTATTAAAATTGAAAATTTAATTCTGTCAAATAATAATATATTATTTTAATATAATTGCTTGTTATTGTAGTTAGTATTAAAAATTAATATTTTAGTTCTATATAAAATTTAATGTACCAGAAATGTTATGGTTTAATGACTTAATAAGATCTTAAGTCAATTACTTTAAATATTTTTGAACATTCAATACTTACATACTCTTTGATAATTAAGTAAATTTGTATTTAATAAACAGTTGATAATTTACTTTAAATTTATCTATTAACTAGTAATAAAATAATAAATTAAATAATTTAATATTAAATTTCTAAGTTATAATCATTTTTAAATAGTTCAAATCTATATTAAATTATATTTGCACATAAAAATGTACTGACTATCGATTTATTATTATATTAAGCATTATATTTTCGTCGCAGTATATTCTTATGTATTTATTTTCTATATTAAAAAACTTGTAATAAAGAATAATTCTGTAAAATAGAGTAAATAATATGGAACTTAAGTATTCAAGCATTATAAAAAAGAAAATTAGAAGATATATTTCAATTGATGATCAATATTTTATTTAGATTCACAACAAATTTTTACATTATAATAAATCTTAAAATTCATATAGTATATAGAAGATATGACATAAAATTTAATTAATAAGTATAAATGTGTGCCAACAACACATATAAATACAATTCATGATTACAATAAAATTATTCTACATAATAAAAATAAATAAATAACAATATTAGGTACAGCAGTCAGAATGGCTAATAAACGAAAAATCAGACTTGTTAATTTACATTCCATGTACGTATCAATGGAATAATGGTCCCTTATGGACTTGTTTTAAGTATTAAGTTGTAAATCAAAATCCGGAATGAATTTTAATTTTAAGTAGATTATAAATAAGAAAGACTTCTTGATGATTCTATTGTCTTTTTAGCTTTTTTGTTTTTTGTTATATAACGCATATCAGTTGTATAATTACTATTTCAGACTTTCACGTTTCTACTGGAAATTCAGTGTACAGTCGTGTATTTGGTATTTTCGAGAATTGGCCGATCTCGTGCATGATTGGCTCGGTTTCAGTTTCTGCTAAAATTTGTTGAAGCCATTGTTGTATTTGTATAGGATGTTCAACACCTCCGTCCTTTATTTTTTTACGCGTTTTCATAATTGAGCAATTATCAATCGTTTTCGATGTTTTATTGAAATTACTTTGATGATACCTGAAGGTCATATAATTTAAACTATTACTGTTTTTATTTTCAAAAAAAGAACGCTCTTTCTGCGGTTTACTAGGTAACAAAATTCTATCAGAAGTAAAGCAATTGTTTTTGTTTGAAGCATTTTCGCAGTTTATATTTGTTTCAGAAGTCATATTGTTAAATTGTTTCACTGCCTTTTCAGGTGATACTGTCAAAATAAAGTATATAATTAGAATTGAATAAAAGAAACAGATATTTAGAAAGATTAATGAAATAATAAAAAATTTTTACCAAAATATAAAATATTAAAGACATAAAATAATTTGAAATAATTTCATTTAAAAAATAGATCAAACCCAATACATATTAATACTTTAACTAATTAAATTAAACTTATCGGTTTTCAATTTAAAATAACGCAATTTTATTTTATTTCAACATTAATTTGAGGTTTATAATATTATAAACTTATACATAATTGATTTTCTAAATTATTGATCAATTTTCCCTGAAGATAATTTTTAAGTATAATAAATCCATAAAATAATAAACACTTAAAAATTAGCGAATTAAAAAAATTCAAGTGTACAATGAACCGTGGTGATCGAGAACTGATTTATTATGAAATATTTCAAACGCAGGATATATTTAAATAAATTTAAATGGAATTAATGTAGTTAAAATATATTTTACCTATACTCTCGGTTTCAGCCACACAGTTAAAGTTAATGCTGAGAATTTTGTTGTCATTGCCATTAGTGTCGCGCTTCCTACGCAAGACACTGGTCACATCAATTTCCTCGGTCTCACTCTTTAAGGATTTATCGAAGCTTATATAGTCCTCACCGGCCTCTAGATACTCCTCTACTTTGTAGGGTTCAGAGTCGTTTACAGCGATGCTGTTTGATATGTGAATCCTACCAAAATTGAGCAGTTGCTTTGCCAATTCTTGTTCGGTACTTAGGTCTGCGTCGAGGTTCGAAGTTGCTGGTAAAAGCTCTGAATTCGTTTGCACGAGCGACAACTGTTGTGTATGGATAGCTTCGACCTGCCGAAGCAGTTGTTTCTCTCGACCTCGCAAAACATCGACGAGGCGTTCGAAGCAAACTTTTATATCATGGCGAACCTGCCAAACCAAAAACATATATATAAATAGATTATTTTTACCTCCCTGCGTCCTTATAAACCCCTTGATTTTCGATTATTTTTTAAAATAATTCAATAGCATTATATTATATTTACTTTATTTTCTAGTATTATATTATATATAAAATAATAATTTACGTAAAATAAGCCTTATAATATACGTTCACTAAAGTGGTAATGTATTTATAGCCTGAAAATCTTCATAATTTTTTATATAAATCCTAATGGTACAAATAAATATTAATATTGAAATTTAATAATTTTAATATAACATGAAAATATTCAGTAATAACTAACCATAAATTTTTATTTTATTTGTATTTAATCTATTAATTTTCATCGAGTATACTTGCGTAAATAAAATTTAAAAATATTATGAAATGTACTCGTTTTTATTTGAACTAATTTAATTTATATGAATAAAAAGCTTATGTATACATGTAAATAAAATCATATACTTTTAAGGTAGTTCAAATTATTTTTATATTTTTTGCCATTGTATCAATAACAGAAGTTTCTCAAATAAAAAAGACGTGCGCCAATCTATTATGAAAGTAATAAGACCTTCGAACTCCAAGTATCTACAAGGGGATAAGAGAGATGTTAGTTCTGTCATAAACAAAAATCAGTAATTTACTTTATAAGTATGGAAAAGAAAAATACTACACAATTTTAAGCCTTTAAAGGAATCATTATTTTATAAAATTATATAAGAAATTATAAGGTAATTAAAAAGTTATGAATATTTAAAAAAATTTTATGTTATCGTCTATTATTTGTCATATACAAATATTTTTATGATAATGAAATAAATAAAACTGATATTACGTAAAATAAAATAGGTATAACATATATATTAAAATAAATATATTTAAATCAATCTTATAATTATCGTAATTATCAAAATTATATTATTTAAATTGTTTCAAATACTTAGAATTTACATAAAAAATGTATTTTTTTGTAAAAATGAATATTATTAAATTTAGAAAAATTTTATTTTAAAATGCCTTAAAGAAAATAATTTAATGTTATATAAAATGAAAAATATACAGTTTACTTTTGAAAATTATAATTATAACTAAATATAAAATATTTGGTTTTTTAGCAATAAATAATTGTATTAAGTAATTAATGTTTCTTTAGAATAACATTTAATTTTATATTTATATAATTTAATTATATGGCATTTCAATTAAAGAAAAATAAATACTCCAATTTGATAACTTTGGAATGTATATTACAACCCGAGGATATAATAATACTGTAGAAAGCCAGTTTCTTAAAAAAAATTAAATACGAATATATGAGATGAGTATCAACGAAAAAGAGAATCGTTACACAATCAGAGCGCACATGTTTTTACGCGTGTGTGTTGTGCTTCAAAGTACATAACCGCATACGCACACGCTCATTAGCAGATTACGTATGAAAGGAATTATACTTTCATGAAAATATGTTGGAGACTATAATGAAACATAAAGAATTGTAAGAATTATAGGAAGCATTGATTAATCTTACCTGATTTGCCGATTCTTCGAGCTGTTTTTTTTTGCTGGATATCAGTCTGACGCGCGCCAAACTTTCAACATCGATATCACAAAGTTCTCCATCCTTCCCTACCATAATTTTGTGCAATAAAACTTAAATAAGGAATCCTCTTTGTGCGTTATCGTATTAAAGGCGGCAGCGATGAGCTTGGAATCGAATAAAAATTATACAAATTACAGAAGTAAAGATTGATTGCCAGTAGCAGATCGAAGCTCCGAAATGACAAAATGCACACTGTTGCGAGTCCCTTTCTTCTAGTGTCGAAGCAGCTGTGCTCCCCGCCGCATTCGTTTCGTGGATAAAATAATAGACCACCGTGCTTGGTTCGATCAATGGACAGATGATATGGAAGGCGCCTTACATTCTCTCTCTCCTCTCTGTGTCGTACACAACTCCGTTGAACACCGATGGATGAGTCTAAACCGACCAGTTTTATCCCTCTATTTTTGCAGGCTTACCGACGATATAGCCCGCTTGCTTTCTTGGCCCTTCGCCCACAATTTTACATGTAATAGCTTATTTTATCGAACGTCTTCACACCTGCATCTCTTTTTAGTTGTGTAACCTCTATCTGTTAACTTCGTTTAACGAAGTCTACGAAGGCTTGGCGGCACTTTACGAAACTTGACTTTTTGACACGACCTAGGCAGATTTTTGCTATTTGCGATAATGAAACGATTAGACAGACCGTGGCATTAATAGCTTCTTAAATAGCATCTTAAAGTCTGTTCCTTCTGCTTCAATCAAACGACCTTCATAGACAAAAGAAAATTAACAAAGCCTATCAGTTTTAATTTATAATTTATTTATCAATTTTACGATAAACCTTAGAGCCCTCAGACCTTATTTATTCTATGAAGAATCATATTAACTTTTTTATTTGATTTTAGCTTAAGTTTATTTTATAATCTATTAATACTTAATAACTATACTTAATAGATATAACATATTATGTTAACATATGTAACATAATAATGATAATAAATTTCAAAAAGTACTGTTTGATGATTATTTCCATTGAGCTTAAAACATAATTTATCTTTTTCAATATACTTTCCATACCAACAAATTCAAATCGTTATGTTAACTATTCTTTGTAACCAATTATAGATCATTTTAATAGGGTATATTCAAAACTTAAATATTAATTATTTTTATATCAATATTTGCCCATACTAACAAGAGTTATTGAAAAAAACTAATTTACTTTTAAAATTTTCATTATTCTAAGAACTTGTTATTCTTTATAATAGTTATAAATTTTAACTATTATGTTTTTTTATATCTACGTAACGCCAATAATAACAAGCAATTATAACATTTTCACACTTTCATCACCTACATACCTAGAAACCTAAGTATTAATTTTTATACTTTTTTAATAAGTCTTTAATACTTTTTAATTTGTTTTAAAAAATATTAATTGTTATAATAATTAGTAAACTAATTAATATAGTGACCTTAATTTAATTAGAAACTATTATATTATAATAATCCTTATTAATAAATGTTAAAAAATGTAATTATAATCAACGTGCATTTTATTTATTTCTGTTATAATGATACTTCCAGTATTGATTTTCTATACTTTGCATTATTTTTGTGATATATTAGATATATATAATAAATAAACATTACCGTCAAAACTTTAATAGTATAAATGTGAAATTTGTATTATTGATTATTGGATAAAGGCCATTGATCACTAAAATTATGTATTTAAGGTTATTATTATATTTACATTGCGATATCTTGAACAACTTTTGATTATTTTGAATCATAAATAAAATGTATCGAACTATTTTAATAAATATTTATATAAATATTTATTTTTAATAAATAATTTATTAAATTAAATTTATAGAATAATATAAGTAGTCTTCAATAAAACAGTTTTTTTCCAGATAAACATACAAATGGAGCAGAATCGATTGGTCGAAAATCGAGGTTTTTCGACACTAAAGCCATTAACCAATCGTATGCTCTCATTCTCTGAACATATTAACTTTAATATAAATACTTTACCTACAGTTGTAAATGTTGAATATGTAAGTAATTGGTAAGGTGTAATCCGTTTTAAAAGTACCAATTGCGAATGTCACAATAAATATATTACCTTGAACATAAAAACGGCGTAAATTTGGCAAAGCAGAATTTGGATTCGACTTTCCTTCTAGCAAATGGCTTGTAAGGTGGAGAAGAAGATCGGAAGGCGAACGAGAGAGAAAGAAAATAATGAAACTTTGAACAAGTAAATGGCATTAGCCGCATGCAAGAACCGAGGGGGGACAGAAATCGCGGGAAAAGCGTACGGTGGATATTCCACTAGAGTACATCGACACATACGTCAACATCATTTACTGAAGAAGTGTCGCAGTACTCATTGGAGCACTTTTATCGTAATAAGCAAGCAACCGACGCTCTTGATGGTTTTAATGGACGTCGAAGAAATGCTTGACAACTGTCTTCCAAAAATTCAACCTAAGTCAGAAGTCTTTAGTTTACTTTACATAGACTGAGATCCCTAACGTTAGTAACTTAATCTCAATTATATTTAGGCTCGCACCTTTTCTCAAGTCAAGCGCGTACGGGTTCATGAATTACTTCTGATAAGGTAATTAATTATTTAATTATGAATTCTCATGGAGATGATGACGTAAAATACAATGATTCAATGGTTGAAGAACAACATAAAGGTATTTCAAGTGATCGAAATAGAAGTAAATCATCTTCTCCTTTACCTAGGCTTTCTTTGGGTATAACACGCTATGGTAGAATGGTTAAGACTAAGTCCCCATGTACTGTAATAATTGAGTCTCCAAAGGCAAGTAAACTTATAAATTACAATTTTATTCATTAATTGCTACTTTGTTATATTAACAATGTATTTTTATTATTTCTCTAGTGTACCATGCTTATATGACTCGAAACTTTAATAATTGGAATAAGATAATTAATTATTATTATATTTTGAAAATAGATTTAAAACAACATTAACAAAAACATACTAGTATAATTAATTATTTCTATTTATCCTTAATGGTTTCTTTTACAGAATCATATAGTTTTAATAATTTATTAATATTTCAATGTAAATTAATTTATTTTTATTATTTTGCTTTATATTCTGCTTTTTATACAAATAATTTAAACAGCTTAATTATAACTTTTAAAAATATTATATAATTGAAAGTTATAATATAAAAAATTTCAGAATTTAAAATCACCAAAGAACATAAAACAAGAAATTATTGATAACGAAAATACAGTGGAAGGGACAATAAATATGGACCAGAGTTTAAATAGTAGCCATAATGGCTTGATGAAAGAAGAATTAAAAGAAGAAATAGTTAGTATTGAAGACTTAGAGGCAAAGAGTCCTTGGACTTTGGGACAGCTTGTGTGGGCCAGAATAGGTAGTTTCCCTTTCTGGCCTGGAGTTGTAACTCTTGATCCATTAACAATGTCATTTTTAACTTTAAAAGGTCAGTTCCAAAAAAAATATCATTAATTTTAAAAAGCGTGTAATGAAATATGTTTTAATGAAGTCTATATAAGTAGCATTAAATATTAGATGAAAATGTTAATTTTAAAAATATATTCAAATTTTAATATCAAATCTGTTTTCTTATTGCTAGTCATTTATTTATATATAGAAAAAGTTTATCACTAAAAACAATTTTTCTTGACACATATATTAAATAAAGTGTAATATTAAAAAAATTTTATAGTGCAATCTTATGTTTTTATAAATTAGATTTTATAAATTTGTTAATATATAAACTGTATAAAGTTCTAAATATATCTAATTAGAACTGCAAAAGTATTATTTATATATATATATATATATATATATATATATATATATATATATATTTATATTAATATAGAATTTATGAAAAAATATAAAAAGTATCTCATTTTTCATTATACATTTCTTTATTTTTACAAAAAAATTAAATTGAGTAACAATAATTAACTGTTCTTAAAATTATCACTGTGATCATTTAATATTTAATGCTTCTATCCCAACCATTTTAAGATAAATATCAAGAAAAAATAGTATAAGAAATTTTGTTTTAATAAATTAATATCAATAAATTTGTGATTGCACTTAAAATGAAAAAAATATTTAAAGGCATGTAAGATAATCACATTTATTTTAAAAGGTTAGTTAAATTTCTAAATATAATTTTTAAAAACCAACTTCTTGTTATATAAAATTATTGAATTAATTATAAAATAACTGATTACACAAAAGATATTGTATGGTATTTGTAAGTTATCAACAAAATTTTATTATTATGTATTAATATCAGTTATTAAGCAGTACAAAAAAAATTGTAAGAAAATTAATATTTATAATGTTTTAACAAAAATTTAATGTGAAAATAAAAAAGAGATGAATATAAAATAAGTTATTATTTAAGGTAATCATAAAGCAAAACATTGCTGGGTACATGTCAGATACTGTGCAGATAAAGGGCGTCATAGTTGGGTACCATTCTCCAATATAATTCCATTTCTTGGAATTACTGACTTTGAGAAGCGTTGTAAAGAAATAACACCTGATATTAAAAAGAAGGATCCCAAATATGCTGCAGGTTATTTAATTAAGCCATCAATGAAACTTAAATGGGACGATGCTGTTGCAGAAGTAACTGGGTTGATGGCTAAAAGTGTTGAAACAAGAATAGAACTTTTTAGTCCCAAAAATAATATGAAAGATTCTTTAAATAAGTCAGTTACTTCTTCTAATAAATCAGATGAAACTAATAAAAAAAGGAAACAAGTAATAAATGAAGAAATTATACTTAAAAAGTCCAAAGCAGACGTAAGTGATTTAAATGTAAATTTAGTAAAAAACAATTGACTATATGAATAGTTTTTTTAAATTTGAAGTATATTTATTTGTATAGTATTTGAAATATAAGGTTAAATTTTATGTGATATCATCGAAATGAACTAACAGAATTTATATACCAAAATTTCAATAATTAACTTTTAATAAATGAACATAACATGATATATTAATTAAATTTAGGTTGAAGATGTTGAAGAATTAGAAGAAAGATTAGAAAATAAGCTTGCAATTGGAAATAATTTAAATTTAGAAACCCCACCAACTCCTCCATCAAGTCATAAAGATTCAAGCGATGAAGCTCCAATTTCAAGAAAATTTAGAAATAAAAAAAAATTAAATAAAGAAGGAGTATTTGAAATCTTCTGTGAAAGAAACAAAGAAATGGCAGAGCAATTAGATCCTGATGCATCGGAAGGAGATATAAAAGCTTATTTATTAGATTTGTGGGAAAATATGAGCAATCAAGATCGAAGTAAATATAGAGCAGATTACTTGCAAGATGAAGAAATGAGATTATACTCATTAGAAATGGATGAGGATGAAGAGGAGATAGATTCTGAACAAGAAACCGATAAGTCTCGTATCGAAAGAATAAAACTAGATCCAGAAAATGAGGAGTATTCCGATCCAGATGATCTTAACGAAAAGTCATTAAGAAGACGACGGTCGAAGACTGACCTCAGTAGAATAAAAGTTGAGATTTCTGATCAAGAAGAGACAACATCAGTAGAGTCCGAAATTCTTGAAAAATCTATTAGAAGGAGAAGAACTCGAGGAAGGCCAGAATTCTCTGACCAAGAAGATATCACATCCACAGAGTCTGAGAATGCGAAAAAACGCAAGAATAAATCCGAAAAAGATGAAGATCCGACAATGTGGTTGCAGGAACTTGGAAAAAGATCGCGACAGTATAAGCTTTTTAAAGGCATGAAGAACGAGCGCGTCTGCCAAATATGCGAAGCTTCGGGTAAGCTCATTAGATGTAAAGGTCCGTGTTATTCTTATTTCCACCTGTCATGCGTAAAACCAGGCGAGTCAAGCCCGGAGCCAAGCGAAGCCGGTGATCTCGAGGAAAACGTTGCTTACAGAGATGATCTGCGTGAAATTAAAGAGAAGACTAAGGAGAATAGCCTAAAAGATGAAGAGGCAGCAGTATTTGATGACGACAATTTCAAGTGCATCGATTGCCTCTCCGGCGTAGCGCCTCCTTGCTTCGTTTGCCATGAGCGCGAGGGCGAGCGCATTAAGTGCTCGGTCCTTGCCTGTGGCAAGCACTATCACACCGAGTGTTTGAAGGGTTGGCCTCAAGGTCACTGGCAAGGTGACCGGCTGACCTGCCCCTACCACATCTGCCACACTTGTATTTCGGACAATCCACAGAACAGCCACCACCGCTCAGCTAACGAGAAATTTGCGCGGTGCATTAGATGCCCCTCAACTTACCATGCATCAATATCCTGCCTTCCGGCTGGCTCGAACATCCTCACCGGCAGTCAGATCGTCTGTCCCAAGCACTACAAATCTTCTCATCCACCGGTCAATGCTACCTGGTGTTTCCTCTGTACCGAGGGCGGAAGCTTAATTTGTTGCGATACCTGCCCCACCTCCTTCCACCTCGAATGCTTAGGTAGTAATTATCTCTTTATTTGCGATATTTATTAAAAACTTAATGCATCTTTGATCATTAACTGTATAAAAATTCCGAAATTTAAATATGAATATATTTCTTCCGTGTTTTTTAGGTATTGATGCTCCAGATGGTGGTTTTATTTGCGAAGATTGCGAAACTGGACGGTTGCCACTATACGGGGAAGTTGTATGGGTGAAACTGGGCACTTATCGCTGGTGGCCATCGCTCATTTGTTACCCACAAGAAGTTCCATCAAAAATTGCTTTACGGCCACATAAAGTTGGTGAATTTTGTGTTATGTTCTTGGGAACGAGAGATTACTATTGGGTTCACAGGTGAAATAACATAAGTGGATTGAAAAACAACCGACGATAAATTGATAACAAATTTTACTATAACAATAAATATTTTAGGGGAAAAGCTTTTCTATTTCAAGATGGAGATGCTAGTGCTAAGGTCATAGGTTCAAAGAAAGTTGAAGAATCTTATAGAAAGGCTTTGGAAGAGGCAAAAATTATTCATGAGCGTCTCATGTTTGAAAAGGCTATTGCTAAAGATCGAGATAGTTATCGGCACCTTAAGCCCCCTCCTTACGTAAAATTAAAAGTAACTATTCTTAGAATACCTTAATTATTACTTTAATTCTTAAATTAAAAAATGAGATTAATAATTAATTGTAACAAGAAACACTTTATTGTGTAAATATTTGTTATAATAACAATTATATAGTAATACAAGCAGTAATAAATTAAATCTAATAGGTAAATAAACCAGTGGGAAACGTAAAAATTCCTGAGGCCGATAGCATGGTCGCATGCGACTGCGATCCCTCCAAGCCAAATCCGTGCTCACCCGAAAGCGATTGCTTAAATCGCATATTGTTGATCGAGTGTAATCCTGACGCTTGCCCAGCAGGATCAAATTGCCAGAACCAACTATTCGTCCAGAGAAAATATCCGGCTATGAAACCCGTCCATACCGAGGAACGAGGTTGGGGATTAAAAACTCTAGAACACATAAATGAAGGACAATTCGTAATTGAATACGTGGGTGAAGTCATCGACGAAGCTGAATACAAGCTCCGATTACATCAAAAGATGGAAAGAAAAAATGAGAACTATTACTTTTTAACTATAGATAATAATAGAATGATAGATGCCGAACCAAAGGGAAATTTAAGCCGTTTCATGAGTAAGATCTTATTTTATCATTAAATAATCGGTTAATTTTAATATTACTTAATGAATAAAGAATTTGTTTTTATATTAATAAACTATTTTAATAATGACGTCAAAATTTATTAATAGATCTTATGTGATGTGTGTCTATGTTAATAATATTCAATTTACACAATATAAAATTGTTTTATTTTAATTAAATTTATTAATATGGTAGATCATTCGTGTCAACCTAATTGTGAAACGCAAAAATGGACTGTCAATGGCGATACGCGAATCGGATTATTTGCATTACGTGATATAGATCTTGGGGAAGAATTAACTTTTAATTATAATTTAGTCTGTGATGGAGAAACACGAAAGCCATGCCTCTGTAAAGCTTCGAATTGTAGTGGTTTTATTGGTTTAAAAGTTCCTAAACAACAAATTAGTTTTGCGCAACAGAAAAAAATGGAAAAAGCTGAAAAAGTTAAGAAACAAAGAAAGTAAGTTTTAATTTCTTACGAAATTTTTAATGTATATATTATTAACGGCCGCTAATGGATGGATTAATTTTATGTAAGAAATAGAAAAAATCTGATATGTTGGAATTGTAATATGAAAATAGAAAATGCTGACGATGCTTATCGATGCGATCAAAAAACTTGTGGAAAAGTTTATCATCCTCATTGCATTGCTATTGAAGATGGTCCAGATCAAATATTTCATTGCCCTTGGCATTTTTGCGCCGAATGCTATAAAAGAACAACGATTCGTTGCAATTATTGCTGCAATGCATTTTGTCAAAGTATGTATTAACGTATAATATTTTATAAGTTCAATTTTTTAGTAAGTTTAGCAAAAATTAAAAAATATTATCATTATATGCTTATCATATCGATTATATGCTTATTTTAAATTATTACAGTAACCATTACTTTAGGTTTATTTAACTTTATATTATTAATATATTCACTTCAAAGTATTTGATTAAATAAAACGTTCATAATATCACATATGCCGTAGACTTAAACTTCTCAAATCAAATTCTTAATAGCCCCAGATACACAATGCTATAAAAAATTAATGGCTAATGAAAAAACACGCACTAGCAGATAATTTCAATGTGCAATATTGTAATAATAATTGTAATAAGTGTTCCTCTAGTTTCATAAATAATCAGTGTATTAACGGAAATAAAATACGTCTCAAGACATTCAGCAGTATGAAATTGATTTGAGAAAATAATTAAAAATAACAAGGTATGAAAAAAAAATTCATTTCAATACCAATGCAGATTTTTTGATAAACTAAAGAATGAAATAAGGTGTAAATTACAAATATTCTTTATTACTAATAATAAACGTTAAAAGAGGACCACCAAATTTATTAATACAAATGCATAATTATAACTGTTTACTATTTAAAATATAAAAAATGTTATGCTTTTAAAATTAGAAAAAAAATTTAAATGATTACGAATAGCTTTTGCACAATAGGCAAGGATTTATCAACGAAATGAGCAACTTTTGTCTTGCACTCAGTCATAATTATATTACAACATGAACCGAGAAATTTGAACCAGTAAATCTTCACCATCAGGGCTGTATTAAATATCTCTAAAAATATTAAATTTCAATATTGTACTTAAAATTATAGTTAATATAATAATGAATAGAATTAGAGCATAGTATGAAGTTTGAGAAGAAATACAATATAAGAATTTATAAATAAAAATATTTACTAGCTAAAATTAAAAATACAATGAAGGATATGAATAATATTTGAAGAACAAGAACAACAATAATAATGATATATTGAAGACAGCGACAGTGACGCGAGGCATTCCAATGTTTTGAGACTAAGAGATGTGCAGGTCGTTTGATGGGGCCTGATTGGTGAGGTTCCCGATAAGAAGTCTGAACTTTGACGAACAAGGATCCTTAATTCGGATGATTCGAAAATAGATGATAATACTTCATTCTGCATATGGATTAGTCATGATTTCTAGTCTTCCGTTAAAAAAAAAAAAAAAAATTAAAATTGAACAAACGGATGAAGAAGTACCTACCTATGAGTGACTAGGTTTTATCAGTTCCTCTGATAGGAAAGAATTAGAAGAATTATGCATTTATTGCTAACTCTTACGATATTACTAACTATTGCTTCCCATTGGCTCTTCCAATACTCCAAATGTTCTGCGTGTACAAGATTTTATCCCAAGTGACTTCACAGTGTAAATGCCTGGAATCCGCTACTTTGCTGACTCGATGCAAGTACTCTTAGAAATACCCGTGACTCGCATTTTCGTCAGAAAGACATTAGTCTAACTTCCATCAATTACAGCATGTTATCGCTATTCCAATGACAGATCCTCTGTATGATTACATCAAGTCGCGTTCTTACCAATGATAGATATATTACGGATTTCAGCATCTTCAATCGAAGGATTGAAGGATACTATAAGCATTATTCGATATATGTTCTTAAGATAGACAGTTGAGCCGTCTCACATGTTAGCTCCTTTGCTTAAGGCTGCCACAGTTTCATCCACAGATTGTCCCTCATAATTCAAACGAAACGCAAGATATCGAGATACTTTGCAATTTCGATCCATATTTATATTATCCATTAGAAACGTGAACCGAAAACATATCTATCCACATATCCTATCTATGTGGATTCACATAGATCACATATCACATAACATATCTTCATAAACAAGTACCTCCACTACATAGTTTATGGTGAACTTATTTCTTGAGAAAACATATTCTCTCTTGGAGAACCGGCTAGACGTCAGTAAAAGCCGGCTGCAAGCGGAGTCCAACTAGCTTTTCCAGGTTCTTCCCGATGATGTTCAGCATAATCAGGAGTCTGTAAAACAGTGGATCATGTAACTATCTCTTAATTTTATCAACCGGTACAAGTCTTAACTCCTTCCAATAAGACTAGAACACTCCACAACTTCAACAAGGTTGAAGATACAAAAAAGTACATAGCGAGCAAAAATTGAAGATGGCTGTTGGCTGCCACTTTCGGCTCCTCCGTCCTTCCTCCAGAAGTCCAGTTCCTCCGGAATACAGTCGATCCTGGTCTCTGATGGCTTCTTATAGAGCTCAATGCAATCTATAGTCTAGTATAGTCTCAAGGGCTGATCTGTTCGTACGATATTTGTAGAGAAAAAGGCTTGCTCGTTCGCCATTTTCGGTCAACTCCTGGCAAATGCTTTCAATTTGCAAGAGATGACTTTATACTCCGATCCAATCTCTATCAAGACGTTTCCTCAGTTTCATTCAACTACGCCATTTATAGGCTCTTATGATTTCTCTCAGAACTCATCTCACTCGAAAATATAATAGTAATTTTAAGAATGGCATCATGGTCGTCGTACCCTTTGAGATACTCGTCATAATCGCAGACATTTTCGCACATCTCCGCACGCGAATCATGCACATAATTAGTTGCACCCGGCATCTCTTCTGCTTGCTCGAAAAACATTCCGCTGCATAGTATCTTAATTAAAATCTTCTGTCCGAGTTGTAAGATTTGAAAAAATACCTCGTTATGAGCAATTTGGTTCATTTGATCGGCACTGTATTTGAACGTAGAACGTGATGTAATGATCGCTAACTATGTACATCATAATCACTCGCCAGCCATACTGCCGCAAAGGATACGTCAAGGATGATATACCCATACCCAAGCCTCCGTGAGTTTGTAGGTTAATTGGATACTAGATAGACAAAATGCTAGCCACTAATTTCTCTCACTAATAATAATAATAATAATAATAATAATAATAATAATGAACACACATACACTTATATACATATATATACATAAATATGAATTGTGATGATTTAAATGATTATAGCTCATGTATACGGTAATTTACGAGAGCATTCGCAAAATGGGAACCTCATTTGCTACAATCATCCATCAGAGTACGAGGAAGATAATGACACCGATATGGGTGAGGCGCTCATGGATGACGATGGTGAAGATGAAGGCCTCATCGGTAATGAGTACGATATGGATAGCGATGTTCCTGAGATGTTACCAACGTCAGGATCTCGATTCGATGAGTCGTCACCGAGAGGCGCCATCGTCGAGGTAAGCCAACGGCTGAGGCGTACAAAAACAGCAACTGAATGCATCGATCGTTCATAGATAGAGACGCTGCCCTATTAAGTCTTTTTATTTTCATTTAATTTTGTCATTCTATTTCCTGTAACAATATGATAATGGTTTCTCATGGTTCAAGAAGTGCTAATGCGGAATGATGGGTGTATGTATCTTCAATTTTTTTTTCTTATTTTTCTTTTTCTTTTTTTTTTTCTTTCTCTACTATGTAATAAACTCGATGGTTTCTAATATTATATGATCAAATTCTTGACTATATTCATGAAACAATTGTCTCATACGTTGACTTTTCATAGTAGTAGATGTTTTTTATCTTACACAATGCAATAATCATTTACTTATGCTTAAAATTTATAATTATAAAACGATTTGATTAAATTTTATAAATTATTGCGTTTAAATTTTTTAATAATTTTATTCGAAATTCGTATTTTAAGTTATATTCTTTTTTATAATAAATATAGAAAGTAATTTATATAAATTATAATTACATTATTTTATAATTTATAATTTACTTTGTTAAATATTTCTCTTTTCTTAATTTTTAAAAAAGTGTAATAGGCCTTTATCATTAAATAATAGCCATTTTTAAAGAATGTATCAATTTTTTAAATGTATTTGTTAAGGCTTCACTTTCACATCATACATTGTGATCTTTTTAAAAATATATTACAAATATGATTATAAAAAGTATACAAGTATATACATTTTATACATCAAATGTTGCGTTTGAATATTATTCTGAAAATATTATGTTTGAGATAATTAGTTTAAATGATTTAAACATTAGAAACTATCGACAACGGTGGTGGCAAAGCATGAGACGGCAATGGAGGCAGTAGTAGCAAAATGTTTTAGGATTGTATGTTATGCATTTATTTTCTTTTTATTTCTCCTGTTGTTGTCTTTCCACAGTCCTGTTTTGCCATGCCTATCCTCGTTAATATAAAAATTGTGTATACGTACACATAGGGAATTTTTATGTTAATTATCGTGCAATGCCTTAATTTGTTTAATATGTCAAAAATATATAGATTTTTTATTCAATTTTATGCAAACGGGTGTTTTCCTTTTTTATTATAGTTGTTCTTCGAAGAACATTGCGATTATGTACCGATTTTTTAAAAAGAACAATTTTGCTTATGTACGTATCCTTATATTGTAAGCGATTTTTTTACATAAGATCTAATTACAATTCATGTGCAAGAATTTTACAATTAATTTTTTTCTTGCAATTTAAATGCTTGATTGATTTTACTGTTGTATATTTTGAGAACACTATGCTCTATCACATATTAATGTTACGCTTCATAATTAGTATGTGATTCAAATAATATGTATATATTATACATATCCATTTAAAAGTTAATTATAAAATTTAAATATTCATTGTTAACATTATGAAATAAAAAATGCACTTTATGCACATATATTTACGTTCATATAAAATTGAATTATGTATCAATTAGAAATGATTTTATTTTATAAAGTAATATGTTTTATCAAGGAAACAATTTTTTACACGTAACTGTATAAATGTCTTACTAGATCTTATTTCATTTCACCCTTTGATGTTTCCTTAAATAAATTTATTTCCATTAAATCAAAAAAAAGGTCCCATAAAATAATCCTTTAGTTTACTACTCTACTTTAAATATTCAAATTTCATTTTTCGACCATTCTTATAAATTAAATATATAAATTAAAAATAATTTAATAAAATAAAATATGTATTTCATGTGATTCTAACTACTATAGTAGATTTAAATTATAAGTTGTTCTCGAATTACATTAGTTGTATATTTGAATTCATTAATATCAAAGCTTTCACAATCATTATATTAAGTTTCATCTTATTTATTTCTTTATATATTCTCTGTTTTAGTATTATTAGAACATTACCATAATTATGCCATTTACAGCATTGTCAGTTAAATAATTTAAATGCCGTTTGGTGATTAAATTTAATTCTTAGTAATACAATTACTTAGTTAGAAATTACTTAATGGTTTGCATTTTGTTTGTAAAATTAAAAACAGATTTTAATACGAAATATATGCAAATATATGCAAATATATGCAAATATAGAAATATTTTTAAATAATAAGATACATATTTTTTTAAACTAAATTTACTTAACTAAGAATATACTCTATAAATATATTTTGTACAATACAATAAAACTATAAAATAATTATAAATTGAAAGTATTTATTATATCAATGCATATAAGACAATAAAAGTTTATTTACATAAATTTTATTAAAGTTAAAGTATTCGAAGATATATATATATATATATATATATACTTTAATAATAGTAATAATGAAAAAAATATATAATACATATATTTAAAAACTTTAAAAAATTTTATTTTAAAACTGATAAAACATGATTATAATTAACTACTCGTAACACATTAAAAATTGAATCATTAATACATATATTTTTTTAAACTTAATATTTGTTTAAGCTTTCTTTAAAAATTATAGCATAATTTTCTACGTAAGAGAACAATTTATTACCATTACATATACATGTGGTTGAAATTTTATTTTATAAATTATCTAATTTTTCACGTCCTGGTTGCATTGCTTGAGGAACATCTATTTTAAAATCTGAAAGAAAAAAAAACTTATTTAATAAGCTATGCTTATTAATAAACGCAAAAAACTCTATTATTACTTTTATAAAATACAAAATATGTGTTATTTATTATTAATTATAGAAAGTATGGAAATTTATTTAAATTACAAATTTTAAAAATACGGAAAGATTTATAAAATGGTTGTGTTTGATCAATTTTTATTATTTAAACAACTTTGTGCTAGTGGTTATGGCGATTCACCTATTTTTATTTTAATTACATCTATATGTAAGTATGATTTAAAATTTTCATTCATAATTTTATAAATAAAATATTTTACATATAAAATAGCGCATAAAACTGAAGCAGTAATTACAATTGCATTTTCATTATTAGAATATTACAAATTTTAAATAAAATCATCATATAACATCATATAACATATATAATAAAATCATATAACTCCTTATATTATTCTTGCATTATAAATGCTGCTTATAAAAGAAATTTTTAAAATCTGGCTGACCTAATTCAATAATAATAACAAATTTTATGTACGAATAAAGAATTTTACGAATGAAGATAGTTAACGTTCTTAATACCATTAGAAAAGTATTAAATTACTTTAATAACAATTAATTAAATTATAAATTTGTTTCGATATAATTTCGTAGCCTTCTTATTACCATCCGTTTGTAATTACATTGATAATTAAGTTTTACCTTTGTATTCGGTTCTATAATTTATCAAAGATTTACATTGCTTTTTAAATGTATTAATTATGTAATTATCCTATATTGTTATTAATAGTTATTTTCCCTAAACAGTTTCTTACTGTAAAAAGTTTTAGAGTGTATTAAATATCCGGTAATAAAGTGATATTATTTTTTTAATCGTATTTATATCATGATTAATTATAACGTTAAATAACATTATATGCATTCGCAGTAAAAAAATTAATTGTCTTCTACTTAACAGGTCATTCTATACTATAATAATAAAAACTAAGATATACTTTAATAGAAATATGTATTTCTAATATAGGAATATTCCTAACACATTGTTATATAAGAGTGTAAGTCAGCTCAAAACGTGTTTAGATTTTCAATTTTGTTTCACGTATATTTGTTACCAATATTTTACTAAAATTAATTAAAATTAATATTTTAAATCTTAGCTTCTAAAGAAACTCCTTAATATACTAAAGTAAATAAGTTTTTAAAATAAATATTTTTTAATACTAGCATGGAGAACATATTTTGTAATAATAATACTTACAAGCATAATTTTAATATTAAGAAGTCATTTTTAAAAATATAATTACTATTATTATTACTATTTGAACTTTCGTAATTTAAATAAACGCTTATAATGCAAGAGTTAATATTTGAAATTTTTTGTAATAACTAATACAATGTATATGTATATATATCAACATTAACTCACATACATAGTATGGAAGGTGTTAATGTATTCTATATTAGTCTATATTATCAGAAGTCTATATTAGTAAAATAGAAATATGTTCGAATAATTGAGCTGGCCGTATCGATCAAATAAAAAATATATTTTTTCCATCTTAGCCATTATAGGAGAACCAGATAATGTAATAAAAGTGTAAAAATAACAATATGAGTAAGTTTCGCATAGTTTTACGAAGAAAATATAAACTTATCGTACGACGTAGCATGAAATTTAAAAGTATAAAACGGTGAAAGGAAAGCATGTTCGAATTGATTTATCATCGTAGATACAAGGTTTTTTTAAATAACGCGTTATTAGAACTGGCAACAAAGGCTTATAATTTTGCAACTAAGGCTTAGCACTGGCACTGATAAAGCTATAAAGCTGAGAATGGATAAAGAAGGTGCCCATTGAATTATGTGCCCTTCCGCAGGTTCAACCGAGCAGCGACGAGGGCGATGAGGAGGAGTTCCAAAAGGAGGATGAGGTGACCGTCGATGATGAGAGCAGTCATCCTTACAATGGAACGAGGAACAAGAAGCGGGTTAAGCAGAACGCAACGGAAAGTGACTTCACCCTCGACCAGATAGCGACCATCATCGGGATCGTTAAGTGAGCTCGGCGCATAACCGACTCTCTACTCGCCGTTCGTAGACACAAACGTAAAAAACGACGTAGTAGCAAACTGCCTTCAACTGCGACCGATTTTTAATTTGTGTTTAGATAATATCTATACTTGAATATCCTCTTACAAAAGTAACTACTGCCAGAAAATTTTATGATAGTTATCCTCAATTTTTATAAATTTTTTTTCATTTAATAATAGTAAGGTAAAGCTGAAATGTCCATTCTAACTTTTTTTTTTGTAATAACAGGATTTCGCATTTATTATTCTTATCCGCTACTCAGCATGTTTATAATCATTATTATTTTATCAACATTTTAATGTCATTAGTAACTGGGACCACTATCTTCTTCATTTAACTAAATTCTAATAATGGACAGAACTAAATTCAAGCAATCTTGATACAGCTAAATAAGCACATGTAATCATTCATGGTTTAAACTTGCTAAATTATATCATTGTCAGAATAATAATTTTTAATACAGTAATCTAGATTAATAATATTTATGCATAATTTTTTATAAAATTTTGCTTTGAAGTAAATTGTATCATAGTTGTAAATACTATTTATACCCCACACTCAATATTTCTTTTAAATATAATATTCAAATTTTATTTAAAAAATAATACAAGTAGTAAAAGTATTCGTTAAATAACACAAATACGACACCGAACATTATATCAACACCCTGTTATACTTAGTTTTAATCACATTATTGTAGTCACATTCATTATATATTAATATACATGTTACCTAAGACTATTATCTATTCGAATCCGTCGTGATTAACAATATAAAAAAAAATGAAAGATAAAATTTTAAAATTGTGTATGTACATTGAATATTTACACTACACGGAGAAAGGTAAAAATTTAATGTATTCGTATATATATATGCATACGCACGCGCACGCTTGCGTGCATTTATCTTATTAATGACTAAACAAAACATTTTTCACATACACCTTTGACACTGTAGATACGCGCTATCGGATTAAAACATTTTTTAATTTTTATATAATTTATATTATAAATAGTAAATTGAAATATTTTTTAGTATAATTTTATACAATAAAATAGAACATTAAGTTGTTTACAAAAGAACTAAAGATTGGAAAGTTCTTATTTTATATTATTTAAGACTGATGTCAGTTTACCGGACAGTAATTCTTCTTTTAAATCAATGTAAATTTAAAAAGTATTTAAATAAGTATACAAAATTATTAAAGTTTTATTCATGTAATATTAATATATTATTGTAGAAAAATATACATTATACATCATTATAACAGATATTTTGGTACTAGTATTTTAATCATTCTCTAACTCATGAAGAAAACCAGACCTAATGATCCTAATTAATTAAAATTTTATTATATTAGTATAATATTTAATATAATGATGATTATTATTATTGTTATTGTTATTATTATTTTGTATTATTGTTATTATATGATTATTTATGTTTTCATTTGATATTTTTAGATTTAAAATTGCAAAAAGCTAGATAATGAAAAAACGAAGATTAAATAAAAAAGTTATTTTTTTTAAATAATAAAGCTAGTCATGGTGCGAGTTCATCACAGTGAAGGTGAAATTTATTTCTTTAAAAATGACAAATTAAATTTTAAAATTTTTAATTTTCAAAATTTATAAAAATGTATTCAATTTCAATAAAATAAATGATCTATCTGTTCGGATTTTGATAACTGTAATATGTTAGATATTATTTAAATAATATATAATTTACTTTTTATCCTGCAATTTTAACAAATTTATAATATGTTTTATGATATTGTATAAATTTGTCACATATCCAATGTTACATAAATATTATTTACCTATTTATAATAGTATAATTAAAGTTTATTGAAAATTTAGAAAAGTTTATTTTGAATTGTATAGAAATCGACAAATTCGTATTTACATGGATACAAATTTTTTATTTCATCTTTCGCGTCACTATAAAGTTTCAGAATTCTGGATTTATATAAGTATAAGTATATTTTATTATACTATACAACTTTTAAATTTGGCCATATCTGGATGTCTTTTTTACCTCTATTTATGTAGTTAAACTAATTCATAAAAAATACAGGTTTTACTTAAAATTTATGAAATTACAATAATTTAGGAAATAGGAAAACGAAAAAAGTTAGAGCTAGAAGGCAAAAAATTGACAACTTCAAAAGTTGAATGTAAAAATAGTTCCTTATTTTATTAAAGTCCATAATTTGCGGAGAATTTTCTACTCTAACATATTCCTAATTGAGAATATAAAAATTTTTTATTTTAAATTAAATATTTGTAAGTTTAAGATTATCTAAAAATCTCTTAAACTTTTAGTAAATATCATGTATAATGAATCAAATAATTCTTACTTTTTATTTTCAATTATACTGAGCTATACATAATAATATACATTTCGTTACATATTTTTTCACAAATAAATTTTTTCTAAACAAAAATAATTTAAATTTTTAAATACCTTTAAAAATAATTATTCTTTCAGAAATATAAGTAAAAATTATTATGTACTTAAAATAATTTGTATTTTATATTTATTTACCTTTGCATTATAAAGTGGTCTATTTTGAAAATAAAGGATTTTATGAATATTTATATGTAAAATAAAACATTAATTTTTAATTAATTTTCATAAATTATAATAAGATTAAACTTCAAAAATCATTTTTATAAATAACACATTATTCGAAAAAATATTCGAAAATATTTGCATTATTTTCTAAAACGAATAACCTATCTTTTCAAGATAAATATTAATAAACTATTATGTAATACTTAAATTATGTAAGGACATTAATTCATATTTCGAATACTAATTTAATGTATATTATGCAATTTTATATTTACATTACAAAATCATGATATTATTTAAAGTATTGCACTGTATTTCAATGTGTATTAAAATAGATTCTTTTAATTTGCATTTACATTTAAAAGTTGAAAAATATTTCATTTAACTTACCATAACTAGATTACAAAATTACATCAATTATTATTTACAATTATAAGAAGTATATATTATAAACTAAACAATAAAGAGATTTATAAGATAATTCTATTAATGTGCTGTGTCCTAAAATTTTATAGCTACATATATATCTCTTAATCTTGTTAAATCATTTTTTGTTTAATGAAATGAATAAAAAAATTTAACTTATTTGCTTTATACATAAATAAAAGTAAATGTATTTTTATAAAGAAAATTTCATTATTAATTGAATGTTTTCAATATTGTAATAATTTTCGTTTCTATTTTGCTTTACAATAAAGTATTTGTTCGATATTTATATTAGACCGCCAATTGAAGCTAAATAAATTAAATGTTTCCCAATAATTCAAATATTTTATCCTTGCGTTTAAAAAGACCGATTGATACAACCGATTATCATTTTTTACTTTATATATTTATATATAGAAATATAAAAAAAAAAGAAGAAAAAAATGTTAATAAAATTTAAACATTAGTCGGTTTGCGACCGTAATCCTGATATAATTTTGGACTTCCTTGAGTGGAAGAACTTGTGGAATAAACTTGCGTACTTGGTGAACTTTGTGCAGAAGTAGAACGAGAAACGGTTTCCTCTGGGTGGTTGACATTTAGCTTTTTCCGTAGAACTGGAGCAACGAAATGTTGACCCGCAGACAAATCTCTTTTTGATGATTGGTTCTATAAAATATAAGCAAATTATATGAAATGATGATGATGATAATAATAATAATAATTATTATCATTATTATTATTGTTGTTGTTGTTGTTGTTGTTATTATTATTATTATTATTATTATTATGGGATAGTACGAGATGATAATGTCGAAATTTTAGACGTATCAATAATCAAAATTTACGGATTTTAATGAGTCATTCTAATTCCATAATCAAAGAGATTAGATTACAAGCTCAACAAACTAAGATGTGCGTAATAATAATAACGTCATCATATGTAAAAAATAAGTAAAATACTGTAACGGGCTTAATTTTAATAATAATAATAAAGTACTTGCCTTGGGTTTGGATGCGGGCAGAGTTGCTCCTGTGACAAGGCCTAAAATGCTTACAGCAAATCCGCTTAATTGAACTGCAGCGAGTGGTGAAAGACCTGTACGCACAAAACCTAAGGACATGAACGCCGCTTGAGCGAGGACTGGAGCTGCACCCGCGGCATTAGCTGCCGCCCCTGACAATTGACCACCCCCGACGCTCGGACCATAAGCAAAGCACAAATTGTGCCGATCCACCTTTTGAACGTGAACAACAAAGTTTTATCATTGAACAACTTGCATTTCTTACTCAATAGTAATAATCGCGTAAGAAGTGCTTTACATTAAAAAATAAATCCGAGTAATTAGAGTAATTTTTTGAGCTCAAATACGTATTTTTACTTATAAAATGCTCTTGCACTCGAATATCTGAATAATTATCTAATTATTACTTTTCATTTCGAAGGTATGCATAAGCTTTCCATAAAACTTTGAAAACGTGAAACGTTATCTATGCCGTAAATTAATTTAGCTTGTATTTTCAAAAATAAGAATAATTAAGATAGGTGTTTATGTTGTCAATAATAATTACTTAATAAACTATTAATAGACGGTATATTCTTTGTATTATTTTGTATGCCTTGTCTAATTCTAAAATTACGTGCCAAACGTGTAAAATTTTATTCATTTATTTATTAAAATAAAGAAATTATGATATATGAAAACTATACTTACTAAATGTTTAATTAATAAATAGAGCAGTCCAAATGGCGTGATAAGCGGACACGCCAAGCTATAAACTGTGGTCATTGTAAATACCAAAAGCAACCAAGCATAATGAGCGCCTAAAGGAAATTCCCATAACACTGCTTTTCTAACATAAATACGCTCTGCGCGACTTCTAGCTATACAAAGCCTAAAAGTATAAAGCGCTAACTCTGGAAATCTTACGAGCTCCAAACCGCTTCCTAATAAGGCCGCCGTAATCACATAATTTACAAATAGAGCACCCTGTAATATAAAAATTTTACTGTTCATCTGCATTAAATAAAAAGAAAAAAAGAAACAATATGATCAAGTTTTTATGGAGCATTATATTACGATTTAAATATTAAACAAAGGGAAAAAAGGAAAAAAAATCTTGCTCATTTTATATCAAAATAAGTTTAAAACTATACTTTAAACTTTATAATTGTTTAAAACTTTCCTTTAAATTGTGACTATGCATTTGTAAAGGTATTAAATAATGATATGATGTGAATGTTCAAAATTTACTAGTTGATACTTGGGCTCAGTCTTCTTATTAGAAACAATATAACCATAAATCATACTAATCCTAATGAACCTACCTGATCTGGCAGAAAGATACATTCCCATCTAGCCTTGTTGTCAGGATTACTAACAGTCCATGCAAATAAAGCCTGGGCACTGGTGAGGCCAAGGCTCGGCAAAATGAGTACCATAAGTAAAAGCAAGAGCAAAGTTTTTCTCATAACAGCCCCATTGAGTCCGCTCCTTGTCCAATGCCTGACGAGGAGTTCACTTCGTCCGACAAGTGCCGGCATGAGGGCAGCCACGCTCACTAGGAGGACCGTTGGTAAAAAAGCGGACAGTACTGGGCTCAGTTTCTTTATCTCACCCGTCGTCGGCAGACTGTTTACTGCCGTCACTACAACCTATTTATTTATTGTTATAAGAATACTATAACCTGTTTATTATAGATTAATTCTAATTGAAGTCAAATACCAATGTACTTTACATTAAGATTAAATGTCTTCTTAAGTTGGATTTTTTTTTTTTTATTAATATGGTGTATACTTGAAATGTACAATTTAAATGATGTACTTACAGCTGGAGTTGTAAGAAAGAACATTATGAGAAACAATGAAGAATTTATGAGGATGGCATTAAAGTACCAACAAGGCCTAGCTATGCTCAAATTCTCCCAAAATATATCCGCCGGCGCAGGTGCGTAATCAACAACCCATTTTATAGACGGCGAAGATCTCAACTGCCGACGCATACTTCGTGCAGTTCCTGGTGTGCCTACATAATTTATTTTTATATGACTCAAGGAGTTTTATTTATACCTCTATATATAACGAGTCAAAGAACTGAACTCTTTAAGCATCCCATACCTAATGTGACAAAAGCTACTCCTATTGGTCGACTCAAGGCAATTTTTCTTTCCTCTTCAACAAGGGCCGTCAAACGAACTTCTTCCGCTGTGTAAAACTCCAATGCATCCACTTGTTTCTGAAATTTTTTCTTTTTTCTTTATCATTTCTCACTTTCATAATTAATTTTATTATTTTTTTTTGTGCTAATATTATCTTATACACTTTTCATAATTTATAAAAATAAAATAAATTTTTAGGTGAATGAACTACAAAATTGAGCAACATTTAATAATATATTTGACATTTTTTAAATTGATTTAAAGAAAAAAGAATACCTTATTAATAGAGATAGAATCTTATTCATAAAAAAATTAATTTTTTATGATTAGTTTTCATTCTTCTTTAGCTCACCTGCTTAAAACAACATCCTATAATTTGACCACATGGCTGAGGGTATAATTTTAGTGGCCCTTTCCTTCTATTATAATTTTCACAATACAGTCTTGCTTGTTCCGCGCAATCTCTTTCTGCATCTAATTTAGAAAGTTGTTTAATATCATATGCTAACGTGACATCTTCCACTGTCAATGTTGGAAAAGCCTCACTGTGAATTATATTTTGATTCAAATATTTAATATAAATATAATGACTTATTATTAATTTATTAGTAAGAAAAATATTATACATACTTGAAGTATTCTGTTAAACCATCAACATTGCACTGATGTTTCGGTATTTCTGTTATTAATAAGGTTCTGGCTGCTAATTCTCCAGCTGGTTTTAAGTCTCTAACCTAAATAAAATATAATTTATTAAAAATACATAAATACATACAGGAAATTATTAAAGAAATAAATAAACAGTTACTTGTTTTATAAATCGTCGCATAACATATGCTCCAATAGGTAAGTAAAACAAAAGTATTAATGTATGCATCCAAAGCCATGGAGACTTTGAATCAAGATTCGATAAAGTAGTATGACTGAAAGCACTAGTGTCACCAACAATATTTCCATGAAAATTTATCGGTAGAAATATACAAATTGAAACTATCGTCATCATAGCAGTTAGTACGATGAGATGCCTTTGAAAGGAAACATAAAGTAATCCATCTGGACCAGCTCTTTTTAATAGTTCTTCGTCTCTATTAAAATATTTATTAATATAATAAAACTTAAAAATAATCTGACTAATTAATTTAAAATATAATTTTTTATAATAATAGTTACGGTAACTTAAAGGCTGTTACTATCCATGACAAAAATCCTCTATCTGCATGGGACAGATGTGAATTTACAGATGCTTCAATACAAGTTACTTCAGCATCTCTTGTCTCATTGTCCCCATAAAATAATTCCATCCAACGATTTTCTGTTTTGTGTAAGAGGGCCAATCTTCCATAATTCCAAGCTTTTTTACGTAATAGACCAAATAATAATACTAAACACTATAATTTTAAATTATTTTTTTTTTTTAATATAATTCTTTTAATAAAGATCAATAACATACATATAAAATTTCATTTTTATATTACTCACAAAAAAAGCAACACTATTCATTAAAAGATTGTCAGGTACCCCATTGTATAAATTTGTAACAAATGTTGTATTTCTTCTCACTAGAACACATTGTTCTGGAGATGGAGATGTATATTGACTTATGCTAAAATTATAAATAAAAAAGTAATTATAGAATTATAAGTCATTTCATATGGATATAAGGATAAAATATCATTTTATGATTAATTTATACAGCACATAAAAACAATTTCAAAGTAAATGTATTATATAAGTAAATTAAGTGTTAATTAGAACAATTATAACTTTAAAAGAATGAAAAAAATATTATAAATGAATAATATATTAAACATTGTATTAGATTATAAAATTATATTATAATGAATTAGTAAATGTTTGAGTTTTAAAATATTAATAACATATAAGTATAATACAATTATTAAAATATATTATTATTCAAAAAACAATTGCAAATTTATATTAAATCGCTTTATTAATTGTACCATTGAATTCATTTAAAACTGAGTATGACTAATAGTGTAGTTGAAAGTCATGCATCAAAAAGTTGAACATAATCAACGAATCGCATATATTCGTTGCTATATTTTTATCGAAGTATTGAGAAAGTTTTGAGAAAGGCGTACTACCCTTTTTCGCGCATCAACTTTATTCTTCTCCATCTAATGCCTCCTCCTTCTCTGCTGTTTCAGCCCCACCAAAGGCTCAAAAAACATTTTGCATTAAGCACACATGTTCTCCTTTAATTGTAACGATCGATTTCGTCTACTTGACCACAATTACAGAGAAAAGCAACTTAAAGGAAAATAAAATTCGAAAATTGGAAATGCCATAGGGGACACTACAACTGTAGGCATAAAGTTTCGATACTACAGTAATGGTAATAAATTTCTGTGATTTACATTCAATCCAGGAAACGCGAATACGGAGCTACAAAATAAGCGTACAGTGTGAGAAAAATAATCCATCAATCCCTTCGAAAACACTAAATAGCTAATCAAAAACAAAACAGTGATTAGCCTTAGTTATTCGATATTCTTGGACTATCTGACAGATGCGAAAAATCTCGCGCTACGCAAAAATGACATCATTCAACTGGAATCCCTAGCTTGCGTTCCAATATAATGTACAAAAAAGGCGGTTGGATAGATTATCGGACTAGAGTATGAGAGGGAAAGGGAAAGAGTAGCAGACAGTAGATATTAGACCTTAATAACAAAAAAACTTGGACCATACAGAAATAAGTTAAATGAAATGTCACTCACTTTGGGTAGTATTCCGTTTCCGTCTCCATTATTGACAGCATTACGAGCCCTCGACTGTTAAGCTTTTAGAAAAAGACATGTTACCAAACATGTGTCAGCTTGACACATCGCGCAGTCGGGCACTCCAATTTCTTCTAACGCCACAGTATTTTCTCCTTGTCCCTCTCTTTGCTCAGTAGCAGCGATATCAACAGCATTAAGTGTCAGAACACAGTTTTGGAACGAAGCTGGATTAATTAGAGGAAAATTCCAGTTCTCAGATTACAAAATCACCAGGAGAATACTCGGACGGTAAATGATTAAAATAGCTCTATTGAAAATGGCTGCTGATATATTACGCTGTCCTTTCTGTTGACGCCTCTCTTCGTTTTGAAATTCTCGCCTCTAGGAATGAAGAAACACTTTGTGCCTGCACCAAGCCTCACCTGACCTTACCCCTTCCTACGCACTCCCTCCTCTCATCATTTAAAAGCGTACTACGCTAACTGTAGTATTATTTAACGCAATAGATTTATTGGATTGAAGAATTTTTAAACGCTCTCTACAATGTAGCATTTCTATTATTATTATTATCATCATCATCATCATCATCATCATCATCATCATCTATTATTAATTATTATTTTTTTAATATAATTTTTCATTTTATTTCCAAATGGCCAATACCTTCCCTTACATTCAGCCTATTAAAGACTTTTTTTTACTTAACCACGCTCTTCCTTCGCTTAGTTTCTGAATCCATTCACAAAATTTTTACCACCATTTAATCGTTTTATTAAACTTTTAAGCAACTTAATTAAACAGTTTCTCAATTGTTCTACACCTAGTCATCTTATTTAATTACTTTTTATTTGTTTATTTAATTAAATCTTCTCGAACATTAATTATTCTCAACATTCATGTTTTCGATTGCACAAATCTTTACATTTTCTAAAACATTCAATATATACTTAATATTTAAACACATTTTTTAATAGTCTTTGTATAAAATTTTTATTTGATACAAGAAAGTCATTTTTTAAATTAAACAGCATATCTTATAAATATTTTTGTAATACAATAAAATTTATTAATTAATACGTTATGCTACAATGCGTACAAATAGTATTTTTAATTATCAAATAATGGTATGTATGACATATTAAAAACATGTTTACAAGAAAAATAAATAGCAAATAATAATCAATACCTTCACAGGTAAATAAAACTTATGCAAAAATATAATTAAAATTAAAAATTTTATATTTGCGATGAATTGTATTTTATAAGTTTTAATATATTTTTCATTTGTCAGTAATTTAAAATTGAATTTAAATAATATATTTAATTATATTACAAAATATAACATTTCCAATAAATAAATAAATATTACTAAATTTTGTTGAACTAATGTTATTTATATATTTTTTTTAAATATAAATAAATTATTTTATTAATAAACATTAATTATTAATTATTAGAATAGTTAATACAATTTAATGTAAAAATATCAATAGCTTTATACAATAACAATTTACAATCTTTAATTATATATAAAATAATTGAAATAATAAAAATTAAGAAATTATTTATGTTTAATGAATACAGTATAAAATTATAATAATATTGAAAGTATAAAACTTTAATTGAAAAATTATTGAATTACTAAATATAATAATTGATGTATAATAATCTTATTTAAAAAACATAATTATATGTTGAGTACCAAGTTTAATTTGTAATATTAATTTCTAAAATATTCTATACTTCCGAATGAAAAAAAGAAAATTGTATATGCTTTGTTTAATTTCGCTTGTACTTTTCTATAGATTGGACTTCACCAGTAATTATGGAATCCAAAATCCAAATTTCTTTTAAGCCTTCTAAGCCAATTATAATTTCGGCTTTATTTGGATCCTCTGTAATTCTACCTCCTGCTATTTTAATCAGCTCTTTTAGAGATGAAGCAGATGGTGTAGTACCGTTTTCAATATAAATCATACCACATGTAACGAACAATTCCGGTACATATGCTTTACCAAATAAATGCCTATCACGTCGATTTTCCTAAATATCAAATATAAAATTTTAAATATGTTGTTTAATTTTTATTAATTTTTATTTAACTGAATATATTATCAACAAAAATACAAAAATATGTAAAATAACTTGAAACAAATTATTTAATTGTTATTAATATTTAATTTAAATAGTATTTAAATGTACCTACATACATAAAAATAATTAAATTCATAAATAAAATTCTCAAAAAACAAAATTTCTTTAATACAATGATGTTTAGAATTTGACGATAATGGTTACTTCAATTAAACCATAAATATAAAATACAAAAAAAATTAAATACCTGAACAGACTTAGCAAAATAAATCATTTCATAAGGAATAGGATCCAACCACCTTTCATTTTCAAGCGATTTAAGAGCCCATTCTAGACTCAGAAGCCAGCAACCTCTTACAATACCTTTCAATAAATTTATTGTTCTAATACCAGAACTAATAACATGTGTTGTTCGAGATGTTACATTTATTTCTAAAGTTGCAGATCCTAAAGTTTTAATAACAGTTTTCACTAAATCTTTTTCCCTAAAATAATAAATTCTGTAATATACACAATTTCTAGAATATTTCTGTATATTAAATTTAATGTCTCTTACTCTTTTGAGAGTCCCGTTACCACTATAATTATTTTGTTGTTTTTACAAAATGTGCCTTTTTTGTGACTTTTTATATTTTTTAAGTCAAATTCTTTTAAAGAATTTCTATCATTTAATTTTTCTGATAATTTTTCTTCATTGCATATCATATCTTCTAATATAGTTAAATTTGTTATTTTTTTAACAATAATTTTTTTTCTTATTATTTTTCTATTCTTTTTTTTTTTTTTTTCTACTTTTATTGGCATAATTTCAGTTTCAAATGGTTCAGCTTCATTAATAGATTTATGTCTTTTATTTATCATTGTCTTTCCATGTGTATTTTGCTTAATATTTTGATTTCTTAATTTGATATCTAGAATTTTTTTTTCTTGAGATAAATCTTGAATATCAGTAGGAGTAAATGACATTAATTCAGAATTTTTTTGTAATGGATAAAGTTTACGTTTGCCTATTACTCTCTTATTTTTTTGTTTAATGTTCAAAGTTTTTTTAGATTTTAATTGATTACAGTTTTTCATTTCATTTAAAGATTCATTCACAATAAAAAGTTTTTTTTCTTTCTGTATTTCATCTAATGATTCATTAGATGAATTTAAAATTGTTGTATAAGATGTATTGAGACTTGTTACTTTTTCTTTTGTAACAATATTTTTATTCCTATAATCAGATATAAGCTAAAATTAATATAAAATTGATTTAACAATAAAATTAAATATAATTTCTTACTTTTGTAAAGCTGCTTTTTCTTTTTTTTTATCAGTTATTGTTTGAAATTCATAGTTTGACTCTTCATTATCTAATAATGAATTTAACAGCCTTTGCGGATTTATAGTATTCGTAGTTACACAATTTTTTATTGTTGATTTGGTAAGTACAGAACGACTTGTCGGAAAAGGTGTAGCTTGAATAATATTTGAATCGTCAGAAATTAAGCTAGTATTTTTATTTATGATAGAATTGTTTAATGAATTTGAATCTATACTTAAGTATTCAGTAAAATTTTTATTTGTATTTAAATAGTGATTTTGAACTTTGGTACATTTCCTTGCCATACTCCGTAATTTCTTTTTATTAATGGTTTTGATCTTAGAAATATTTGCAATTCTATCCATCAAACATATATTTTCCATGACATTTTCATAATTTAAAGAATTTGATATACTTGTAGCTATATTATGTTTACTAATATTAGATGAAGATTCTTGAACTATTGAAAGAATGTTATTAAAACTCAATTTAGCTTTTATGATAGGAGATTTTCTAATTGAATCTAATGAAGTATTAACTTGCATAGATGAACGTATGGTACTTGTACTTTCTTGTCGTGATCTAATTTCATTATTTGTTTTCTCTGGATTAATATCAATGTTTGATTTTAAACAAATTATCTTATCACTATTTATTAATTTGTCACTAGCTATAATTTTTTTTATATCACTTTTTGAATTACATACTTGCATTGAAGAAGAAATAGAATAAATATCTGATTGTTCATTTACTACTGCATTTGTGATATGTTTATTCCTATTTTTAAAAATCTTGTTTTCTGCAATATTTGGTATTTTATTTTCTTTTTGGATAATAAAACCAATCAATTTAATATGGTCAGATATAACATTTTCTTCAAGAGGAGTATTTTGAATAGAATTGTCAATTGCAATTTGATTAAGTAATTCTGAATTATTAACTTTTTTATTCAAAATTTTATTTTTATATATAATGGACTCCTTCATAAATAAATTATGTTTTCGGATTCCATCACAAGCATTAGGCATGTTATTGATCACAACGTGATGAATGTCTTGAAATGATTTGCAAATTATAGGTACATGAGATATAATCGTTGTGAATTCCATATTTGATTGATTAGAGTTACTAGAAATACTTATAGTTTTATTATTATCTTTATTAACTAAGTTAATATTATTATTATCTACATTATATTGTTTCTCTTTATTAGTCATAGCACATATTTCATTTTCTACAATACTTTGTTTATCATTAAAAGAAGAACATACAAACATATTGTTATCACAAACATTTGTATTTATTATATTTGATGATAAAGTATCAGAAAACATATTTGCAGATTTCTTTTTCAAAGATAGTTTAGAACATTTAGATTTTTTAATACCTTGACTTAAAATAGGGCTTGTACAACATAGTTCGTGTGAAATTTCACACTCACTAATATTTTTCATTGAATCATTATCATTAAATAATCTAGTAACTGGAACTTTTAATATTGTTGGTGTTTTGTCAGAAATTTCTTTTCTATTTCTATATCTATTAGTTATTGATTTCTTTGGTGTACTTATTATACTTTGATTATATAAAAGATATTCTTCATTTGTTTTTTTTGATGATTTATAACAATTAATATCCAAAGAATAATTTAACATAGAATTTACTTGAACAGGATTTCTTCTTCCATCACCTGACATAATGATTTGATCATTTTTTCCAATATTAACCTTAATACTTGGTGATCTTTTATTATTTAAATCAATTATTTCATCAATAGAATAATTACATCCTGTTGCTAAGACTTTTGATGTTTTTATAGAAAGTTCATTTTTTTTATCAAACAAAGCTTTTGTTTTGTTCATAATAGCATATTTCAACTGCATACAACTTCTATTAAGCTGTTGCTCTTTTTCTTTTATATCAATTAATAAACTGTTCTCAATTTGTATAGGTTCCTTAGAATGATATAAAAAACCATGAAAATCATTGTTGGTACCAATATCAGTTGTACTTGATTCTTTAAATATATGTGTTTCTACATTTTCAGGAACATTATTACAATATAATAATGGTTCTTCTGCTACACTTTCAATACTTTCAATGCTTGTACTTTTTAATAAACTATACTCTAAATCTGATGTATAACTTAAGTTAACTTTCATAGAGCATCGACGTGCCTGCATATTAAAACTATGACCTTTATTTATTTCTTTTCGTTTAATTCCATGTTTCTGTCTATTTTTACTTCTTGACATCTTATTATTCGTAGTTAATGTTACAAATTATCAATATTAACATTTTTTTAGAAAAAATAAGGAATTACAGATTAAAGATTTATCTTATACGTTGGTAGGTATTTATAAAACAATAAAAAATATTGCAAAAAACTTCTATAAAAATTTCAATGATATTTTAATTTTATTACTATAATTAAAAACAAACGTTGTTTATAATAAGAATCAATAAACATTTCCAATTCAGCACGCTCAGTTCATTAATTTACTCTACTATAAAATTGTAACTAAATACTATTTTTTTCTCTAGACAATTTATAACCGGTAAATTTAAATGTGCTACAAAAATAAAAGATTTTTTTACAATTATATTTTGCATAAAACCAAGTATAAATTGTAGTTATGCATGCAACATTTTTTAAAAATATATTAAAGCCGAAAATTAAACTGAATTTTTATATTAAATAAAAAAATATTTTCAATAAAGGAATTTCAATAAGCTATTTTAAATCATTTTTTTTTTATACTTTTTTATGAATGGTTAAAATAATTAAATTATGTATATAATGAAATCAATATTGAATAACTTCGTGCGTGTATATTCCCTTATCATATAGATAAATATTTACTTTTGTTTATTATTATTGATGCTGATAAGCAGATTATGAATTTTATCAACAGAGTTACACATTTTCCACAATGGCGGCGCGTATACCACTGTCACTATTTTTGTGAGATTAAATTTATAAGCTTTTATTTTAAAAAAATTATATATCTTCTACGTTTATTTTGTGTATCATTTTGTTAAGGTTGAGAGTATTTTGTAACTCATATACAAGTCCTGTGAATTTGTCTTTCACGTGATTTTACAAACCTCACAAACATCCAACATGGATGACCTGCAAAATTATAAATTACAGCTTCAGCAGGTAAAAAAATTATTTATATTTTTTATATGTACTTGATTTATTACAATTCAAAAATATATATATTTAATTAATTTCTAATCTTATATCGTAAAAATTCTGGTAATAAATGTATAGGTTGAGGCAGCTTTAACAACAGATCCTGAAAATGAAGAATTGTTGAAGTTAAAAATTGATTTAGAAGAAGTTATCGAACTAACACATGATCTAATAAAATCACAGCAGCAAGAAAAAAAACCAGAGCAAGATGAAAAAGATGCAGAGCTACTAGCAATTTTAGCTAGCAAGTGGAAAGCTGGCGATCAATGTTTGGCTCCTTGGAGTGAAGATGGAAAGTAAGTATTAGATTAATATTAACAATATTACATGAAAATATGGATTTATTTATTTAATTATTTATACATTCACAGTAATTCTATAGTTTTGGATGAAATTCAATCTATATTAACTTATTATAGGTCTTATATTAACTTATTATATTATTAGTAATAATCAAACTATATTGTATAATTGAATTAATATATTATTAAAATTGCAATAGTAAGTATTAAATAGTAATTTTTGAATTATAAAATAGATAAAATTAAATGAAAAATGAAATAATAAAGATTTATTATATTTAAATATATTAGTTTTAATTAATAAATAATTGTAAAACAATCAATTTAGGTATTATGATGCAACAATAGAATCTATAGGTGAGGATGGAGTTGTAAATCTTATTTTTAATGAATATAAGAATAAAGATGTTACAATGCTTAGTCAGTTGAAATCAATAGCAAAAAGACCAGCTTCAGACTGGGCAGAACAAAAGTCTAAGTAAGTTATAATTTTTTATTAATTGTAAAGGAGACCTTCAACTTGAATTCTTAATTCATTATTAAATTTTTAATTGAGGAAAATTTATTATATTTAGTATAATTAAACTAACAAAAGATTTTCCTTTCCTTATCCATTCCAATCTACATTGTTGAATCTATATACCATGAATTTGGCTTGGCTTGATTTGAAAATAAACTTTCTGTTCGTCGTGTAAATTGATGATGTATGCTGATGTTTATCATCATTGGAACTGATATTTCAGGAAGAAGTAAGAAATTTATTATGTCATTATCTAATATCAGTAAGCTTATACGCAAATTATTAAAACATCCTTTATAAAATATATATATCAAATTTGCTAAATTTTTGTTTAAAAAAAAATAAACTATTTATTTATACTTTTTCTTAGAAAAATGCAAGTATCTGCAATTGCTGGCATGGATCCAAACAAGCAACGAGAATATTTAAAGAAAAGAAAACAAAGAAAATTACAAAGATTTAAAGAATTAGATGAAGAAAGGGAACAAGAAAAAAATAAGTGGTTAGCATTTGCGAATAAGGTATAGTAGCTTCTAGTTCTAAACTAGAAAATAAAATATATCAAATGCTACTTTTTTATAACAGCAGTAATTATAAAAATTATAATAATAATTAATAATACAAAAGATCAGAAAGTATTTTAAAATTAATTGTATTTATTTATAGTGTGTAAAATAGTCTATTTTTAATAAATAAAAAAATACATTAAATTAATTCAAATTTTTCAGTCTACAAAGAAAGGTGTTATTAAGAAAAGTATATTTGCTACACCAGAAAATGTGAATGGTCGAGTGGGGATAGGAACCTGTGGAGTTAGTGGTAAAGAAATGACGAAATTCAGCAATGGTGAAAAATGGCGACGTGGAGCATAATTTTGTGCAAATGTTAAACTAAACTTTTTATCATAAATAATTGTAAACATAAATTTAGAAAACTATCAATTATTAAACATCAATTGTATTTTCTCGTTATTTTTAATCATAACGACGAAATCCTTTGGTTACTCTTCACCTGTGAAATTTAATATAAGATTGTGAGAATGTGTGTACGTATGTATCTATTTGTTGCGCGCGCGCGCGCGCGCGTGTGTGTGTGTGTGAAAAAAGACTTGTTAATAATTTACATGTTTGGTATGTAATTATTTGCATTCTCAAATGAAGTTTTATGAATGTAATAAAATATAATACATTAATAAAATATTATTTTAATGGTTATTAAAATTATTTCTTATAATTGTTTTAAAGAATTTTTGAAACAGTTTAATTTCAGTAATAAAGTTTTCACTTTATATAAAGCATAGATTTAATGCAGTATGAGTTAGTATGAAATAAACTAAAACAATAAATTATATAAATATTAAAGAATAATAAAACAACTGTAGTGATAACGTATTCGTTAATTTTATTAATATTAATTATTATGATTATACGTCCATCTGCTTTTCGATATTTATCGAATATTTTTAACGTGAAAGTCTAGTACATATTTATAGCTCCTACTAAAAAAAATGCAGTTAATTCCATGTTTTCTTAAAACATGGCTGCCAACGCGAATAATAAATAAGTCCGTTGTTTTTACTGTTACAGCGTTAAAATGATCTGTCATTTTTATCGTTATTGATTTGATAATTAAAGATTTTGTATGGTAATATTCTTAAGATTAATATTTAATTAACCTAATAATAATATAGATTACTGAGCTACGGAAATAATATTTCAAAAAACTTATTTTCTAGCCTACAGCTTCTAAATTTTTTCGAAATATTTATGTTCTATTATTCATTCAAAGCAAAAAATTATATTATTCAGAAGATTTTAATGACTTAATATATAATTTTCTTAAAACAAAATATTTTTTTACCAATTCATATTTTTAGTTACTAATCAATTATATTATAATTATAATTTTTCAAAAGGTTTAAAAAAGTTGGTAAAAATAATTGAAGTTTTTTAAAATACATCAAAAAGAGATGGTTTATTATAGACAATATGAATTACTTGCATAGTTTTATAGTATAAACATTGAAGAAATGAGCTCTTATAAGAGAAACAGTACTGATAGTAGAAGTATGAAAAATGATCGAGAAGTAGATTGGTCTAGATATGGACTTGGAAATACAGAAAATCGAAGATCTTCAAGAATAGAAGGTAGTGAACATGAACTGGGACCTGAAATGTATCAAACTGGAACAAATGAACTATTTGCACAAGAATTTGTAAGTATTATTAAAAATAATTCTAGGAAATACTGTTTTTAAATAAAACTTATTTTTAATAAATTATCTATAGAATTCTGATCCCTGGTGGAAATCTAATTTTTTTATATCCCAACCTGTTTTATTTGGTACTTGGGATGGTGTATTCACTTCATGCCTTATAAATATTTTTGGAGTAATAGTTTTTTTAAGATCTGGCTGGATAGTTGGACAAGCTGGTGCATTAAATGCTGTATTAATAATATTTTGTACAAGTAATAATAATTTTATAACATAATAAATTGATAAAGTATAATTATTTTTTTATAAAAAAATTTTTTTTAGTTTGTGTTGCTTTAGTATCAGTACTTTCTGCAGTTGGAATTTGTGAAAGATGTAGAATGGAAAGTGGAGGAGTATATTTTTTATTATCTCATGTATTAGGTTCAAGATTCGGAGGATCAATTGGTTTATTATATTGTTTTGGGCAAGTATGTATTAAATCATACTATAGAAATTATGCTTTGTATTAGTGAGTGATTAGTTTGATAAAATTTATAGTTTGTTCTAATATGCATAAATAAATTTTATATTTCAGGCAGTAGGATGTGCTTTAAATGTTTTAGGTTTTGGTGAATCTATGGCAGGACTTGTAGGTCTTGAATCAACTTGGGCACAAAGAGGTTTCGCTTGTACAGCAGTAATACTTCTTTCTGTAATAAATATAGCTGGTGTAAAGTGGGTTATAAAACTTCAATTTATGCTACTATTAATTTTATTATTTGCTGGTTTTGATTTTATAATTGGAAGTTTTACTCATACAGACTCAAGTAAAGATCAAATTCTTAAACAATTATATTATAAATATATAAATCTTAAGTCGTAATTTTTATTTTTATATAATTTATTGTATTTATTGTATTATTTAGAGACTGGTTTTCTTGGATGGTCAATGGAAACTTTAAAAAATAACACTTTTCCTTCATATCAAGATGGACATAGTTGGTTTACTGTATTTGGAGTTTTTTTTCCGACTGTTACTGGTGTACTTGCTGGTATAAATATGAGTGGAGATTTAAGACATCCATCTACAGATATTCCTAATGGTACATTAGCTGCTTTAGGTCTTAGGTAATTGACTAAATTATTTTTATATTACAATTTTATATATAAACTAAGCAAAATGAAAATTCTTTATTTTTCAGTACTATTTTATACTTATGTTTCTCCTTGTTTCTTGCATCAACATGTACGAAAACAGCTTTGCAAACAAATTTTATGATTGCTTCTACAGTCTCTGCTTTTTCTGTACTCTTGCTTGCAGGTCTATATGTTTCATCGTTTAGTAGCTGTTTAGGTGCTATGTATGGAACACCTCGAGTTTTACAATCTATTGCAAGTCAAAATGTAATTCCTGGAATGAGCTGCTTACAAAGAGGAGTACATATAATTTTTTTTAATAATATTACTAAATATTATTCAGTAAAATTGTAAATAAAACTTAAATTTTCTATTAAAAACTCATAATACACAATAAATCAATACTCTTTATATAAGTAAATTATATACAAATTATATATCACCATTAGTTGAAAAAAAAATTTATATCAAATTTAAAGATTATTAAAAATAAATAATATTTGTATGCCTTAGATAAATAAGATCACATATGACTGTATCTTTATTTAAAAGAATTTATTCTTTTTATTATAGAGAGGCCCTAATAAAGTACCAATTTATGCTATGTTGGTAGTTGCTGTAGTTACATTAACATTTATCATGACAGGACAAATTAATACTCTTGCACCAATAGTGACAATGCCATTCTTACTCACCTATGCTTGTCTAGATTATGCATATTTTGCTCTTGCACAAACATTTGACCTAAGACATTCGCGTGAACAAAGATTTTCTGCACAATATCCATCTACAGATAAAAATTATGGTACTTCAAATAGAAACTTATTAGTTGAGAATGAAAACGACCTTGATTATTTATTTCCAGAAAGAACTAGACACAAAAATTTAATAGTAAGATTTTTTTTATATATTATATGAATAATTAAATATAAAAAAATCCAAGTGATATATAATTTTTTTTAGCGGAATTCAAGTATAGAAAGCAATGGTTTTATAGATTCATCACCAAGTATTGAAGATAATTGTATAAGTCAAATACAGAAAAAAGTTCATATACATGGAAAATTGGAAAATTGGTACAGCCCTTTTTGTAATAGATGGTTATCTCTTTTAGGGGTTGGTATCATATTTTATTTTATTAATAATTTAAATTTCAAATGAATATATTTTGACTTATACTTTCAGTCATTAGTGAAATTGTTAATAATGTTCTTGGTTCATTGGGGTTATGCACTAGCAAATATAATTGTTTGTTTCCTTGTTTGGAGTTACATTGGTCATGCTAACCCAGCTGTTAAACCAGGAGTTTCAGCAGAATTTAAATTTTTTGAATGGTTTAAAAATGCTGTGCTTAAGTTGATGGGGTAAATATCTTTTTATTAATAGTCATTAAAAAGTGAATTAAGTAAGTAGTTGAATATAACTTTTTTTAGAAGGAAAGTATACAATTATGAACAGATCGTAGTAACACCAATTCATCCTGGAGTAGAAACTTGTTCTGCCCAACTAAATGAAGAGAATGAAGACTTTGCAGAAAGACGAAGATATCATCAGATTGCGAACGTAACAGGTCAATGTATTGAATAAATGTTGAATCATTGTCTTTTAAATACATTAATTTCTATATCTAAACAATATTTATTAAAAAAATTAATAACTTTAATGCTAACAAAATGCGATTTCATTTACAAGAAAAAATATAATTAAAAAAGAATTAAGAACTTGAATGTCATACAAATATTAAAAAAATGATAAAAAATTTTTTAATTAATATTATAGTATTTCTATTCAAGACTAAATTAATATGAAACTTATACACAACTTAATACTTGTACCTCCCTTCAAATATACTGTATTATTGTATGTACATATAATTTTATTTTTAACCAAAGAAATTGAACTCAAGTTTGATGTCTGTTTTCACTACATAATGGAATTATAATGCTATTGCGAGATTACGTAGTTTTTATACAACTTACGTACAATAAATTAATTATAAAAGATATGTATGAGATGAATGAAATGAATGTTACCACATTTTATACGTTTTTATGATACGTTATTTGTAATACTCTGTATATTAATTAAGGAAAAATATATTATATATTATAAATGTTTAAAGGATATTGCAGTACATTTATAATTTTAGATAAATATAACACAATATTTTATAAAATTTATATTAATTTCAAAAATAGGCATCAGTCATTGAAAAATATTGAATTTAACATAGATTTATTTAAATTTAAAACATTAAATTTAATAAATATATGCACAATTTTATATATTTGCATAATTCCAAGTTTTATAATTTAAAAAAAAATTTATATTGTACTATAAATATATTATAAGTTCTATTAATAGAATTTATAACAAAATGTTTTAATATAAGTAATTATTAATCTGTCCCTTTTGCAGATATTTTAAAGGTTTTTTTTTAGTTCAAATGTATATTCTACGAGTTGTTTAAATTAAAATTTTAATAAAAATTTTACTAACTTTCTATTATATATTAAAATGGTATGAATTAAAATATAATATATTTAAAACTTTATATTATAAAAAACTGAAATTTTAATTTAACTATTGTAATAAATTTTATAGTACAATTAAAAAATTTTTAAATTTTATATAAATAAAATCCTCATCATTTTAAAAATTGTTCAAACATAGATTTTTATAAAAAAAAATTTTTTAAGTAGAATAAAACTATTTTTTAATTAATCTTGTTTTAATATTATGAAATATCTTAACATAAGTAAAATATCTGATGTTACCACAAATTGTATAAAATGCTAATTTAATATTTTAATAATTAAAAATTAAAATTTAATTATAAAAATTTATTAGTGTGTAGTTTAATATAAGGAGCCAAATATAATGCATGTCATAAATGATAGCCACATATTTATCCTTATTTATTTATGATTATTGGTTTTAAATATTTTATTAAAAAAAATTTTCTTACCAAGTAGTAATTATATTAACTTATGTACTAGTTAAAATTTTTTATTATTTATTATTTATTTATTATAAATTAAAAATAATTGAAGAAACTATTAAATATATTTTAATTTAATACTATTAAATACAATTGTTTACTGAATTTATATATAAAAATTTATAAATTAAAATTTTATTAAAATATATAGTTACATATTTAATAATATTTCAATATTATAATATGCATTATTTGTCGCAATAAAACAAACATCAAATAGATTTTAGTAACTAAAGAAAATAAAGATAAAATATATAGGAATATAGGCAATGTAGTTGTAAAAAAACAACTTAAAATGGATATAAGATTGAAATAAAATTAAAAGAAAGTAAATAAATAAGTCATGTAAACGGAAGATTTAATTTCGAAATGCGATTATTCAGTATTCATCAGTACTGATAAAGCCGAGTTTCCTGAATTTTTTGAGAATCTCAGGCTTGACGAGAAGCGCTTTTTCCACGGAATTTATGAGCGTATAGTACTGGTCAAAGGGTGGTAAGGGCATGCCTACCGTCCCATAAATGTAAATGTTGCCATCGTTGTCGGCTGCGACAATCTGCTCACCGTTACGCGTGAACTCGACTCGTTCGATTATCGAATTTTGGGGGACGCAAGTCACTGAAGCCGGTCTGTAGGATTTGCGTCTTATGTCCCAAATACATATCTGCGAAAATAGAATAAATAATAATTATTATTTTAGACCAAGTACAAATGTCGTTTATATTTCATACAGAAACAAAAAACTTATAAAAACGACATAATAATAATAATAATAATAATAATAATAATAATAATAATAATAATAATAATAATAATAATAGTAATAGTAATAGGAATAATAATAATAGTAGTAGTAGTGGTGGTAGTGGTAGTGGTAGTGGTAATGGTAGTGGTAGTGGTAGTAGTAGTAGTAGTAGTTGTAGTAGTAGTGGTAGTGGTAGTGGTAGTGGTAGTGGTAGTGGTAGTAGTAGTATAATAATAATAATAGTTTACTTCAACAGTTTTAATTATGTCGTATATTTTAAATACAAAATCATTAATAATTAAGTGTTTAATTAATATAAAGAAACGAAGCAATAAATTAACATTTTTTAACATGTTTAACTGAAAATGTCGAATATGACCGAGGAATGGATAGATTTATAAAATTATAGTAAGCTACCTCGTTATTAACAGCGCTAACAAAGATGGTGGAGTTTCTAGGACTCCAAGAGACGCAGGTGACACAAGCCATACTTGTAGAAAAGGCAAGCAGTGGCTCGAGAATTCCATCGGCCCAGATACGCGAGGTCCAATCAGCTCCGCAAGTGAGCAGTATCTTATCGCAAAATGGGGAGAATTCAAGGCTGTAAATTGGCCCACTGTGAGCGCGAAATGTGTCGAAGTGGCCCCGGTGATGGCTAGTGGAACATCGATGAATGTACCCCTCTTCGGTGCCTACGAAGTAGATGCCCCGATGGGTCGGATGATAGCGCATCAACAGGACTCCCGTACTCTGAGTAATCGGGACCTCTTGTTTCACGCATTGGTCTGGTACTTGCACACCGGGAAGCTTCCCTTCTAAGCGCCAGAGTCGCAGCAGCTGTCGACCGATAAAGTGTTCATCTGATGTGAAACTGTAGATACGTCCGTCTTGGTTACTCGTGTAGAGTTGCTCTCCGAGACCTTCGGTTTCAAATGATGCACTAGTTGCGGGCCACCACATCACCTATATACAATTTACATTTGCCCTTTCATTTTGAATCAGACGAGATATTCAATAACAATTATTTGAGCTTTTTCAATTTTTCATATTACTTTATCGTCATTCATATATTATCCTACACTTGCACCTACACGATTCCTGTTATAAATACAATTTAGTATTATAAAAAATTCCTTATACCTAATATTACCTATACTTACAATATTTAAGTTATTTTTCTATAAAAAATATAATTTTTAATATAATGGATAACGTACAATATTTATATTGTAATAAAATTTTATTAAATACAATACAAATTATAAATTTTATATTAATAATAAACAAATGTTATATTAATAATTCCAATGTTAAATTTCAACTAATTTAATTTTTTATGTATTACTATCGCACCCTGAATTTCGACGTACAGATTAAAAAATTTCTTTAAAAAAACATAAAACATTTTGGCTAGAAAAATCAATCTTTATATATTTAAAATAATAAATAATGAGAATAGCCTGAAACTCTTAGTAAAATTGTTTCAGTATATTTATTGTTAAATATAAATTATTGCAATTAAGGTTTTATAATTATTAATTTAAAAAGTGTAAAAAATATAAATAAGTCTTTCATAAATAAATATTGAAATCGTCATATGTATTACTGTATTAAATATTAAAAGAATTAAATATAAAGTTTCCATTTTCTCTGGTACACAGGCATTCTTGTAATAAAATTATTCTGTGACCATTTCAATACATGTATAATTTATAGATTAAAATCTATACCTGCCAATGAGGCTCATAAGATGGTACACTTTTTCTGTCAGATTGACGAATGATAGTTAGCTGTTTTTTACTAATGTCAATAACTCGCACTATGCCGTCATAAAATCCAATAGCCAAAAGATTCGGCCGTGTTCTACTCCAATCCATATTACTTACACAGCTAGTGAATTCGTAAAACCGATCTGGCTCGGTCGGATTTTTTGCACTCCAGATTACGACTACACCTGGTGCCACTACTTTATTTTTTCGCTACAAAAATAAACCAAATTTTTTTCGTACTAATTAATTAATAGCGCAATCGTTATATTTAATGATTTAGTTGTATTTTTATCAGCAGCAGCGCAATACTACTATGAATAAACAATAATTTAGTATAATTTAATATAAAAATGTTGAGGTAATAAATTTAAACAAGAAAAAATGCAATATATTTGCATATGTATGAAAAAATGTTTATCTTGTTTATTTTACTCATTTATTCATTGTTCAATTTTGATCATAAAAGAATTTTAGTAGTAAAAAGTCGCTCAAAAAGTTAAATAAAAAATTTAATTAATCATATTTACGTATATATTATGATTCATAAAATAGATAATCCTTTATAATAATGTATTTTATTTAGTAATATATATTGGCTAAGGTGGATCAAATATTGATCAGTTTATTAATATTTTAATTAACATTAAAAACACTGCTATAAATGTACTACATAAATATCTTATTGCACCAATGCTGAAATAAATTTAGATACTGATTGGTGGTTAGATGATCGGCTCACCGATTTAAGAGGGCTTGTATAGCCGGCAGCAAGAAGGGTATGATTGACTGGATTCCAGGTAAAAACAGAAATTCGTCTAAATCGCAATTCATTATGTGTATGTTGCCACAGAAGATCAAGCCCATAAACCAGTTCCAGGTTAAAATCGCAGGGGTCCTGGCGCAATAATCCTATGAAACGTTTCTGGGCCGCGGCATAACTCTTACTTGCTAAGATACGAAGGATAATTCGAGAGATCTCTTCATACGACTCTTTAGAACCGATCGCTTCAAGCTGACCCTCAGGTTCGCGACAAACCTCAAAGATCTTTGGTTTCGGAAATTTGAAGCATTCTTCCTATTGTCAAATTACCCATGCCGTTTATAAATAATTTTGTATCCCTTACTATAAAATTTACTTTTCTATTAATACAAAATTAAGCAAAGATTTTTTTTAATTCACTTGTAATTGGTCTTACGGCAGTTGAAGCATCTGTCGCTTTAATGGTTCTAAATAATTGTGTTTCTGTCCACGAATTATTGAATCATATAAAGCTAAAATTTGAATCAAAAAATTATTTTCAAATTTTATTATTCATCCCATGTTAAAGGAATTTATTTAAAGAATATCAGGTAAAAAAAAATAGAACTAAAAATCACGTAGTATAACTATTATTGACTATATTATTAAAATAAAATAAAATAGAAACCGTTACAGTTATCATCATTATCATAATAGAAATTAATACAAAGATATATAATTACGGAATTAAAGAAATAAAATAATCCAAGGCACGTAGTTACCTCATCCAACTTCTCGACGTCACGAATCTCATTCTGTAACGTATCAAACATAACCCAATTGTTGACAATGGTACCACAATTTTTACGTTGTTGCCTTTGAATATAGGTACTCCGTGTTTTAGTGTATACTTGAAGTGTCTGGGTCTCCACATTAACAGTCTTACGACCACTTGTAGCAAGGGTCCGCTCGTAGCGCTCGTTTTCCTCAGCAATGGCCTGCCCTTCGGTTGTGGTAGCGTCAACCGTTAACTGCGGCAATTCAAATAAAAAAAAAGTATCCGTCTCCTTAAGAATTATGGTTACTCTATCGCTCAGCGATTCGAAGTCTCGCGAGGCTGATCTGTTCAAAGATTAAACGTATTCATAGATTCTTATTGTTACTTCATCTCGAAATAAGTTACTAATCATACTTATTTAATTTATTAGTTGAAAATTTGTGCTTTTCAAGGGAATAAAAATAATAAAAAATGAATATTCTTATCTGCATATAAAAAATAAAATAATTGACTTACTTAGGTAGTTGGAATAAGGAGGGCACATCTTCGTAATCATCAACAACATCGGACGGCTTGCTCGATTCCTTCATTGAATAACAGTTTTCGTGTGGCCTTGCACTGACAATCTCGTCCAAGGTGTAGGTCGAAGAGAACGAAAGTGATGACGTAAAATTACTCGTCTGTGTATTGATACCACTATTACTGTTAGCATTCAATCCGTGGGCGATGCTTATCACATCAAAGGCAGTGCGTCGATCCTCTAGGCTACTATAGAAGGAATTAACGAGGAAACGTGGTGTTAGATCATCGTTCTCGTAGTATATCCGTAGTCGATCGCGGTTTTGTAGTATTGTCGCAGCTATCTAGAGAAATTGAATAAAAACGACTTGTAAAAATAATTACTTGTGACGAATATAACTTCGACCAATAAGATTTACGTAATCTAATTAAATATTAATTATAATTATGTATGTTATTCTACAGCAATTGCCACATAACATTTCATTATAATAACGCGAACATGTACAGTATACTGGTTTACATGAGTTTCATTACGAAGTTTCGTCTACAAGAATGGTATTAACGGCGGGAGTAAGATTCCTACTGCTGAATGAATTATCCAACTAGCGGGGTGATGAACTTCGTAGTAGCTTGCCTAGAAACGATTACGGGATAAGCGCACGGTGCGTTGTTCACATAGATTGTAAAAATATTGGCACAGGAACTGTATAATGTTTCTACATACATCTCCTCTCTGACGCTATTTTTTTCAACCCCAAAATGAAACAAGATGCATTATTTGCACGTGAGGAATGGTGTAGAAAAGGCCTTGCAGCATCAGATTTCTGTTATATCTCACATTTACATATTTTTATCATATATAATAAATTATGTATAAAATGCTATAAAATAAATGTTGAAGGATACATTTATATGGTAGACATTAATCGAAATATTATATGAACACTTAGGTTTTATTTTATAATAACACATGTATAATCGATCAGAAAATTATTTTATTAATAATATTATATGAATTCATAATTATTATGATAATTGAATATGTTTATACAATGTAAAAAAATTATCTATACTTTATATAATAATAATTTTATATTATTTGAATTCACGTTTATTAGATAAAATTGTAAAATTTAAAAATTAATTTTTTAACATTTCATAATTATATTTTATAAAATAATAGTTTCATATTATTTGAATTCACGTTTATTGGATAAAATTGTAAAATTTAAAAATTAACTTTTTAACTTAGGTATACTTATAACAGATTTCAAAAAACTAAATTAATAGTTAAATTCCAATTTAATTACAATTATTTTACCTAACAAATTTCGTAGATTTAAAGCTTCAAACTTAATATGACACAAATTAAATAAAAAAAAAAAATAAAAAAAAAACTATCGATTCCGAAAGAACTATGCGGAGGATAATACAACCTTCATTAAAAATTCATATTAATTGGCTAGTATGAATGTTCCAAGCAAAGAGTATTTGTCAATCATTCGTAAAAAGTTAGTAACTATTTCCATTACTATTTATTCTAAATACGTAGAAGTCTTTGAAGGTTGGGAAAAAATGTGAGAGGGTTTAGACGATGATATGGGAAAAAATAAATCAATTAAGTAAATAAAATGTTATTCTTGTTGGCGAAGCTCTAGGACTTATATGTTTGAAAGTTACTCTATATAATTTTAATCGAAATTCATGCACCTGCTTAAGATTTTGCTGCACCTGTGAAGGATGTTGCTTCGAGAGCGTCGCTGTTGCGCGTTGATTTTTGCGCGAATGGTAAATTCCCGTCTCAATTACTTTAATATGCGACATCGCCCTGCTGGACTTCTTTACGGGTTGTTGGTTTTCCAACATCTCCGTTCCGATTTTTGAGTGTACGATCTTCCTTTAGTTTTTATTATTCAAACAGCTCATGAGATTCAACATACAATATGCCTTCTTCATCAGATGAATTAATTATTCACTATTTTTCCTACGATTCATTCGTAAAGTGTTTTTCGCACAATCGCAATAATAATTAAAAACATTCGGTTAAAATGAGAAACCAATCACGACCGCAAGTGCAGATTATTTGTTCCATGTATTTACACCGGCATCCGATTGCTAGCTGTGAAGTTGTTTTATTTTATCATTGAAAGCGGAAACAATCTTCGATACACTTCTCTACGTAATCCAAATTCAATATTAGCTACTTTTTAAATAATTTAATCACTATAACTTTTATAAATTTTATTTATTTTGAACTAATCATTTAATTTTTAATATTATAATTCTTAATATAAAATATAACACCTACATTATCATTATTCTAATGAATTATTAAAATGCTTTTCAAGCATCTAAAATTAATTTAAATAAAAATAAATATAACATGTTGTTAAAACAATTTTTATCGTTTTAAAAACGTATAAACTTACATAAAATCTACAAATTTGTATTCTAATGATCTTATTTTAAATAGTCTTGAATGGATTGTATTCTTAAGTGATTTTATTTTTAATAGTTGCTCTACTTTTATAATTAAAAAATATCTTGAATAACCCCCAGTAAATTATCACATTGTTAATGAATCCAAGGAAACGATGAATATCTGTGACGTGGGTAGAAATCAATAATAGTACTTATGAAGTCTTGTATTCAACAATAAAATTTCTAATTTCTTTTAATAGTACAGAATTTTATATTGTTTCTTTATATTGTAATATTGATATTCATTTTTGTATGTAATATTATATATAAAATTTTTAGAAAAATATTAATTTATATATTATATTAAATAATAATATCAGTAAATAATAGATACGATTATGTTTTAATTTGGAAAAATAATAAATAATATAAGGATAAGCAAATTTAAAACAACCGATTAAATTGTGATTATAAATTATCTGCCAACCTGTTAATATTTATTTATTCTAAAAATAATTTAAATCTTTTTATATTTGCGCAGTAAATTATACTTACATTTTTATGTATGACATCATTAAAACCAACTTATACTTTACAAATATCAATATAAAATTATTGCAATTCTTGTTTGTGAATTAATTTTTAAATTACCTGAAGTATTGTACTTATAATATATGGGAATGATAACTCATATGGAATTTTTTGAATATCCATTTATACTAATATTAAACAGATTATAATTTAATGTGTACATTAAAATTAAAATTAAATAAATTTTAGGTTGAATTTTTAAAAAGCATTTCAATGGAATCACTTGAAAATTTATAAAGAGTAATTTTAAATTTCAAAAATAATTGAAATAAAAAAAAATTTAATCATAATTTACGTGAAAAATTAAAAATGATTACGAACAAAAAATTTTTAAATAAATTGTTAAAGTGTACTTTGAGTTTCAAGCTTGGCGCCCTTTTATTATATTTGCTCTCTTGCATTGTATCGACCGCATTTATCCTCTCCTCTAGGGGCTCTCACTCATTCAAATCTATCTCTACACCAACCAGAAAGACGTAATTTATTACCTCCCACCACTCTCTCTCTCTCTCACTCTCTCTCTCTCACTCTATACAAATGTTCTGTTTTTCTCACTCCATTCGCAGTAGTTTATATTTTCTTCTGTTCTATAGTTATGACCACGTTCGCGTGAACATATGGCGCGTTCGAACGTCAAAGTACTTACGTGGTACATTGAATAGTTTTTATGCAAAGATTAATCTTTAAAACTAATTCTTTTTTTTTGCAATCCATCATTTGTTCTTTTTTCCTTTAATTTAATATTTTATCTCTTTAAAAGCTTATCTTAAATTTATTTTATTTTCAAAGTTTATCTTTTTATAAATGGTATTTTATATAAAACTTATAAAATTAAGTAAAAATAATATACAAAAAGTGATAAAAGAGAACTGCAAAGTTACCATCGACGCGCGCACTACATTTTAATATTCAGGTATAATATTTTTATTTTTATTTTTTTTTTATTTAAAAAAACTTTATAATTGATATTTCCATAATGTGTTTATAACTCCGGCCACATTATTTAATATTACATAACCGTAGCAATATAGCGATCAGCATGATAATAACTCTGCCTGTTGCTTTCTTGATTCTTTATTGACTTCATTTTGTTGCAACATTTGATAATCTTTATTATGCTTTATTAATTATAAACACTGCTTGCACATTGTAAATAAATTCAAAAAATTTTTGTAATGTAACCGCTGTACACGATTTTTCCTCCCTTGCTGATTTTTTCAAAGAAATATATAGACAAATGCAAATTTTTTAAATTTTATTTTATTTTTAAACACATTTTAATAATTAATATTTAAAAATTATATTCTCAATGTAAGTGTAGTAATTATAACAAAATTTTATTATTTGAATATTTTATAAACTCACAATTAAAAATATCATAAAAGTAGTTATATCAATCATAAATGATTTACTTAAAATTTTTATACGAATTAACTGATTAAAATAAATGTACTGGTATTTAACAAAAACCTAATGACCTTTTCATACAGAGATAGAAAAATAACTTAATGAAATGTTTATTAAATTACGTAAGTTATAAATTAGCATAGATTAATTTTAATTATTTGTTCAATAAACTTAAAAAGTATTAAAATGTATTCAAATGAGGTTAAATGTATAAAGTTCAATATAATATTTAATTGATACCTTCAATTAGATAACTAAATAATTATTAAATTATTATTAATTTCTTCCCTAAAAACAATTTGTTTTCATGGACAGGTAGTTTTAAATTAAAAATTTTTTTCATATTTTTAATACGCTAGGAATTATTATATACGTTTATTAAACATGGAGTACATTAAACAAGTTTATTTATCTTCTGATTTCACTGTAATGCAGGTTGCATACCATCTATGTACTACAAAAATAGCATTACATTTTAATTATAAAAACATTGTTATCATTCAGATAATAAATAAAATTTGTTTTAATATTATTTAATAAATCATATTACAAATATTTTTGATACAGACATCCAGAGATTTTATAACAATACCTATTTAAAAATCTAGTTTTTTTTATCGAAATTGTTAGCTATATCATTATTGATTGAATACTCTTTTAAATGTTTCGTAATTATGAAAATTTTTTCATGCAATTACATTAAAGTTAAAATAGGAACTTTATACGTATAACTGACAAATAATCAGATTTATATTTAGTCTTTGATAATATTTAACCGAATTAATGCAAAATATATGGTTGTTACGAAAAGAAATCCAATATATTATATAATAAACATACTGCATTATTAATGTAATTAGATATACAAATGCTAAGTTGCAAGAAATAGTTTAACTTTTTTTAATATACATCTGTACTTGATTGTAAGAGAATAATTTTAAGTATTTTTCTTTAAGTTTTTATAATGATTATTGAAATAAATTATTAATAATATAGAAACCTTAAAAAAATTTTTATATCATTTTTATAAAATTAAAATTTAAATACGTAGATATTAAATTTAAAAACTTAGAATTAAATAAAATATATATTCATTTAGATGTTTGGGCGGATGTATGCAAACGAATATGTTTATATGGACTGTCGTAAATTTTACTATATAAAAGCAATACAAATTTGATAAAATATTCAGAAAGAATAATGTGTTACTTTAATAGTGAGTTTATTAATTATTATTTTTACTAGTTTGATATAACATTTTATAATATGGTACAATATGATCCAGCTTATTTATTAAAAAATGTGTCTTTCATTTAAATTAAAAAAGGTCTGCACTTGAAGTTTACATATACCTATATAAATATAAAATGTTATATTGTTTATCATAATTTTTTAATTTAAAGGATTTTTAAAAAGTCTAAATAAAAGAAGTTTCAAAAAAATATTATAGCACATTTTCTTAAATAGTGTAAAATATAAATTATTTATATTATTATTTAATAACATTGTGTATTATTTAAAAATTCAGTAGTTAAACTATTTATGTACTTAAATTCAGAACGTGGTAACAAATTCAATCACATAATTATATACTTGTTAATCAGAATTAATAATAAAAAAGATCCACTTGTAAAAGTGTTTCTCTATAAGACTTACTGAATAATAAATAAAACTTTGTTATGCAATTTAAAATAAGTTAAATGAAAAGAACAATATCCAAAAAGCGACTAAGAATCCAATATTTAACTAACTCTGATATTTTTATATCAGATTATATAATTATTCAAGAGTTTTGAATGAATCGAATGGAATTTACATATAACTACAATATTGTTTGAAAAACTGCATTAAAATTTTGTAGTATTAAACTAAACTGATAATGTATTGAAATGGCTAAAAAGGGAATTTAATGATTATGTTAATAATTATTAACATTCATGTTGAAATGGAAACATTATAAAATAAAGATTTAATTAATTTAGATTTATCTGTGAAGTTGATAGTTTTTCTAAAAGTATAACGAATGAATATCAAATTTAATGGGAAATTTTTAAAAACAATATTTCTCAATAATCTTTTTTTCTTAAAATTATAAGAGACTTAAGATTTGCTTAAGAACCAAAATATTGAAAAGTACATGTTATTTATAAGTAATAAAGCTTTCAATTTTTTATTAAATTGAAGTTTATTTTATAATTATAATAAACTTATAGATTATATCATATGAAATTTATATATATTTATTATAATTTAACTAATACAATAAATTCATTTGTATAATATAATAAATAGTATTCAAAACAGTAAATCTATAAAAAGATAAAAAGTTATAAAAAAACCTATTTAAATTATATAAAAATTTTAGTAAAAAATAACATACTTATGTAATATTTATTCAATTTAACATATTTTTTGAATTCATAATTTTTAAAAGTATTATTATTATTAATATAATTATAATTTATTAGAACTATGTAATGAAACTTGAGTATTTATGTATATTTTAAACTGCACATGATCTTTTTAAAATACAAATTTTTTTTAATTTCCTTTACGTATGATTGTCAATGAAAATGATTTATTATTATGTTAATAGATATAATAAAAGAGGAAACAGAAAGAGAGAGAGAGAGAGAGAGAGACAGAGTAAGAAGGGGAAGTGAACTGAATTTATCTACAAATATTCTAACATAATCGATTGACCTAAATACTGTTATTTGAAAATATTGAATAAAATTAAAAACTAAACAAAGAGGCCTTAATCATGATCTGAGGTATGAAAAATAATGTGAATTCAATTGAATGAATTCTTATAAAGTATAAGGGGCTTGTAAAATGATTGTCATTTGAAAAATGTATATAGAATTTAAAAACGATATAGAGGGAAGAGATAACTTCACTTTTAGACAATAGAAAAATTTTAAATGCAACACAACCACCAAATCTTAAATACGATTTTGTTATAAATATTTAAAAAAATTAATAATACAACTGTAAAAAGACTATCCGATGTCAAATTAGGTTAGGCTTAAAAATAGTTTTTTAAATTATGAGAGTTTAAATGCAAGAATTCATCTTTTTGAATTATTCTTATATTTATAATTTTCATCTTTTTTATTAAATAAAATTGTTTTACATTAATAAATAATTGTTTTTGAATGTTACATGACAGTAAATATTATTAACAGTAGTTTGAGCTAGTAAGAATAATACAATTATTTATATTACGGTTTATAAAATACTTTGCCTGTCTGTCTATCTGGTCATCGTCTCTCTCTCTCTCTCTCTTTCTCTCTCTTTCTCTCTCCCTCTCTTAACATGCCTTGATATATATATATATATATGGTTCTATCCCTTCTTTTTTTATAATATATAATTTTTTTTTTATCAAAATCATACAATAGCTAGACAGGTCTTTATTTAACTTATTACTGAATAAATGTTGACGGATATGTAAAATTCGCTTAGAACAATTTAGCTTAGAAAATTTTTCTGAAGTGCATTAGTGTAGTTTTGACATCTCGATACTAGTTTGGGAAAGACTGCGCAGGTGCTAAAAATCTACATCAATGCGTTGTGTGACCCATACAATTACGTTGTGAACTAAGTGTGTGCAGGCTTATACAGCGCGCAAGCAGTAAACGGAGATAAAATTAAGTAAAAAGGTATCAGAAAAAATGAGCTATTTATTCTCTTCTAAATTTTTCAATAATTTCCTATATTTTACGTATTTAACATTATAAGAACAGAGACGTTGATAATATGGGTCATTCTGACACGTATATCTGAAGTCGCTGAACATTCCCAATTTATCGATATTCTCGATCAAAGCTTTAAATTATTCGTTACCTCAAATAAAGTAGCAAAACGTGTGACATTTTCTATTATTTTATAAATACATTCAGCGTTTTCTCTATTCCTGCTATCAAAAATTAATTTCTATTTACTCGTTTAATTGCATATACATGCTTGTGTACAATTAACTTCATAAAATAAAGACCTTTCATTACTTTGAAAAAAATTGCACATTCGTATAAATAATAAAAAAAATTTACGTATTTTATATTATTTTTCCTTTCTTATTTCTATATATGATATTTCATTTTTAGACTATCTAGACGATAGAATGTTTTTTCCGTTATATACATATTTCATACCCGTGTTCCATATCGTTCTTAATAATACTAACAAATCACTATGATTTGTATTTTCTAGAAATTAATTTTGTTATTTATTTATTTATTTATTTTTTGACAAATTTCATCAGTAATCAAAATGGTCGTAACTAAAGAACAACCTGGTCCATCAAATCCACCAGGCTCCACAACAGATGAAAAAGAAAAAGATGATCGTATGTTTGAATGTAATATATGTCTTGATACAGCTAAGGATGCTGTAGTTAGTCTGTGTGGACATTTATTTTGGTAAGTATTGAGACTAAAATAAGTAAATTATAATCAATATATTACATATTTTTTATTAATAGCCTGCAACTATTATTGTCTTACAAAATTGTTAAAATGAAAAAATTTTAATTTGTCTTCTGTCATGTTTTGAATTCAAATTTAAAGATAATTGAAGACAATATTTTTGATTGTATCACAAAAATTTTATATTTATAATTAAAATTAATATTCTTTATTATTTTTATAGGTTTTTAAATTTAACCTAATATATAAAAATTATATTTGTATAATAAGAACAATTTTCTTAAAATTAATTTAATAAATTAATTCGTAATAGCCAAAAAAATTTAATTTTTATTGTTTTTTATAAAGTAATACTATTAATATTTATTGTAAACCTCTATTAATTATAGGTGAGCTAAGTATATAATATAATTTAAAGACACATACAAATATTGTCAATTAAATATTAGGTGATTTAAATATATGTATATTGAAATAATTAATTATCAAATATATATTAATTCTTGTTAAAAGACTAAAAATTACAACATGCAATTTAAAACTAATTTTGATTCTTTATAACTAATTTATACTTTACATAAATTTTATAGTTGGCCATGCCTACATCAATGGCTAGAAACTTGCCCAATAAGACAAGTTTGTCCTGTCTGTAAAGCTGCAATCAGTAAAGAAAAAGTTATTCCACTATATGGTCGAGGAGCTACAAAGCAAGAAGATCCAAGGTTCGTTTTATTTATATCAATTATTTGTAAATATTACTTTCAATTTAAATACTTTATAATTTTATAAGAAGATAAATTAAAATATTAAATATAAATATTTAATATTTTTAAATATTTAAATTTGTAATAAAAAGTATGTAGTCCTTGCAAAATAAAAGTGAAAAAAGCTGTGGATCATAAAATAAAAATGATCTTTATGTAATATGCTTTATATAAATGTAGTTTCATAGATTTATAAATTTAGATAAAAGATAATATAATATCAATTATATATTATTCATTTGACTTTCTGACAGAAATAATGTTCCACCTCGTCCGGTTGGTCAAAGATCTGAGCCTGAAGCTAATGTAGGATTTCCAGGATTTGGATTTGGTGATGGTAGCTTCCATATGCTATTTGGTATTGGTGCTTTTCCATTTGGACTTCTTACTTCATTTAGTTTTGGAGAGACACGACCAAATGCAGGTATATAAATAAATTTATTAAATTCATTATCAATAATATTATAGTAAAATATTCAAAATAATTAAGTTTTATTATGATTTGTAAATGCTGTATATATAATTTTTATAAAATTTTATTAAATATTTTTAAAAAAAAAAATATCAATTTATAATTTTAATCCATATTGAAACAAGAGATAAGATTTGTAATTTAAATAATTGCACTTTTTTTTGTCTTCTTATAAATTTAATCAAATAAAATAAAAAAACATTCTACACATACATATAAGAATTTTTTTTTTAGCACATCGTGGTAGTCCACAATATGAAGAAGACATTTATCTGTCTAAAGTATTTTTTTCCTTAGCAATTATCTTCATTCTTTGGCTGATTTTTGCATAACACTATTTTCAGATTAAATTACCTGGATGTAAGTCCAATCATCAACTTGTACTAATATCTCGACTTTTTCAGTATATATTTTTTTAAAAAATTATAATTTACTTATGAAAATTTTATGAATCTATTGTAAGCAATTGTCTCTTTTTATTTAAATATCTTTATTGATAAAACTTGACAAAAAATATTATCATTTTTTTAATATATCAAGTTTTAGAAAAAGATAAAATGCATCACAATAGTTTTTAAAAAATATGATTATAATATAATGATTGATATTTTTTAAATATATTTAAAAAAATTTAAGTAACATGAATTGTTGAAGATATTAATTTGTTCAATGTTTAAGATTTTACTTTATTTAAAAAATTTTTATCTTTTAATAGTTAATATTATTTGTAAAGTTTATAAACAAATTAATTTCTTAAGATATTGTTTATTATTTTTGTGTATATACATATAAAGATAATCTTTAACTACGTAAAGTATTGTTAATTGTATTGAAACTATAGGTTTACATTCCTTAAACTATATGACAATGTTATAACAGTTTCTAAATTACTGTTGAGCATTTAGAATGTATATATTTCATTTATTCTAATAACATGTAAATTTGTACTATTGCAATGAAAATTAAAAGGTTTGATAATGTAAAGGTGTATATTTATATCGCATGACTAATAAATTGTAATATTGCGATGTAACAATTATGTAGAATATGTATTAATTGTGAGTAACAGTAGTCTTTTCAATTTTATTTTTTAATGCAAGAAAAAGATACCGTGTACACAAAATTATTTATATGTAATTTATTTACTTTTTTTACTGTCAAATACATGAATATAACAATAACTTAAATTATAGTAATTTGTAAATTATAATGCAGACTTATTCAACTACTACCCATGTTCTTAAAATGATTGTGAGATTAATTTACTGGTAAATAACTACAGTGCAGAGTATAGCATTGAATCAGTATGTATTTTTAAATTACAGAATACAAAAATCATCGTACGTGATAATGTGTTTAGTGGACACAAGAAAACTACTTAAGATTATAACCTGAAATTTTTTCAAGATTCAATGACATTAACACAATAATAATAAAATTATTTAATATATTGTGCACTCTTTTTTAAAATTTTATTTTGACATTTTATATTAGTAACTCTTAAAAATAATTTTAATTTAATTTATAAAACTGCATAAACTTTAATTAAACCTGATTAGTGTATACATAAATTTATATTTAATTACTTTATTGTTATTTAATATGTAATAGTAGTAAATAAAAAAAATATATCAATACTTATATTTATTATCAATAATGTGTTAAAACATGATAAAATTATATTATAAATTCTAATTATCTTTAACACAATTTACATTTGTATAAAAATGTAAAAAGATATGATAAATAAATTACGTTTTACAAAATTATTTAAAGTTACTGATGTTAAAATTGTTTTAACATTTTAACATTTATAATGGTAAAATTTATAAATTTATAAATCAGTGTATTTAAAATTCATAGTGTTAATGTTCTGATTTATTATATAGTATTTATTTTATTTAAAAACAAGTTTATATGTAGATTTACAAATTTTATATAAATATATTTTTTGTAAATTATTTTATAATATATAATAATTTTATGTACTAGTATGTGCAAAATAATAAAATTTGCAACAGGTTATCTAACGTTTTTTAAAAATAAAAATTTTTTTCTAGTTGCATACATTAAATATTTAGAATAAAACAATAAAAATTATGAATTTATGAATTCGTAAGATATGTGCTTTGGATAATTTAATCACGTTACGAATCGTGATAAACTAGAGGCTTTATCGCAAATCACAGCTTCAAATTAGAGAACACGCACTTCCTTTATGGTTTAATAAGATAAACAAAAAACTAACAAGTGCATTAAAATGCACATATTCTATTAATTATTTTGTGCGATAGTTCGTGTATTTCATATTTCACAAATTTTCTGATACAAGAACGTTAGAAGAGATATTAATTTGGCGGGTCGATTTTGCTTAAATTATTAAATAAATATATATGTTATGAAATTTAAAATTTATATATTTTTGATTATTTATATTTCATCTTTATGCATTGTGAATTTTTCGAAACCTTTAGCAATTAATAAATCGTTGCATTCTCGTTGACTAAGTTGTGCCAATTTTAATCTTTCTATTTCCTGCAACAAATATCGAGATTAGAAATTAATAACGGACCTTAATAAAAAATTTATAATTTTTTATTATGTCAATATGTATCTAATGAATAGTCAGAATACTCTTTTTAACAGTTATAAATAATTTTGAGCAAATAAATGAATAAAAATTAAAAATGATTAATTTTAATATTTTACATCATGTAAAATAATTTAAAGATCCAAGAGTTTTAGTATAATATATTTATAATAGTTTAACATTTATTTTTTAAGTAAATTATATTAAATTGAATAAAAAATATTTTTGAATTCTCATTGTCCTTCACGCTCAGGACGTCATGTTTTCAAGCGGAATCAAGAATAGAGCGAACGCGCACGTTTTCCTACTGTCATTAAATTCTGCCATATGTATGTAGAGAAAAAAACACCTTGTTCGAGCAGTGGTTCAATTCAGTGACTCCAATAGTACTAATTATGAAAATGGGTACTAAAAATCCTATAATTGAAACTATATTATTTATTAATATCATAATATAACTATTATTATTATAAAGTAATATACATTGATAGTTTGTAAAAAAAAATGAACTTTCTACATTGTATATGTAACTTTAAATAGCAATTGTAAAATAATTTTTTAATTAAAGATTCATCTAATTTAGAGTCTTATAAAGTCACTGAATTGAACCGCTGCTCAAACAAGGTTTTTTTCCTCTGCATACATATGACACAATGTAATGACAGTAGGCGAACAATGAGATAGTGGGATGATAGCGATAATTAATGGCAATATATTTAGGATATTAAAAAGAATGAAAATTTCAATGAAACAGTTTTTATTGACAAAATTGTTTAAAATGCATACTTTTCAATAAGAGTTGACAAGTACTCTTAGTTTTTATTTGCGATTAAGCGCAACGCGGCACACTTATTATATAAGTGCGTGTAAAACGCTCTATATCCTATTAATTAATCACTTTGTATTTGTACATATATTTGATCCTTAATAATAGTATGCATTATCCTTGATTAACAAGAACCTCTTTTAAAGGTAGTTTAAATAGAAATTTTTTAGTTTTAAGTTTACATTTCTAATTGATTCTTTCATTAAATTTACACTTTATATTTTTTAATTCAGTTTCAATTGCATGAAAAGTATAGCAAATCTTAAGTTGGCAAATTACTTTTACACTAGACAGGCTATGAACTATCCGATTATAAATGAGATATTTGCTAGTAGTTGTCACATAAATTTTGAGCTAAATAAATATAAATCTTTAATTATTGAATCAGAAAAAAATATATTTTTTGTCAAACATTTAATTTCTAAATTAATTATTTAATAATGTAATTATGAATTTTTAATACAAATTAATTTCTATTTAATTACACATATATGATGTAACAATTGTAGATCACAGATACAAATTACTCATCAATTTTAAGATAAGTCAACAACTTTTCTTTAATATATATAGTAAAATATATTTTAAACGTCGATAATGTTATTCAAAACATTTATAATTTAGCTAAATTTTAATGAGTATTAATTCATAATAAACTTACAGAATATTAGATTTTCATTTATACAATCGTATTGACAAAACAATACAAGACAGATTTTATATGAAATACAAAATGATTTTTTTAATTTCCAAATACACTAATAAAAATCTCACTCAATATGAATTTTCAAATAATTAATACTAATACTTGATTTAATATACAGTAGGTATACACTTCTCCTAATTTACAAAAATCTTTATTTGGAGAAAATTGTAGATCGTAATTGTGAAAAATAGCTATTGCTATAGTAAAAAAGCCATTATATTTACAAATAGTTTAATTTTAAGATTTTCTTGGTAATTTAACTTACATATTATAATATTATTATTACAATCACATGAAAATAATTTATATATACAAACATACATCTATGTGTATGCGTGTGTAAATTTATACGTGAATGTGTTGCAGTGCGTTAGTATACGTATGCGCGTATTTTGTTCGTACATATGTATATATACATTATATCTGTCTAAATATTTATTAATAAATAGAAAGATATTAATATTGCATTGAAGAGTATTTTTGTACTCTGACTCTTTAGATATCAGTTGCAGTCGAAACCATTCAATAATGTTCTTTTCTAAAACATCAATTACGTTACGTACTTTAGATTATAAGCTAGAATCACGTTTATTACAATGCAACCATTTTCATTTTAAATAATATTATATTTAAGTAATGAACATTTTCTAAATTTTTTAAAAATGTATTATTTTCAATATCCTTTAATAAATTAATATCATTCGAAAGTACTTGATATACTTCTATTATTTATGTAAACGAAATTACATAAACGAACGAATTACTGTATCAATCAAAGCTTAAATCACTGCATTAGCGTTGTTTATTAGGCTTAATAACACTTTACATGCAATTTAATAAACTTATATATGGTATAAAGTAATAAAAAAATCAGAATATTCAATATTAAACAGTATCAGATAAAATAAAATGAAATAATAAATTAAAGAGATGCAGATTAATGTTTAACATAATAATTTTTTTCAATTAACAAGATGAATAATTTTATTTATTAAAAATTATTCAACATGGGAAAGGTACGTAATTACAAGAATTTTAAAAATCAATGAGAATTAAAAATTGAATAAGACAAAATTAAAAAAAAAGCAATCGAATTTTAAAAATATTTCTTTAGAGATATAGCTTAACGAAAACTATCCGTAGCCTTCTCCAAAAGTAACAGTATAAGATGCATTTTAAAATAAATAGAAGTAATATAGGAATATTTTTACAGCAAACAGTCAAATTAAATTGGTTTTACAAAGTATTTAAAATAGATTTAAATGATACTTAATTTTGAATTGAACAAGAATATATGATAAAATAAATTTAGAAATATCCATTTTTCGTCAATATTAATAATTTTAAATAAAATGTAAACACAATTTTAGAACAAACATGTGCATTAAAAAAATATAATGACGAGAAGAAAATAAAAATGCAAAAGATAAAAAAAAATCAACAACAACGATTAATTAAATAATGATTAACGCGAAAGTAATAATCGCATAGGATTTATTAGAAATTGCCCTAATAAATATAAATACACGAGACATTTTTAACGTGTCTTAAAACTGTATCAATGCACTAATGCTCATAGATTATTTAATAAATAGAAAATTCTGTTTTAGATTGTCATGAAAGAATATTAAAAAATATTGGTATCATTTATAAAGCTTGTGAATCTTGTTCCAAATATGATATAATGAATGGCATATTTTAATAAATGTCCTACGATGTGCATATTAATTGTCGAACCTATAAATAGAAATATTTAGAAAACAACTGACTTAATAAGGAACTCAAAAATGTAGCATAATAATCGTTTGGGCTGCAACATGAGAGACAGGTGTAATGCACGAGAATCCTGCAAGTGCTAAAAACAAGGCGCTGATCCCACTTAATAAGTATCTAGAAACAATCAATAAGCGCAAATGAACCTAGAATATCGAGTTAGAAAGGCGCGCTCGGCGTCCGAGACTCCGACTTTTGCAAATAAATATCGCGGAGAGCAAGGACGCGACGTTCGGTGTTTTGTTCTCGTGTCGGCGGCTCTCACGACCGCAGCCCGGACGCTTCATCCCTCGTGGAGAACCGGTATGGGTGGCGGCTGTGGGGGCGGAGTTGAGTTAACGGTCAAATCTTCGTCTTCAAGTTCCTCCTCGTCCTCGTGGACGAGGAAGTTATCGACTTCCTGAACCTCGATCTCGCGCGCAGGTTCCGGTGGCACAGTAGTGTTTTCTCGCTCGTGCTGCTTTACGTGATCTTTGAGAGCAAATGCCCGGCCGTATGATGCTCCGCATACGTTGCAACTGAATTTTAAATTATTGTCCTTCTTATGTGTTTGTATGTGAGCCCGGGCCGCATAGAGGGAAGCGAATGGTCGCGAACACTCAGTACACCGAAAGGGCTTCGTGTGGCTGTTCTTGTGTCCAGCGAGCTGTACCCGAGTTTTGAAGGTTTTTGGACAGTAAGGGCAGGTGTAAGCTCTCTCCTCACCATGCGTTAGTAGATGATGGTTATAGACTGAGGAAGCTTTAAAGCGTTTGCCGCAGTGCTGGCATTCATAAGGACGGACCCCCGTGTGAGTGCGCATGTGGAGAGTCAGGCAGTAAGAGACCCGAAACTTCTTCCCGCAAACCTGTCAAGTAATCAGAGCATTAATAAAATTTTCTCCATAGTCACTTTTGTCTACGTGAGCATAATTTTCCGCAAGGGAATCAAGATTCATATGAGGATTCGTTATGAAATCTTGCGACATTCACAATTTCTTAATTACAAAATCTTATCAATACACTATTATCAACCTATACCTTATTAAATTTATAATAAAATGATACTTCTGCACGTGTTCCGTTGCCTTTTCATTAAACAAATATTTCAATTTTATTTTTGTTCTATAACGTTTAAAAATCAAAACATTGATAATGAATGAAGTTCTATAAATTATATATTAATATATATATATATATATATATATATATATATATATATATATGAATGAATATATCGGGAGTGAATTAAGAAATAACGTATATAACGATAATAAAAGCAATCTAAATTTAATACTCCACATAATTTATATTTATAAATTTTATGTCTGTTAGAACAGTTTATGTTATGAATCCGGATTTATAAATCTACAAAGAGAAAAATTTTCTGTTACATAGATTGTACGATTACGTCACAATTATGGCCAATTTTCGAGTTTTATAAAGGTTATTTAATTAAGGATATTTAAGTATTGTAAAATTGTAAAATTTCAAATCAGAACAGTATTATTTATACGATATTAAATTATCAAAAAAAATTTTCTTTGGATTCCAATTATTAATTTTATTTTTTGTAAATGATATTGCAAGCTCTCGATAAGTTTTATAAATGAATTAAGTCAAATTAAAACACTTGTTTACGCATGAAAAGCCTGTAATACATTTTTAATGAATCTTCTAATGAAATGAGGCTTCTAATTGAACATTGTAAATAATTTAGCAAAGAAGGAAAAATACCGCCCGTTTAAATACCAAGCTAAACCATTGAACTTTCGATGGATTGGAGAACTTATTTAATAAAAATTAATATTCTCGTAAAATAAAAAAATATAATGGTTCTGATACCTCGCAAGAGTGTGGCTTTTCCCCGGTATGTATTCTCTCATGCTTGACCTTCTCGTGGGGTCGAGTGAACCTGCGTCCACAGTGCTGACACTGATACGGCTTGTGGCTCTGACCCGCTGCACTCTCGACGATTGGTGTATTCGCGGTGGTCGTGGCGATACTGCTCACGTACAAATTGTCGGAACCGCTTTGACAGGTGGTCAAGCTGAGCTCGGTTCCGCCAGCACCGATCCCGCCACCGCCAGGGCTTGGCGAGTTTATGCCAATCTCTGTGTGCACAGCTGCGTGCATCGAGAGACTTTCGGCCGAGTCAAACTTCCGATTACACACGGCACACGTAATCGTGTCACCAGCATGAAGGGACATATGCGCCGACCTATACGATTCGGAAAGTGTTGTGCCTGAAAAAATTATATAGTTCAAGCATGACTTTACAAACTAACAATGCGTCTTTAAATATAAATACTAACTTATTTATGAAATGACATACAGGATCGTTTTATAATACATTTTACATCGAATAAGCCTTGCTATATTTAATTTTATTGCACATATTTATATAAATTAACTTTATACAGTCAAATTACTCTATTATTATTAAGTTATTACTTAAAAATACTTAAATTTTTATTTATAAAAAATCTAAATTTGTATACCCACCGCATTCGTTGCAAACAAATGTTTCCTCTTCGGTTCCTTCAGGTGCTTCGACATGCCGTGCTCTGACGGGGGCATGCATTCTCGAATGCAGCCGTAAGCTTTTATGCGTCAGAAATTCCGTACCACATACAGGGCATAAGAATATTTTTTGAGAAGGAAAGTCGTTATTTTCATGCACTTTCATATGAATGTGTAAGGCTTTCCCTGTTGCAAAAGTCTGATCGCATTGATCACACCGATTATTTCCTTGAAGGCACACATGTACGCGAAAATCACCTAATTTAGCAAATTGTTCTAAACATTGATTACATCTGTACATTCGAGTGGGAGCCACTGTTACACTTTTATCTCTAACCTGAAATTTCACAAAAAAATTAATATTTCAGAACATGTTTACGTTAAATAATAATAAAAGAAATAATTAATAAATTCACATTTAAATCTAAAATAAAATACGTTTAGATAATTTCGTATACTATTATATATAAATGTAAAGTAATATTTTTAATTTAAACGTAAAAATAACGAATAAATAAAATTAAGTACTGTTAAAACTATTATTATGATTTATAATAAAATATAAAATATATGTTGTATATTTAATAGAATATTTATAGATATAAATTATACCTTGACTCCTTCAACGTTTGAAAAAAATTTTTCAATCATTGGAGCTTTCGTGGAAGATAAAGTAACTGGAGTCCGATCCCAAAATCTTTCAATTTGTACAACTTTTCTTGTATACAATCTTCCATCACTATCAATACATTCTTCAGTTCTTAATGTATTCATTAACTGTCTTTGTTTTGATGGTACAGGAGTTGCTTGGATAATATTATTTGTCATCTGTATTGGTGTACTTGTAATAACTGCAGGTGGTAGAATGGTTTCTGGTCTTGTGGATTGTATTTCATCTATTTGCTGTTCAGCCATTTCTAGTACAACTTCTTGCCCATCATGATATTTCTTTATGTGATCTAATACGGAACTAAAGCTAACGTTACAAGTACTACAACTGTACATTATATCTGACTCCTGCTATATATTATAAAAATTATAATCATATTCTTAATTAAAAAATAATTATCTGTATATCTAAAAGATGTATGCCATACCTGTTCCTTTTTTAATGTTTCATTACATTCTTTTTTAATTTTAAGAATATCACAATCATCAAATTGCATATCTTCAACTTGAGTCATACAAATTAATGTAGTTTCATCTTCATTTAATAATTCAGAATTATCAACTATGCTTGGCAAAGGGTCATCTTTTTTGACATCATTTATTAAGTTACTATGCTGTAGTGAATTAGAAGAATCAGCAAGCTGAATTTCTCCCTCTGTATTAACTATGTCTTTTTCGCAATTTACAAGAGACATAGACTCTTCCTCACTTGTCACATTTGACTTTTCTAAAACTTGAATATCACCTAAAGAGAAAGGTTATAATGTGTTTTTAAAAAGTAATATTAAATTTTTCTGACAGTTTAAATAAAAAATTAATAACAAAATTAAAAAATAAATTTTATAATTTAAATTTTATTTTATATTAGTACATACCATTTTCATCAACTTGAATTGTTCTACCTTCACTAACAATCATTATTCCATCTTCATTAACAGTTGCTAAAAAACTATCATTAATGGCATCATCATTTTCATCCTAAAAATGAATTATAACATTTGTTAACAGAGAAAGACTAAAAATAAATATGAATTTGTTAATATGAATTCACCATAAGGATATCAGTTCCTTCATGAACATGACCTTCAACCTCTAACTTATTAAGGCGTAATTCTGTATCTTTTTCATGATCTTCTTGATCAATTTCCTTTCCACAACAATCTAAATGTTGAATCAATGCAGCTACTGAGTAAGTCCTTAAGGAGCAACCTGGACAGTACAGATTATCTGTCATACTTAATAAATGATACTTAAGAGACTCAGAATTGTTGAAAGTTTCTCCACAACACATAGGGCATATTAAATTTATAGAACCCATATTGTGTAAATGATTCAATTAATGTTTTCTATACTATTTCAGTTACGTTAATATGTTTGAATAGCAAAATTCTCTTTTGTTGACTAACGACTAACCGAACCTGAGACTGCAGGCAAAATGCTTTAAGGATCTTTTTATAAACAATCTAACCTGATATCAGAGACATTCAATCTGTCTATAGTACTCTGAAAAAAGACTTTGACACCATGTGATGTCATTTTCAGACGTTGGATCTAACCTTCTACGATTCACTAATAAATGAAAAACCGAAGAATCGTCTTTAAGAGTAAATTGAAATAGCCCGTTAAGGAACCGCCACAGAAATCGCAAGACCGAGACACGGATTGATTGGAGACGAACTTCAGCGCAAACAAATGCCGTGCACAACAATCATGAAGTTATAAACGCAGTGAATAAGTGAACGGGAGAGAAAAATACGTCAGCCATTGCTGCCAAGCGAATGATACACTGACACTGATGAAAATGCTCGAGTCAAGCGAGGACTCATTTATTTTTACGAAATAAATGATTAGCGTTTGTTTCTTAATATAATATTTAATTCCTTATTTTATTTTAATGGCTTCCATATTTCATTTTTATTAAAAATCATCTTGAATAATATATTATGAACCATTTATATATTGTTTTATAATCATTTACTTTTCTTCCCATTAAATATAAATTAAACAATTAAAAATATGTATTGCTCTTTTATTAATATAGAATTTTTGTTTTTAAAAATATTAAATAAATTAATATTTAAAAAACTTTTAAACATTTCCTGATAATTAATACTTTAATAAACTAATTATAAAAACATATAAGATGTTTTTACATACCATCTACCCACCCAGCCACAAAAATATAAATTCACAGTGTAAATAAATAAAAATAGACATCATTTTAAAGTTTAACTAAAAAATGTTCAATTTTATTTTAATGAAAATAACATTTATCAAATATTAAGTTCTTTATTTGTTAATAGGTATTTTATAATTTTTATTTTATTTTTAATTGGTAAAAGAAAGTTAAATTTTCTATAAATATAAGGTATGCATTAAAAATAAATATAAAAATTATTACTGTAATCAATTTTTTTATATAAATTCTAAACTAATTTATCAGTATCCCATAAACTCATGATCAGAACCTTCATCTACATCATCAGCTTCTTCTTCCTCTGCAACATGGTCTTTCCTACGTCTAGTGTAAGCTCTTTTACTAGTAACAGGGACTATATCTGTCTCACCATGGAGTAAGCTATTCCTATATAATAATAGCGGCTGCCAATCTTCTCCTCTAGAAGATGGCATTCCTGCTTGAAGATGTTTGTCCAAAAAATTTAGTACAACTTTTTTATCTTGTTTCAAAAGTTTGTTTGTAAATTCACTTAAAATTTCTAAATATGAAAGATTTGGAGGAGGTCCAGTTGGATCAACTTCAACACCATCTTGAGATGAAACAGCGAAAAGAATTCCTTGTCGATGTAAAGCAGTTATAGCTTCTCGATTTTTAACTGCATCTAGTCCAAAAGAAAGAGCAAACCTCTTTGCAAGTTCTTTTATTGCAGTAAATTCTTCACTGCTTCTACTGACTTTTTCATCTTTTTCAACTATTTCATTATATAAAATATTTAAGCTTTGCTGCATAGTCAATGCGCAATTAGTTTTATTAATATCTCGAGCCTTGCCTATGGTTGTTTTAATAATATCTCCATAATCATTATAATATTTAACATGATGCTTAAAAACATCTGCAGCAGCTTTAGTTGGAATCATGTTGTAAACAATTAATTTACAGTAAGCTGCTAAGAAATTTCTTTTTTTATGAAGTTCTTCAATTTTTGAATGTTCATCATGATCTTCTTCCTCTCCATCAGAAAATACATGCTGTTGGATAAATTTGTTAAGCATATCTTGCATATTTTGATCTGGATCATAAACTAGTTGATGAAGAAGCAGATTTTTTTGTGATGTTAATTGATTGCAAAATATTACTAATAAATCACATATTGTATTATAAGCTTCTTCTCTTAAAAGTGTAGGAATATCATGTTCAGTATTAACAAAATAGCTCATACAATTTATAAAGTCATATAATCGATTCTTTAACTTTTGACATTCCTCTTCAGTGCGATTATCAGACTCGACAGACTCAATTAAATTATTTTGTGACCATAATATAGAAAAAAAACAAGCACTAATACAATATTTTACTGCTTCATCAGGTAACCGATATCTTGATTCTTTGATATCTTTAAAAAGAGAATCCCAAATTTCACAAGTATTCATATCATGGCAACTATAAAAAATAGCTACTTTTTTTAAAGATTCCACAACACCAAAAATATCATCTTCATTCGGTTGGTCATTTCCATCAATCATGTATCTAAATTCAGTAATAACATCTGTATATTTAATAACAATGGTATCAATAAGAGTAGATCTAGCTACATCACATTTTCTAAAAATAGCTGAACCAGGCACACACATATATTCAAGAGTTTTTGCAGCTGTATCCAATACTTCACTATTGTGAGATCTATTTACAATATCATGAACTTTACTTAATAAAAAGTCTAAATTCTGTTCTTGTCTAGATTTTGTATAAATATCTAATTCAAAATATTGTGGTATTGATAATAAATTAGCAAGTTTTTCAGGATCAGCGCGATATTTATCCAATAAAGGAGGCAATGCTTGAATAAAGTGTTCAGTTAAGCGTTGTTTATCTTCCTGAACTTGTTTTGTCTCTTTAGCAGATAAAATTTTTCGAGTTGGACCTCGACCAACTGGAGCCTCACCAGTAGCTGATTGCTTAATACAGCACACCATAATTTCAATGAGAGAAGTTTCTTGTTGATTATCAAGAGCCTCTTCGTTTTGACCAGGTTCCTCTAACAACAAATCTGTCATGCATTCCCAATCTTTCATCATTTGGTTAGTTTCTATTAATGAGTCTACTAAGTATGCTCCATGCTCATGAAGCTCAGATTCAATGAAGAATAAAACTAAATCTCTGATAAAAGGTGTATTAGGTAACCGTTTTTTACCACGTTTTGTTTTTACATCAATTTCTTCATTAGACGTAAAAAATCTTTCATTTACAAATTCACCTGCTGCTTGAGCTACAGCTCTGTGAGAAGAATAAACCAGTTCATAAACATGTTCGCAATCCTTATCAGTAAGAATTTCTCTATGGTGCTTATATATTGAAATGACTAGCTTTACTGCTTGTACTGCTACGTCATATTCTTTATCCAAAGTCATAGCTACAATACGATCTTTAAATTTGCTAGTAAAAAGTTCTAACTTTGTTTTCAATTCTTCTGAAGCATACAATGGCTGTAAAGCTTGTAAGCATTTTAATCGAACTTCTCCTACTTTATCATGTAATGTCCATCCTATATATTTTAAATAAGAATCGTCAAGAAAATTTTGATGAAATTTTTTCATCCAAACCCCTATTTCAGCCATACAAATAGCACGTATTTCAGGAAGAGTATCTCTATACCTATGTACGAAAACAGATTTAAACATGTATGTAAGCATATTTTTTATTTCATCCATATTTTCTTCAAGCTCTTTTCTTTTTGCCATTAATGACTCTAATCTATCTGCAGCACGTTTTTCTCTAGCTTTCTGACGTTCAGCTTCATACTGACGCTGCGTATTGTCCAAATTAATAGATACAGTTAAGGCAACATCTACCAAGGCTGTCATTAATTTCATAGCAGCTAAAGTTGCAGTATGTCTAAATGCTCTAACTTGTGAGTCAGATAATCCAGTTAATAAAGAGATTATATTATCCATAAGAAACTGATCATATATAATTGAATATTGACATTGACGAACTAAAATTTGTACAAATTCACAAAAATTAGCACGAAATTTTTTCCATTGTTGACCTGTCATTATTAAAGGATATTCGCCACTTTCTTCATCAAATTCTTCCGTCATTTTTCTAATAATATGCACATGTTCCAATGTTTGCATTTCAGCAGTAATAAGTCCTTTACAACCACTAGCACTAATAAAAAACTGCATTAACATTAAAAGAGCATTTTCTCTGTTAATTTTATATTTTTCAATCCATTCATCAACAATGCCTGTCAAAGAGGATCTATTATTGCGAACAGCAAAATACAAACTTGCTTCATCCTCTAAATTATGTGATTGAAGACTACGTCTTCCTCGTCCTCTTCCACCCCCCCGTCCTCTAGTTGTTGTACTAGTTGTAGTTGGAATATAATCTTCATCAATTTCTTTATATTTTGGTTGCTGAATAGGACCACCTCGTAATCTGGCTCGAATGTTCCTAGTTATTCTCATATTACTTGGAGCATTCGGTATCGAAATTGATGAATCCAAACTCGGATCTTGGTAATCATGAGATCCATAAATACCTTCTGGACCATCTTCAGAATAGTTTTCAGATATAGAAGTGATCATAGCTCTTTCATATTCTGGAGGAACCGGATCGTCCATTCGTATACGTTTGCCTCCTCTTCGATGCATCATTGCTTTTTTACAGTTCTCTTATAGAAAAAAAATTCTAAAAATTAAAATACAATTAGTATACATAATCAATTGTATATATTACCAATTGCGTAATTAACTATATAAGAACCTAGATGTCGAAATATTCAAGATAAAAATTATTTACATTATAAAAACTTTCATGTATATATTATTTAATTAAACAGGTTAAACCGACCAGCTACATATATCTAATACTGTTATTTGGATTATTCTAGTACAGATTTTTTCAAAATGGTGGATTCGATATACGCATGCTCAAAAAATTTGGCGCCTTTAATATTTATTAAAAAGTATCTTATAGTTTTTCTTATGGTATAGCAGCACCTGTTTCGGATAAGTATTAAAAATCGTTCTTGATAAAATGTTTATAAAGTAAAAAAAAATTTAATACCTAAAAAGTATAAATCTAACAGCTGTAGAAAATAAAAAATGTATACACATTTTAGTCAGTAGTGTACTAACAACATATCAAGGAATTTATGCTTTTTATAAGTACACGTACTTGTGCATAAAACGCGTCTACTTGTTATTAAAGTTTTTGATTAGAAGAAAAAATTAATACCTAACTTAATATCACTCATTTTATTTTAAAAGTATATCAAAGTATTAAAATGAAATACATATAATTATTACGAATACTAAATAATTTTAAATTTTATAAATAAATTCTTACAGATTAATCAAAATGGTGAAACATGATTTTTCAATATATTCATGATTTATTTTCATTATTCTATATTATTTAATAAATTTTAATATATTCTAATTTTAATTCTTTTAAACTTACTGAGCTTATTTTTATATTTTCTACTTCAATTATACAATATAACTTAGTTTTTGAGAATAATATTTCATTAAATCATTTAAACTTATTTTTAATTTAAATATGTAAATATAATAAGGTAATATTCTTTTTAAAAAACTATTAAGAAATCAAATAGAAGTAGAAGTATAAATATGTATGTACGCATATATTAAAATTATTAAATTGAAGCTCTATGCCTTATCTAATAATATGAGTCTAATACTTTCGTACATCCGAAACAAGTATTTATGGAGTAAATATTATGTGTTAATTAACATTCTTTTATTTTTAAGATAATAATAATCGGGAGAAATATAAAGGGTTTTTTGTTTAATTGTTTGTTTAACTTCGATTAATATTTTCTTGACACATTCAAACTCAACCTTAAAATCTCGATCAATACATTTTACCTACCGTAGCTTTTTAAAAATCTCATATTATTAATTTATATTTATTTTTTTTATACAACAATTTAAACTTATATTACAACTTAATTTCCGTTAACATTTATGTCGCTATTTCCATCAATAATTTATTACTACTTTTTGATAGTTTCAATTTTTACAACATTTTTATATAATAAAAATTTTCAAGATCTTATAGTAATAAATGGCATTTCGAATATTAAATTTTTGAAAGATATAATCATAAGAGTTCGGAATGTTATTAGTCATCAAATATGATAAAATGAACCAGAGTTTGAGTTTCGTTAGATTTAAATTTAAATTTATCGAATTCGTCTTGATAAAATATTTTCAAAATTATATTATGCTTCAAATAATAAAAATAATAATAATTACTTGTATTCTCCGACTTTGTATCATTGTAATTTCATCTTTGATTTTAAATTTGCAAACAATTGCATTTATAGTTCTACTAATTACTAAACTCGGTATATTCCATCATTCAGTAGTATTATTGAAAATAAGTAATTTATATTTCCCTTATTTACATTGCGGTCTAAAAATAAAAAATAGTTATTTATCGATAAAATTTATCAATATACTATTTTTAAATCAATTCATCATAATATTGTGCTAGTTACAAATTGAATAGATTATACACATCCTTAGTAATTACATAAAATCAACACATGAGATATACAAAACCTGAAATATACTTTTAAAGTATGTTTATAATACATTTCAAATTCACATTTTTTCTTTAAATTATTAAAAAATGTATTTCTATTTCAATGATACACCTATTTTTAATATATATGAATAGGATTTTTATTTATGTATTTTTTGTATTGGTTGCTCATTAGCTTGTAATTTTATACATGTTAAATTAAATTTTTTAAATTTCCCGTATAAAGCACTATTAATAAATAAGTAATTTTTTTTATAAATCTTTTTGATATTTATTTATAAATTATTTTAAAATTTTACTGAACTTTGTAAAACATTATTCGAAATTACTAAAAACTGTATATATATAAATTTATTTATTTATTATTAATATATATATATATATATATATATATATATATATATATATTATTACTAAATGTCTTTATTTTTACCTTTAATAAATATGGAAAACATAAAATGAATTCATCATAATTCTTTATTTAGTCTTGTCTCATTTTAGCGTCTTTGGTAAACACCGTTTTGATAATTGTCAAATAGAAATTAGACGTGCATCTAGAAGACTTATCCTTCGATTCTTTTCAAAAATTAGAAATACTTTTGTAAATCATATAAATTACAAAGTGTTACGTGTATTATAATTTTCAAAATTATTTTATCGTGATTGTATATATGGGTATATCAATTATATTTATTTATTATTCATTCCTTAAAGAAGTTATCCATATTAACAATTGATTTGAAAAAAATATTAGGAATATATAATATATTAATTTTTCTTACGTTTTATCTATGCGGATGCAAAATTCACGTATGCAATTGTTTTCGCTTATTTAACACTCGTTAGGCCCAGGCATGGCTGAGATTTTATTTAGTATTTATTTTTCTTTACAATCTTTTTTGCATCTGTCACTCACCATATTTGTGATACAGTATTATTACAATTTTATGCATATGTTCGTTGAAAAATGATAAATGTACTTAAATATTAAATGATTTTTTATAACTGTGTTTATAATAATTTATTATTATTGGTAGAAAGAATTCGAATATTTTTAAAAAATAAATCTCTTATTCTTATTCTATTAGGTATTATCTTAATTTAAAAATTTGTATTACCTTCTATGATCGACAGGAAAAAAATTCTGCCCTTAATGTTCTTATATGTCTTTTGAAACGGTCGCTGTTTTTCCCCCTTTATATTTTTATTATATTTAATCGCTGTTACATTCCTTATTTCGCAGGGATTGTTTAAAATATATTAATATTTTGGATAAATTATAAAAATATAAAATATTTGTGCGTAAGTAGCGAGTCCTTTAAATTTAATGTTATTACAACTGTATCCTATTTACATGTATTATTTTTATACAACTTTAATGGGTACATTTGATCAATAAAACGAACATTGATTTAAATTTTCCTTGAAATTTTTCATGTATTTATATGTATTGTCAGAAAACTCAGCTGTCAATAAGTCGATTTTCTGACCTTATTTTTTCCCGTTGAAAAAAATGTCTTTGAATAGCAGATTTTCCGATAAGAAAAGGCCTCAAAACAGCCCACATATTTTTTATCATATAATATTGCATACCCCACATTACTCTTATTATGTAAGCATCCGTGCCTAACGTAAATAATACATCATTATGTATATTTAATTTTTTTTTTTATACATACCATATGTATGTGGTTTTTTGTCTCTTTTTTAAATCTCTCTTTAGTATGGTAATTAAATTACAATGTATTAGTAATATAAACAATATATTGGAAACGATGTTAATTAAACGATTAAGTAAATTTAATCTGTAACAATTTTAACAACATTTTTGCATTGTTTTTTTTTACATTGGTACCTTTTCTTTATTTTTGACCTCATATTTATTACATTTTTAACGATGCAAAATCTCTTTTTCTTAATAATAGGGATCATTTAAAAACAATTTTATTAAATATTTTATTTATGTATTTATATAGAATAATTATAATATTCTCGATGTTTATTTAATTATTATGTTTTATTTTACTATTTAAAAACGCATATTTATATTATAAAAATCTTATAATGAGTTTTACAATTATAATCATTTAATGAATCACACATGCAATGAGTAGTTCGTCTCAAAGAAAAGTTCATAAATCAAAACAATTGTCAACATCAATTCATATCGCTGAGTTCATTCCTTCTCTTCGATCAAACCAACTTTCCAAATGCCCTCTCTTCAGTCTTTTCACCTATTCAACTCATGTAAGAAAACTTAATTGGATAGCTTTTTAAGTGTATTTTGATTTTTGTAAAAGACAAAGACTGTCGAAATTGTTTACGTAAACGTCATTCAGCTTCCAAATGTAAATAAAGATTTAGATATTCTAGCTGTAAACAACGACACCATACAAATCTTCATTATAAGAAAAGGTAAACTGGCAACAAAGCATCCATGGCGGGAACAAACCATTTAGAATCTTGTACCTCTAAAACTTGTGACCGTTCTAATCCAACTCGTATTATAATAGTAATTGATATAATTAAAATGTTTCGTCAAATTTGTATTCATCAGGATAAACTTAATTGGCAATGGTTGCTTCGGATACTACATAGTACTTCCTTAATCCAGAGGCTCTTACTTTTTGACATACCATTTTCGACAATGAGATATTGTCTGCAATTCCCATGATCAAGTTCATCGTATTTCCTCAAAAAACCCAAAAAATTATAAATTTTATTATTAAAATAAATTAGTACTTAAAATGTGGCTTGATTCTAGCATAAAAGGATTTTTGTACCAATATTTTACAACTTTCCGTATTTTTATAGATATTTGAAGATCACAGTGAAGAAGAAAAAATTAGAAGGTAAAATTAATTAAATGCAATTAAAAATAAAAAAATAAAAGACAAAAATAAAGATTCATTTCACGATTTAAACGCAAAAAAAATCTGCAAAACTTACTATTTTGCTAGCAATAGCACAATCTGTTGTACTTGTTTTCAATAGGCTTGAAACCTAGGTCTAAGACTACTACTTTTACTTTTATGTATTTATTTTTGAACACTGATTTGCTAAATATAGCCATAAAAAATCTAAGCTTTAAAAATTTAATGAATTTACCGTACACGGTTTTAAGTGAAACTTTAAGAATTTTTTTAGTTGTTGATATTCATCGTAAAGTCTCACAGATTTAATAAAAAATTTTTTTATCAGATATCCTTATACTTATTTACATTCCTCGTTGGTTTACCTCTTTTAACGTACTATAAAGCCATCTCGATTCAATTAACATATCAATTTTTTGTAAGCATTGGCAGTAACTCAACCAATTTCATGATTCCATCTGGAATCGATGAAAGGATGAATTTCCATATCATTTTTAGCATTTTAATTGATATTCAGTAAATTGATACACATATTTTCCGATGAAAACACACCAGACTGTTATGCTTATTTTATAAAAGTTTCTGTACCTTATCTAGCTTGTAAAATAAAATATTACTTTCTCTGTAAGACACCTTGTATGATAATCATTGAAAGATTCATATAATTAGATCATTAATGTAAATTAAAATAAAATTATCCGACGATTACGGTAACTTGTCATTGCATTTTAATTTAAAAATTCCAAAAAATATTGTTCTTAAATTTAATGCAACTTTTTTTTTAAATTAATGTTACTAATAAAAAGTATAATAAAATTTACAAAAAATATTCAAAAGTATCAAACTAGAATATATAAAACATAAAATCTTTAAATACCTTTTTTCTAAAGATCTAATTTGCCATTTGTAAATATGTATACGTTTTTACTGATTATCTTCATTTAGATAATTTATTTGAAACTTTTATTTAATATTTATTTTCAAAATTTTTAGAAAAAAATTTTTTTGCATCAATAATTTAATAAAAAAAATGATTATATTTCTTATTTTGGATGTCTATTTTATTATTTGTATTTATTTTTCTATTCCTTATTTGGATATTTTTCTTTTTAAAAAATGTTCTTTAATTATAAATTTAATTGCAAAATGTTAAATTCTTTTAATTAAATTGATAAATACTTCAATCTATAATTATAAATATTTAAAGCTAAATCAAAATTTATCTTAAATTTAAAATTTTATATTTTATATTTAATAATAGGGTGTAAATACCTTTGAATTATGTAAGAAATGGCAACAGTACTTATATATGATAAAATATATTGAAATAAATACACTTATTGCATTAATTTATTTACTAATATGAATTTATATTTAGAAACTGTAATTATAGAGAATACCTACATACTTGTAATTAAATAAATATTTCATTCATTTTGATTTATGGTACATGAAATATAAATTTATATATAATTATTTTACTGTTATATTTATTTGTTTTTTTATAAATTCGTTTTTTATGTTCTTGAAAAACTAAGAAATTTTATAAAATTATGTATTTTCATTGAACTAGATATGAATTGAATAGATATATTGAATTAGATGTGAACGAGTTATATTATAAGAATAAAATTAAAAAGTATATTTTTTTATTTTTTATATTTTTTTTTATATTTTATTTTTATATTTTTTATCTCCTATTATTTACTTTTATATTTACAAATTTTATATTTATAATTAAATATATTTTTAATTCATTAAATACATAAAATAGCCTCATAGCTTAAAATAAAAACATTCTATATGATATATATTTCAACTTATTACAGAACTACAGGATAACACTTAAATAAAGTATTATATAAATGATATTATATGTATTATGATTTTAATTATAAATTTAATTTGAATCATATATTTACTATTTACATAAATGATATACTTTCTTAAACAAATATTTTATGTCTAATCGAAATGTTACCTTCTATAATAATTAATAATAATCTAAAAACAATTAAAATGTAACATGTGGTAAAATATTTCAATAAATTTATTTTTGATTTATATAAAATATTAATATTATATATAATATAATTTTCAATTAAATCTAAAATTTATTAGATTAGGTGTTAAAATAAAACTACCTTTGGTATTTCCATTATTTTCATTGACGAAAAAATTCTAAGAATATTTATTATACTTAAAAATAAGATTTTTATATATAACATAACCTTAAATAACATAATATTATACTATAAAGATAGAAAGTAAATTGAATAAATTTAAAAATTTTTAATGTACAATAATCAGTGTAGTTAGTTTCGAAAAATGAGTAAAGAACTATAATTAACTTCTTAATTATAATTTGATATGTACAAAGTATAGGACAATTTTGCAAATTACCAATATTATTATTATGCTACTTAAAAATGTTATATTTATTAATTAAATATTAACATTTTATATAATTCTAATCAGTATGCTCATGTTCTGCATTACTTTCTCTCCATGTATTTTGTACGAGTTCAATAAATTGTTTCCACCATTGGCTTTGGATAGTAAAATAAATTAAGCAAGCCGCAATAAAAGCCCATGATAAAACTAAACAATAATCTGTTTCATTAGAAGGAGTAAAAGAGACTGGACCACTAAAATCTGCAGATGTCACATATAAAGATTCATTTGGTTGAAGGTTTGTTAATTGAAATAAAAATTTGGAAAAGTTTTCCAATATATATACAGTTCCATTAAATTTTGCCACCGGTTTTGCATTATGAACAAGCATTAATGTAGGAACTCCAACAATTCCATATTGAGTGTTAAAGCTATAACATTTTATTATGTACATATTTATTATATAAAATAATAATTTGATTAAACTATTATTATATCTATAATTATTATATATCCTTACTTTTGGTATTTCATTGCATCAATTGCAACAACTTTTATGTGTGGATAGAACCTTGGAATTGCATTTAAATGAGGAGCTGCATGACTACTAAATATACACCATTTTGCATAAAACATTACAAGAATACATGCACCTGGTAATGCTTTATCTTCTTTACTACTTCTTGTTCTGTTTGGTGTTCCAGTTTCCAAAATTAAAAGTTCCATCAAACGTGTATAGTTAACAATCTTCAAATTAATGTTAATGGTTATTTAAATTATCATCGAATTAAAAAATTAATTTAAAATATGCATAAGAAATAAAGTACGAGTTTACTTAATTATTACCTCAACAGGGCCGTATGTTTTGTTGGTTAAGCAATTAACTTTTGTAAAATTAGTTATTGCATTATCTGTTATTGTTATATTGTTCGCATTATTTTTCAAATCATTTGAATGAATTTCAATATTTTTTTCTAGAACTGTTAAAGTTTCCTCTTCTCCAATTATGCCTATTACATGGAAAACTAAAAAATATGTATTTATATTAATCATAATATATATAATAATGAAAATTTATTTTTATTACAATTACTACCTAAAATTAATATAAGTAAATCAAAATTTTTGGATAAATTAGGATAAATCATCATTTTAATAAATAACCTAAAACACTATTTACAACTATTTCATTCGTTTCTTCGAGGTAATTCACCCAGTAACTTTTTATAAATTCAAAATTTTATATATTTTGAACATAAGAATGATTTAAAAATGATTGTATTATTATGGTTATCTTCATATCATATTTTTAAAATTTGATGAACAGTACGTTACATTTACATTATAATGTGCTATCTTCAGGGGTTCTCAACTAATTAAAAGTAATTCGGAATTATAAAAATACGTAAAAACTTTATTAAAATATTTACAGACAATAAGTATTATCATTATTTTTGAAATATTCTCTTATTTATAATTATTTAATATTATTTATCTCATTAATAATTAGATACATATAATATTTAAGAAATACAAATACAATCACGTTTTATAAATTATCAATTATTAAAATATTTTAACATTTTTTAAGTTATTAATGTAATTCATTAATTTTTGTACATTATATTTTTAAAATAAGAAATCAGACAAAAAATAAATTTAAAAAAATTTTATTTATTTATTTAAATTTTAATTACAGCCGGCATTTTTTCAGGCTGATTATGCAGTACAGCTAATATATTTTTAGCAGTTATAATTGCCATTTCTTCACGGGTTTCTGTTGCAGCACTTCCCAAGTGTGGAAAAACAACTATAAGCAAAGTATTTATTAGTACATATTTTTTAAAGTATTTAATTTATTTAACACATTATCAAAACCATGATATTCTAATTAGGTAATAAGTAGCATCATACCACAATTATCAAGTTTAAGTAATTCATTATCAAGTGGTAAAGGTTCAGGTGTTGTTACATCTAATCCTGCAGCTCTTATTGTACCATTTTTTAATGCTTCAATCAATGATGGTTGATGAACCACTTCTCCTCTACTAATATTTATAAAAATTGCACTCTTTTTCATTTTTTCAAATGTTTCTTTTTTAAACATTTTTTTTGATTCTGGTACTAAAGAAATTGAAACTATAACAAAATCACTATTCTCTAATAAAAAATCTAAATTAACTTTTTCAGCTCCAAATTTAGTAGCTGCTGGCTTTTCAGTACGACTAGTATAAAAAATTTTATTAACTTGAAAACCTTGAAGATATTCTGCTATCCTAAATCCAATACGACCTAATCCTACAATTCCAATATTTGAGCCTGAAATTCTTGCTCCAGTCATCCATAGCGGTGACCAACTTTTCCATTCTCCTCTAAAAATAAAATATAATAATAAATTATAATATTTTTACTTTATTATTTAATGATACAATATATTAAATAAAAAGATAATAAAAACATATTACTTATATATTGCTTTATTTCCTTCAATCAATCTTCTTGCAGTAGCTAATAATAAACCTATCGCTAATTCAGCAACAGCATCTGTTAATACTCCAGGAGTATAACCAACTAAAATATTTCGTGTTTTTATAGCTTGTAAATCTAAATGATCTACTCCAACAGACATCGTTGAAATGATTTTTAAATTTGAGCCAGCTGCATTCAAAATCTCATCATCAATTTTAGTTGTAATAACACAGAAAAGACCATCTACTCCTTTTATTCTTGATATCAGTTCTGTCTTGGGCATTGTTTCATCTTTATCCCAAATATCAAGATCACATCTATATCATTCAACAAATATAATTTAAAAAATAATATTTCTTAGATGCTATCTCTTATTAAATATTTTATTTTAAGTTAATAGAAAGATTAATTATAAAATTACAATTCTAATAAATCAATATAAAAATTTAATAAGTATAGAATTTAAATCAGATATTCTAATTGAAATAATTTTACTAATAAAATTATCATTATAAATGTATTTATTAATAAATTAACCAATAAATATATGTCTAATAATAATTAAAATTCAAACAATAATTACAATTTTTAAATTTTAGTAATTTAAAAAAAATTATTTAATATTTTGATCAAATTAGACTATTGATATAAATACTACTTATAATATAATAGTTATTTAATTAATTAAGAGTAAAAATTATTTGAACATTAAATGGTCTTATCAATAGAATAAAAATTAATTAATAAGAAAAATTAACCTATTTTTTTTAATTTAAAATAAAATTGACCATATAATATAGCATTTTTGTAATAAAAAGTAATAAACAATCTCAGATATTTTATATTAAATTCAATAAATTAACTGTTCATGTATAATATAAATATTATATGTATAATATATTTTGTATAACGATTAATTTTTCTTTTTAAATTAGGCATCGCTAAATATCGTGGTTGTTATTGGAATAAGAAAAATAACTCACTCTTCTTTTAATAATTTCAAGCCGACTTCGGGGATTCTAGAATGTGTTACTAAAATTTTCGGTCGTGTCATATTTGCATGAGTAGTTACAATTTTAGTACAATTAAAACGTCTTCCAGACCAATTATTATCTAGCCATTTATTAGGAATTCTGTTTGTTTTAGAAGTTGTACTTGATACCTTTAAAACTTGCTTTATATCATAAATAGTTGTACATCTAATCAAGAAATTACTGTAAACCGAATTAAGTTTGTTTGAATGCATATAAGATGCATATCGAATTACATTAAAAACCATGTTCTGATTCAGTATTATTAATTTAATTCACTACTTTGATTTATGCACATAAGAAAATAAATATATGAGCACTATTTAAATTCTTTTATCAATATTCATCTTATTTTGCACATTTAAAATATTTTAGTTACTGAATATATATAATCTGTATTTTTTATAATCAATTACTTCGTGTAAAACCGAAAAAGAAATATAACAAAAAACTTTAATATTTTTCAGACAAATAATAATTAACAAATCAATTCCTTAATGAATACATTATATCCCGATTCATTATATACATAGATTACATAGTTACATAGATATTATTGATCTACATATATTATATACACAAAAATGTACATTAAATGTCAATATAATGTAGTATATACATTACAGTATTAATTATACTTAATATTTAAGTAACCAAATTCTTAAGTACTATTGTTTACAGTTAAAACTTATAATATATTTAATACATATTTCTATTTCAATCATTAAATTTAATATTATTTAATACATTTGTCATTTACCATTTTATTACTACATTATATATTAAATATATTAAATTATTTTTATAATATAATATATTAAATATTAAATATATTTAATAAATATATTAAAATTTCTTTTAACAAAATTTTAAAACAATTAAAATGTATATATCTAATTTAAAATATATAAATATTAAATGTTTAATATAGATAGAGTATAAAATACATATTTACAAAAATAAAATACTATTAAATAACTAATGACATAATTAACAATGTATAAAAATTAAATTTCCAAATACAATGTTGTATTAACAATATTATAATATAATACAATAATAATACACTAAACACTTGTATAATAATGTAGAAAATACTGTATTAATTTCTGTATAATAAATTCAACATAACTTTCACGTATTTAAAAAAAGTTATTTTATATGAAAGCCTTAGTTCAATAAATTAATCTAAATTATAACTTATTATTTTTCGTTCTAGTAGCAAATATTGTATTTTTCATTAACATGGCTACTGTCATTGGCCCAACACCTCCAGGAACTGGTGTTATGTAACCTGCAACTTTCTTCACAGTCTCATAATTTACATCACCCATCAATTTGAATTTATTTTCAATATTTACTTTTGAGATGCCAACATCAATAACACAAGCTCCTGGTTTTATCATATCTTCAGTTACCAGTCCAGGAACACCTGCTGCTGCAATAACAATATCAGCAAGCCTTGTATATTTTTTAAGTTCAATAAGAGGTGTATATCGATGACAAATCGTTGTTGTCACATTAAGTCCAGAAGTTTCACCTATAACAAAAATTGATTTTAATAATAAAAAAAAATCAATATTTTTTAATATAATAAAATATTTTATAAACCATTTCTATCAGAATGTAGTAATAGAGCAATAGGAAATCCAACATGCTTAGATCTACCAATAACTACTGCATTTTTTCCATTAATAGGTATTTTTGATCTAATAATTAATTCCTTCACACCTAAAGCAGTGGCAGGTATAATACCTTTAAAATTCAAAGCTAATCTTCCAATATTTTCTAAATGAAATCCATCAACATCTTTAGAAGGTACCACTGCTTGACAAATTTCTCTTTCAATTAAGTATTCAGGAATAGGTAATTGTATTAAAATACCATTTATCGAAGGATTTTCATTTAATTTTTTTATATGGTCTAATAACATTTTTTGAGATATATCTGCTTTAAATTTTAAAACTTCACTATCAATTCCAACAAATTTAGCAGCTTCAAGTTTGTTTTTAACATATATTTTACTAACAGGATTATCTCCAACTAATATAGCAATTAATTTTGGTCTATTTCCTCCAGCTTTGACCCATTGATCAATTTCAATTTTGGTTTCTTCTAGTATTTGATTAGCTATAGACTTTCCATCTATTTTGATTGCTTCAAATCTGCAATTGACAAAACATAGATTATAAAACTTATAGAGCATATTTATTTATTAAATACATAATTATTAACTAAAAAAAAATCAACAAAGAAAACAAAATTACATTGTTTTTGAAATATGTAGCCTTCTTGAAATCCATGGATAGGTAAAAAACTTTGACAATTTCCAAACTAACATTATTAATTAGCAATTCATTAATTATATCAAAACCTTATATTTTATTAAATAACATAAAAATTGTTTATAAAACTATTTATAAATTATACAATTATCGAATTTAAAATACTATAATACGAAATTTAACCTTATTTTATAAATATAGTATTAAATAGCCTTGCAAAAAAATTTCTATTTCTTTGTTCTAAAATATTATACTAAAATTTTTATAAAATGAAATAAATTTATAATTTCATTTCTATGTTACAAACAATGTTGAAATTACATTTAAATTAATGAAATAAAAGTCATAAAACAGCATTTGTTAATCAAGTTGATAGTATGCATAATATATATCTTATGCTACGTTTAGTACGCGTGAGTATTGGTCTATTCCTTGCCATTTAACTATTAAATCAAGTAAGTTAACTATAGATTTTTGGTTACATGCATAATAAACTTATACATAGCTTACATTAGAAACAATTAATTAAATTTAATTATTAAAATTACATATATAAATATATTTTACGCGAATATATTTTCTTCTTTTACAAATAAATTAATTATTTATATAATTGACTCTATATTTAATATTCCTCATGGTAAATAATTATCGTATAGATGCCTTTAATAAAGAATAAAGATCAAGTCATTAAAAATGTTATACAAACTAACGTTTTGTCAAAGCACTAATAAATATATTTGCAGTCAATAATAGTTTAAATAAAAAAATTATATCTTATAAAAAACCCAAAACTTATTAAACTAATTTGAAGTTTTTTTTAAATTCACTAATTACAATGTGAAGAACGTTTAAAATCATATTAGTTATGATAAAACAATTTTTAATTAAAATTCGATCTTCAGTATTATATATTTATTAAATAAATTGCTTTAGTCAGGCAATTCATTAATGCGATATTATTTTATGAAGAAATTGATGATTAAAAAAAAATATTTTTAATTAGTTCATTTACCTTATACCTTAAAAATGTATGAATGTATTTATTTATTCCGTCAGTAAATAAAAAATAATATATAACGTGAATTTTTAATTACCTTTAAAAAAAAATTAAAAAATAAATTCAAATAATTTTAATCACTATATTAATATAATAATACTCTATAATAATAGATAATATTAAAACTTGCAGTAAATAAAATTCTCATTTCTAAAAATAATTTATTTTGAAATAAAAATAAAAATGTTTAAAATGCGAATTACAAATAGTAGATAAAAAAATAATTACAAAAACATTCGTTTGTTTTACTTATGTACTTGATTATCTACAAAAAGTATTGACCTTATTGTATAAAATATAAGAATGAATCTAATATTATATGATAAAGTTATTTGAAGTATTATAAATAATTATGTCAAAAAAATAAAAAATTGTAAAATAAATTGAGTTAAAAATGTTTAACATTTTAATTGAGAGTATACGTTAGGGGGGATTACATTTCTTTCATTTTTCAATGCCTCAACACTCGATTTCTGAAATCTTGTATTTATTGAAAGAAATTTACCAATTTTATTGGTTGAAAAATATTTTGTTTGTGATGGCTAAATTCTAATTCAACTATATTATAATGCTGTACAAGTATTTATATTAAAAAGAAAGCTGCTTATCCTTAAAGCTGTTATAATGGGTTACAAATATAAAGGAAGGGATAGAGATTGGAATTTTAATATAAGTATATTAGTATAATTTTAGTTTGTACCAGCAATATATGGTTTCAACTTGTTGCTTCATTATACAACACTGGCAAAAACTGGCATTCTGCAATATGTGTTGCAGTACATCTGTCTCAACATGTCGACGCGTGTGCGACTTATTTTAAATGAATATTTCGATGGGAAAGGGTGGGGATCTTTAATTCGATCCTTCATCCATCCATTATTTTTAAATTTCAAAGCATTGTTCACCAACATTCCACTGACTTAAATACGCGCAAGAAATGAATTTAGCTTCTTACGGTCTGCGCAACTATAATATATGAATCGGCGCGATGGATAATTAACTGACTGAATTTATATTGACTGTCTTTTTTCAGGTAATACAATATCGTAATTAACCGTAAGATTATTGCTAATGTAATATTATTTAAAGGTAAGCCTAATTTGCTTGCGTTCGATTGTAAATTAAATTAATGTAAAAGTTAATGGTGGTTAGAACCGTATTATAACATTGTGTGAACAAGTACGAATTTTTTAATGTCTTGCGATAATAACCATAAACCATATTTGAGAGAAATTTATAATATTCTTATTACGGTCTATGGAGGTGATCGTAAACTTCATAGATCAAGCGAGTCAAATACTCTTCGACATAAATAAGCTTCGAGTTATTGTAAATAATAAAAAGGTTCAATGAAAAATTACAGCCCCAGCGGTTTGAAGCCTGATGCATGTGAAGGGGCTTAAAGCCTGATAAAGGTCTGAAGACTCCCACGCCAACTCGGTCGGGGCCACAAGAGCCACCAGTAAAATGGCAGTGGGTCCGAGGCCGAAAAGGGATGAGGTAAACGAATTATAGGCGCTTGTTTAGGCCCGACGTGGTCAGCACCGGAGGGCCACAATCTCCTCACCCTCTCCGACCAATTGCGTTTTGTGGTAAAATTCATGAGGCGGGAAAGAGGAGATATAATAAGAGAAAAAAGAGATGCTGTACTTCTTTTCGAATATTCATTCTCGAATACGACTCATTAAAAAGTTTCTTCGCGATCGATTACTATATATGATTAATTATTCATAGTCAAAACAAAAAAAATAATATAAAATCTTTGTCTATCTGAATTTATTATTTACCCTCGCAAAAATCTCCTAGAACAAGAACATAGCTATTTAAAAATATAGTTTTATGCTTATGTTATTTACAAAATAGCCACAGTGTTCGTTCATGTAATCATTTGTTTTAATAAATTGGTAATGACAAAACAAGCTTAATGGATCGCTCATATTCACCTGTTTTAGTCTTCAACTGTTCTCACAATTCCATCTCGTCTTCGATTTACACTGATGAGGCGTTCAATAAGCCAACGAAGTGCGGGAAAATTATCTTTTCTCTTTATGATCACAGTTCCTGGTTTAATATTACTCATCCATTTAATCCATTTAATTAACTCATGTTTAATATTACTCGATAACACTATCATTTCGTTCTTTTGTTTATTTTGATAAAATATTGGTCCATCGTTTCTAAAAGTATTGTTTTTTCAGTTGGATATGTTGCCAAATAGATGACCGATTGATTCGATTGTCATTGTATTCTTGATCCGGTAGTGTTATAAGTAAATTTCCTGCAAGGAAATAAATGAAAAAAATAAAGAGCATTCAGGTATTTAGAGTCAGAGGACAACGAGGTAATAGAGCGCGAACTTAAGATGAATTTGATTTCGACTACATACGTTAGTAGCCTTTCTTATGTAAAAAAAAGTATTTTCTACTACACGTACGAGGCGATGAAAAAATTTTCTAGTCTATTATCTGAGTAAATATTAATATATTTACCACATATCTCCATAAATCTTCTTAGAGCTTCAGTAAGTGCCTAACAGGTAAAATTTGTAACTAATTCTAAGGGGTATACTTTAGTTTCGAAGTAGAGGAATATACCTACGTATACGTTTAACTTATTTTTATTTCTGTACTTTTTTTCTTTAATGTATACCAGTAGCTTTGCTTGAAAACATTGGACGCATTTTCTAATAATTTGTTTTACAATCCTTTTACCTAGTATGGGCTATTATTGTATGCGTATAGAGAATACCGTTACTTATGCACTCATTTGCTTATATTTCTGTATGGCTTTGAAAAATAGTGGATCGAGTGATGTGGTGCTTTTTTGCTAATTTATTGGATATTTTTCATTGGGAGAAATTGTCGAGTTTTTCAAGTGACCTCGAACTCTGATTAAGCCTGTATCATTATTAAAGATTCACAAACTTGATTTCCAACATAAAACATTCATTTTCTTCTTGTGTATTATTACATTAGAAACTTTTTTTAACACGAATATTTTTAATTCTCGAACAAATTTCATCTACGAAGTAAAAATGTTCATTATTGCCGAATCGTACTAACCAGATTGAAATTGCTACAATTTTCGCATAATTATTTTCGCGGAGGCGAATACAGAACCTATCAGTTTTTAAGATTCGAAAAGCCGTTTTATTTTCCTGAGGATTGTTCTTTCAATTATTTTTTCAAGTTTGATAATTAGTAATCTATAGTATCTTAATTCTATCAAATATTCGTTGTTGATTATATTTATTTGTAATTATCTGTATTAAAAGGTTATCAGGGATTTTAAAAAGGTCGTCGACGTAAAAGTCGCGTTTTATTATTTATATGATATCAGATGTTTAATGGTAATATTTCTGGCCACTTCGGTGAGAAAAGCGTATCACGACAAATAGAGTAGAAAATGTTCCATACACTATGATTTTTAATTTCAATATTTTTAATGATTATTTATGTTCTCAAGATAAATGATTTTTAATATTTTATGTCCTCATTGTTCACCCAAATTTGTCGATACTTCTTTTCAATATAGACTATTAACACGTATTTATGAATACAGGTTCTAATAAGCAACGATACTACATCTTATATATTGAGACTATCAATATTGAGATTATCAATATTTAGACATTTATATAGAGAAATTCTAGACGCAGTTTTTGCAGAACCATTGAATACCACATGTAATTTAGTTATTATGACAGACTCTATTATTACTATTTGCTGTAGGTAAGGATATTAAGCTATGTGATTTGATATTATAAATTCCTGATAATTTCTTCTTAATATTTGTGTTACGCACTGGCGTGGGAGGTGGAATGGTGTGGGATAAAGAAATCTAGTCTTCGCTTGTTTAATTACATCTTTATTATCTAATTTCCTGCGTCGTCGTCACTTTCCTTGATTTTCTCCCTTTACGTGTATCTTCACTGGTCGCAATCCACTATTTAGACATTTAAATTTCCCGCGAGCTCTGTTGGTACGAAGACTCCCGCTCTTACCGACTTCATCACGTGCCTTGAGTCCTAACCTCACTTGGCGCCAAACTCCGCCAAGATGGCGGAAGCCTGGTCCCTCGCGCGGTGACTGCGCTCCCATCTGTCCCTTCAGGCGCTTGGCTGTCGCTGGATGCGACGTTGCCTCGTGGCTCCTCGCGGCTACGTTCGGCTACGCTTTCACCTGGTCACCTGCCGGGTCGTGGCAGCGTCGCTCGTGGTGTAGGCGATTCGTTTAAACCGTGTGCTGATGGCTCGCTCGTACTCGGGCTGATGCGGCTCACGGACTCGTGCCCCGGGTGCTATTGCTCTTTACACTTTCCTCTTACTATCTTTTCTCGTTGATCTCCGTCCGGTTCTCTTCTATTTGGTGATGTGTGCTTGCTTGCGCTGATTAAGCTCGTTGACTATTCTTTCTGAAGGCTCGAACGATACTCCTCTTCTGCCACCGGCCTCATATCTCCCCCTGATAATGTCCATCACTTGTTTCCTTTCTCGTTTGTTCTTCTTTGTTTGTTCTCGACGTAAGCGGCCCTCCCCTCTCGCGGTCCCAATCACTTGCTATATTGGTCCCCTCCCCCTGACGCTCCTCCCGTTCCGCCAATCACCCTCTAACTTGCTTGCGACCAGCTCCTGCGCCGCCCGCTCTCCCCGTTGTTCACACCCCTCTCTCGCGTTCGGTTAAAATTTTACTATTGTTTAACCATTTTTCTAGATTTAAGAACCGACGATGAGTTAATTGAAATGATTGTACTAATTGATTTACCTTTTCATTTGTTGGAAAACGGACTATGAATTTATTTGTTTCCGAATCGGGAAATCGGGAAATTGTCATCTTCTTTGAATAGCTTACGTTATTTATTTTTTTTTCTTCTATTGAACATTTGCAGGTCATTGTGGAGATTTCTAACGACACAAGAAATTTTTTCAAGTTGGTATTCAAAATGAAACCTATTTTTTTTTAAAATGATTCACTCTAATTTTATTTTTGTCTTTAGAGCATTGTGTTAATTTTATTTTATTTTATTTGTAAACGTGCGGTACTAAGCCTGAGAGGAATGCCGGGTCTGATTGGGACTGGGCCACCTGGTCACCCACGTCCTTGGATACGTTGGGTCTGAAGACCAAGTCTGAGCGGGACTGTGTCACTTGATCACCCATCTCCATGGATTAGCGGGTCTGACGATCAGGTTTGATTGTGCCTGTCCAACATAAGTTGTCTATGTCACACATAGAGCTCATAAGCGTAGCGGTAATCGAGCGTTAGCATAAGAATTAATTTAGTAAGCGTCAGCGTCTGGCCAGTAGCGCGAATTAGTTACAGATTTGCTTTTATCCCCATCCTTTCCTGAACCTTTACGACAATCAAATTTAAGGCTGTAACGGACATATATTAAATGCATACTTGCGTATACTATTGGTTTCTAATTGTACGTTTTAATGTATGTTTTGTTTTGATTGATTCCTTTTACGGATATGTTAATTTGCATTCAATTTAAACGATCCGCGAGTTTTTTACTAATGAAGTTTGATTGAGATGGAATTTTTTCTTCGTTAGTATTTGTTATTTCTATCGACACGAACTTGCTTTGACAGTATTGAATTCAAAGAGATTGCGGGTGAATTAATTGTCTGATTTCCTGGAACAGTTGATTGATTTAAAGCTTCCACGGTTCGTTTATTATTTAATTGACTTCTTAAATTTTTTGCAAGTGATCCATTTGTATTCATTATTCTTGTATTCGCTGTTAAAACAATTGAAACCCAATTGGTTGTATTTTATGATATTTGTATGTGGGCCTGCCATCTCACGGAATTTATCACAGGTGAAAATTGCATGTTCGGATTTATAAATCACGCATGTATTAGATGTATGAGTCATTGTAAAAACAGATTGTTTATACATTTTTATTTATTTGAATTAAATATAATTTAAAATGTCTTAAATTTCTAAATATCTTATGAACGTCTCCTTACTGTATATTCATGTCCACCTCAATTCTTTAGCTTTTTACTTCACTGACACGTTTATTTTTATGGTTCTTATTTATAGATATTATATTCACTAATGCTTACTTATATTTAATGTTTAATTTTAATATTTATTCGTATTCAATTTTCAATTCGATTCGTATTCAATGTTAAGTTAAATGTTTGTATGTATTTTTTTCAATGAAACTTACTTGCTTAATGTTCATAATTATTCTGTTATTATTATGTATTATTACGTTTTCATTTACCATTGATCATAATTTATGAATTTGCTATGTAATACTATGATTTCATTTTATTGTTGTTCATTCGCTATTTATTGATTTCCTATTTGTTGGTTCTCCATTGTCTTTTATATATTCTTGATTTATCAAAAAATCCTGTAGGAATGACGACTATATATAAACGCTGATTCGCGACTGAAATAGAAGACAAATAAAGTTTATATTTTTTTTACCACTATAAAAATTAAGACATTAAAATGATGTTTAACAAAAATATTTACTTTGTCAAAAATATTTATTTTAGTACATCATTGGGCAGAATTTTACCGGAAAGGAGCAGAAGAATTATTGAGGTCTGTTGATTACGTTGAAGTCCACAGCTATCTACTGCAGCTAAAGATACGTTTTTTGTACTATGTAATAGATTTTCTATTTACTTTCTATTGTTAAATTAATAATCTCCAAACTTTTCAGTACTAGCAAATAACGATTTGACATCGAAAATTCCAATTCATGAAAACAATACTGATTTTTATTATCAACGATATTTATCTGATTTCTGTTTCTATTGTTTTATCTTATTTTAAAAACGTCTAGTATTTTCTATATTGATCAGAAAACCTAGCAAACTCCTTATGTGACTTTTTAAAAAACCTAGTTATTATATTTTACTTAATGAGTGTGTTTTTGATGTTTGCATCCTAATTATTCTTATAGAGTATTTTGTTACATTTGCAAATTTGTCTTCATTTGGAAATTATATACAAACTTATTGCGATTTGTATTCCGTAAGAGCTTTGAATCTCACATCTACAATATTTAATAACCCTATACAGAATATCATAAATCGTAAAAACTAAATTAATTATTATATAACAACTGGATAATATATAATAACATTATAACAGCAAATATGCAAATGTTATATCGAAACAAAAATTAAAATTTATTATATAGGGATTTCATAAGCGTATTTTAATGGCATTAAAAAAAAAATTAAATCTAGTACTCTTTCATTTGTATGTATTTATATCCGTTGATTACAAGGTACAAGTAAACAAAATACAAATACAATGATTTTATTTAGTTTTAATGATGATATAAGTTTTTTTTATACATTTAGAGCAAAATTATTTTTCAAACAGTTCAATAATGTATTCTAATATTTAAAAAAAATTAATTACAGTTGAAATATCTCAGTTATTAATTAATAACGATAACATATTTATAAAGATTTTTTTAGAGTAATTTTAAGAGTAATTGTACAAGAGAAGCGTATATTACAATATTATGGCAGTTATTCGCTACTTTACTTTAATATTTATTGCGTTCTTTTGGAATAGAAAGGAAGGAAAAATAAAACTCATTTATTTTTTATAGTGTTTTGAATTAAATAAAATAAATTAATTATCGTCTACCGTGAGGTGTCAAAAAACCTCCTTCGCTGGGAAGGAGGAAAAACACAATTTCAGACGCAATTACAGCAACGCATGATTATTAAAAAAATTTTGATTTCGCACATCTTCGCTCTATATCCTCATTCGCCTGCAAACGACAAGAGGGAATGATCGGAACATCAGCGAACTCCATCAATAAGATTTATATTATTGTTCGCGACCGGGTCGGACGAGACAATCGATATGCGGGTGGGTGGAGGAGGTGATTAAAAAACTCAATTATTTTCTTTATTATCCTTTATTCCTCGGTCGCTTCTGGTATAAATTGTCGCTTTGTTGTTTTCGCGGCTTCTTCCTGAGCTAGCGGCTAGCTGGTCAGCCGTAGCTGTCTTGTCTCTGTGACGTCGGCGTATGTGTATATTCGTGGCCAGTAGTGTTGGTGACCGTAGGTGTGGGTAGTGTTCACCTCCGTGGTGGGGTACCGTCGTCGTCTTCTCGCTGCTTTCGTGCTCAGCGATGGCTCGGTGGAGTGGGGGCTACGTCACGGGCAGGCGGGTGGGGGCCTCGTTGAGCAGTCGTGTGCGGGGCGTAGCACTCTTGGTGGGGAGCGTCGGTGCTGTTCCCCGTTCGAGGTGGGGGTGTGACGTCACTCGTGCTGTTCGTCGGTGTCGTAGTCTCTGCTCTCGTGGTGTGTCGTCGATGTAGGTAGGTGACGCCAAGCTTGACGCGACGCTGAAGAGAAGATTCCCACTTTCCTTCCTTTCAGCTTCGATGGTCAGGTCCCCACGTCGTTGTGGCTGTGCTCCCCGTCTACAGGTGAGCCTCGACGCCGTTCCTTTCGGTTCGTGCTCCCGAATGTTTTTCAACGGTTCGATGGGCTCAAGAGTTTTGATGTTCTCAGACGTGATCCGGAGGAACGTTCTTGCGGGTTCAACGTCGGCTCAAAAACTGCCGCCCACGCCGTTTCTCTCGTCCTTTCTCTCAACCCTGAAACTTTCTCTTTTTCCTCCCACTCGTTGTTTCGGGTTTCCTTCTTCCTCTTTCCCTCCATCTAGTTCCGTCCTCGCTTACTTTGACGGGGCATTTCGGACCGAACGTACCTTCATCCTTCCCCTTCATCCGCTTTATTTTCCGTTTCCCAACTCCCCGTCTCTCCCTCTTCGCGTCCCGCCACTGCCACCGATTCCCCACGATCGTGCGATGGATTGGGTGTCTACGACCTCAGGCCCCAGCTCTTCACTCGAGGCATAAGCTGCCATCGTCCACCAACGCCCGCCGGTCGTTCGCGGACGTCGGCGTTCGATCTTGTCCTGCAGTCGACCCGGGAGACGCGACCTACCCGCGTCTTCCGGGCGTCCCGCGAGTGTAATCAATCGTCATCTCGCGGAAACTCGCGAGGGTAGTCAGCTCATGCCCAGCGGTAGGGCCCGGAGGATCGACGCCTCCGCGACTTCGTTCATGTTATCTTTCCCGTCGTTGCTCCCCCGTGTGTGGCTGCGTTCGCAACAATTATTTTTACACAAACCAGACTCTTGTCAGTCAAGAATATAATAATATCTTAGGAATAGTCTTATTTTAAGATATAATAATAATTATAAGAATAATCTTAAGTTGGAGAGCTCTTCAAGCAATTCTGTATACAAAATTTATCAAAGTTGATATCTTCAAATAAATAAATAATTAATTATTCAATTCTAAATTATTTATTAATAATAATTTAGCGAACTGACAGACTTGAAATTATAAGCTTATGGATAGGATCATAACTGTTATAACAGGAACAAACTAACTGCATTAATCATTTAATTTAATTTCATTCTTCTAAATAGAAGAATGAAAAAATATAAAGATATAGCTAGAATATATTAAAGTTAACAACATAATAATAATATAAAATTAAGGTTAAAGAAAATGGATTATAAATTTTATTTTTAAAAATATTTAATATAATTTAACATAAAAATGTATAATATTTAATACAAAAATATAATTTAATAAAACTTCTAAATAGTTGCATTAATTACTACTATTTTTAAAATAACAAAGTAAATTAAATGAGAAAAAATAATAAACGACATTCATTAGTAAATTATTATATCTTTATATTTATTAACGATAATTTTTGTATAATAATCACAAATAATAACTATGTGTGTTCAACTATGATAAGAACAAATTCTTGCACAGTGACTAATATCCAGCTTATAAAGTGTGTATGCTCGCGCGCATGCGTGCGTGTATTATTTACAGTAATATGTAAAATATTATATACTTTATTTTATCATAATATTTCTTAATAAGTAGTTTATATTATTTATAACTATTATATCGTAAAAAAATTTAATATAGTAATATAAAATATAAAATTCCACATAATATTGGGTCTAAATTATACTCTATTATGTATAGTGATGAAAATAATTATTTAATTATAACATGAATAAATTTGGTAGAAAATTTTCTGATCAAAATAGCATGTATAAATAAAAATAAGAATACAATAAATTTAATGTAATATATTTTAAATTTTATTGATACTGAAAAATTTATTGATTTATTAACAATTCATTTATTAAATAAGTTTGAAATAGTTAGAAACTAGAAGTTTACAGAATATATAATTTACAAAGATATTGTAAAACAATTTTATAAAAATAGAAATATTATATTCCGTTATATTACAATAAATTATATAAATTATTGTAAAAAACCTGAATTTAAATGATTTAAAATCCATACTAAAATAATTAAACTAATTAAATATTCTAAATGAAAAAAGGATTTATTGTAATAAAAACTGTCTTTTTATAAAACAAAGAAATTAAAGTGCAATTAAATTTATAAAATACGAGTATGATTCATCTCTAATAATAGGAATTAGAAACTAAATATTGCTTATTATCTTAGTGTTTATCTAAACTGATATATACTAATGTGGCCAGTGTAAAAATATCAAGTTTTGTAACATTTTGTGTCAAAACAAGAATACTTTTATAAAAATTGATAGTTTTCATGAACTGACATAAATACAAGCTATAGAAATGCCTTATCAGTATTTTCAATATTATTCATTTTTTATGTTTATTTACATAAAAAGTATATTCTTACAAAATTAATAATAATAAAAATAATAAAGTGACTATTATGAATAATGGCTGACCGCCGTGTAGGCCGTGCGGTGCGACCCGTGGGCTGCCAAAAGGAGATCCTGGGTGGGGAGGCGCATCCGAGGCTGCATGCCAAGGTGACCCAAACCATCTTTGGCTCCCGCTGGAGGCAAGACGGAAGGCTGGACCGTAGCCTGGTCCGGTCAATCGGCTTCGGGGCGAGTGCGGTCTAGTGCGTGACGTCCCCCGGAAGCTCTCCAGAGAGTGGAGTGTCTTTGTTGGGACACAAAACTCGAGAGAGACGAAGGAGGAATAGCGTACCAGGGTGTGCTATATCCCTACGTGATGGCCCGATCCAGGATAACCCCTTCAGGCATGTGTTGGGGGATTGTTCTCGTGAGCTCGCCGTTGAACGGTCCATGGAGGCCGGTCACACGTGGGGACGAATTAACAAAATATATATGGCGACTAATAAACAACAGGGGGAAGGGACGGGTAAGAAGGTTGGGGAAGGGAACACGGCGGTTCCATTCCCTGAAACGGTGATCGAGGGAGAGGGGGAGATCCCATCCGCGACCGGAACGACACCTGAAAGTGTCGGTACCGCGTATGAGGGCATCTTTTCCTCCATAAAGACCATTATGATAGAAATGATGGAGGCGCTAAAGCGCCAGCCAAACATCTCCAAAGTGATCAAAGAGGGCCTTCCTGTACTGCAGGGGAAAATAGAGGCTCTTGAGGAACAGGAGAGAAGGGAGCGGCGAGGAATCCGGAGGAAGGTGGCGCCTCCACTACTGAAACCACAGACTACGGCCGGTAAAAGGCCACCACTGGTAACACCACCAGAGATCCAAGCGGTCAAAAAGAAGAAGAAGAGGAAGAAGGAGGGAGCGGTGGAATCGCAAACGCCTCGTCCAACCACCACCGCGGGGAAGAGCCCGACGGGCGCGGAGTGGAGGAGAGTCCCCACGCGAGAGGAATCCGACATCAGGTTAGTCCCTCCAAGCACGGACTCTCGATCAAGGGCATCTGCAACACTCAAAAGGAGGGTGTCCTCATCGAGATTAGAAAATCATCATCGGTCGAGTGCAAGGAGGGCTTTGCCGATGCCTTGAAAAAGGCCGTCGGAGCCAGCGCAACACTCCACACTCTGATCCCCAGGAGTACACTGGAGATCAGGGACATGGACGAGTGCGCAACGACCGAGGAGGTTAATGGCGCCCTCCTTGCGATCCTGCAGGACTACACAGGTCCTCTAGAGGTGCGACTCACGGGAGCCAACAAAGCCGGTAAACGGCTGGCGATCGTGACCGTCACAGAGGAGGCCAGTAAAAAGCTACTGGAGGTGGGCAGGGTCCCAGTAGGGTGGGTCTACTGCGGCATAAGACCACGGGTCCAAGTCGAGCGCTGCTTTAAGTGTCTCGGCTATGGACACTGAGGTACGAGCTGCAGGGGCCCAGACAGGAGTACGACCTGTTTCCGGTGTGGGGAACAGGGTCACAAGGGGTCCGGATGTAAGGCCGAGCCCAAGTGCTTACTGTGCCCGGGGACCTCTCCCGCGGCAGTACACCATGTCGCGAGATCAGGAGCCTGTGCGGTTTTCCGCGAGGCTCTAGCCAAGTGCCGCCGAAGTGGCTAATGTCCTGCTGGCCAACTTGCATAGTAGCCGGACGGCGCAGAATCTGCTCGCCCAGGTCCACCTCGAGCTGCGCGCTGATATTGTTCTTATCAGTGAGCAGCATCGGGAGGGGCCTGCGAGGGGTTGGTATCACGACATTACCGATACCGCTGCGATCTGGATCCGTAGCCCGCACTGCTTCCTGGCAGAGTGCTATGGAGCTGGTAGCGGCTTCGTTTGGGTGAAGAGCAGGGGCGTATATTACGTCAGCTGTTACCTCACTCCAAACGAGGCCATCGATGGGTTCCAAGTTAAATTGGATGCGCTCGAGGATGCTATCGGGGACATGGAGGGTGAGCTGGTAGTGGCCGGGGACTTTAACAGCAAGGCTGTAGATTGGGGGGAACCTGTGACCGACTCTAGGGGAAGGCGAGTCCTGGACATGGTATGCAGGACAAGACTAGTAATTTTAAATGCCGGTTCAACGGCGACCTTCCGGAAGCCCGGTTACAGGCAGACCATCCCCGACGTCTCCTTTGAGACGGAACGTCTGACCGCAAAGGTGCGGGACTGGCGGGTGATCGAGGACTACACAGCCAGCGATCACCAGTATATCACGTTTCGCGTTCGTGATGACTGGCCGGTCGGGACGGCGATCGTACGCCGTCCTTCCAGATGACTCGTTGCGAGGATGGACGACGCCTTGTTTTCCCGTGCCCTAGAACGCGGACACCGAACCCTGGACGGGACTTCAAGGAGCGGAACGTCCGCCAAGTAAGTCGAAGCGGTGTCAGGCGCAATTATGCGCTTGATCCGCCAAGCTTGTAAGGAGGCGATACCGAGGATGTCGGCGAGAAAAACACGCCGTCCGGTTTATTGGTGGACCAGCGAGATCGCGGATATGAGACGGAAGTGCCTTCGGCTACGACGAGTAGCCCAAAGGGCCCGACGCCTCGACCGCGACAACTCTCCGATGATCGTCGAGCATTTGGTGGCGAGAAGAGCCCTCAAGAGAACCATCAAGGCGAGTAAAATCCGATGCTGGAAGAAGCTGGGAGAAGATCTGAACAGAGATCCGTGGGGATTGGGCTACAAGGTGATCACCCGTAAATTGGGGGCGTTCGCCAAGGGCGCACCCATGAGCGAGGTGGTGATGGACGGGATCGTCCATGCCCTCTTCCCCACACATCCCGTTCGAAGTGATGAGCCCCCGGTGCTATCGGGTCTTGAGGCTCCGCCGTTTACAATGGTGGAGCTAGAGAGCGCGGTAAGCTCTATGAGGAACCGTAAGGCACCAGGTCCCGATGGCCTTCCGGCAGAGGTGATGAAAGCGTTGGCCAGGAGTCACCCACAGCTCTAGCTCACCATGTACAACTCATGCCTCCTAGCGGGAGTTTTTTACTCCCGTTGGAAGGAGGCGAGACTTGTGCTGGTGAGCAAGGGCAAGGGATCTTGGGATGCTCCGTCGTCGTATAGACCCCTGTGCATGCTGGACACCGCCGGGAAGCTCCTGGAAAAGCTGATGAGAACCCGTCTTCAGGCGGCACTTCTAACATCTGGCGGCCTCTCCGAGAGACAATAATACGATTTTCGGAAAGGTAGGTCAACCATCAACGCTATCCAGAGAGTAGTGGAGACGGCCAGGAGCACGGAAAGGGGAAACCATTTCTCCCGACCGATATGTCTCCTGGTGACATTGGATGTCCGAAACGCCTTCAACTCGGTAAAGTGGATAGATATGCTAGGGGCAATGGATCGGGACTTCGGGGTACCCTAGTATCTCTTGCAGATAATTGGGGATTACCTTCGGGATCGGTTCATTGTATACGAGACGGCGGAGGTTTCAGAAAGGAGGGCACTGACGTTGAAACTGAGTTGACGTTGCACTGAGATTGAAAATGTCTGAAGGTTGCTTTCTGATCGGGTACGCGGATGACGTGGCAGCCATTATTACAGCCCGTAATATGGTCCTGGCACAGACGCGACTCGACCAGACTATGCGGAGAATTCGCCACTGGATGGACGATCATGGGTTGGAACTGGCGGAGGCCAAAACCGAGATTGTGCTCCTTACGAAGAAGCGTGTACCCAGAGTGCAGCCGCTTATTATCGGAGAGGAGTCGGTTCAGACCAAAGCAGCCGTGAAGTACCTGGGGGTGACGCTAGATACGAAGCTCACTTTCGGGGAACTTATTCGGAGAGTGGCGGATAAGGCGTCACGGGTAGTGACTTCCCTGTGCAGGATCATGGCCAACGTAAGTGGGCCACGTCCCTGTATCAGGCGGTTGCTGCTCCGTGTCGCTGAGTCTGTCATGCTTTACGGTGCAGAGGTTTGGGCCGACGCGCTTCGGTACGATATGTACCGGAGACGTATGGCGGCTTTGCAACGGAGATGCGCACTTCCTGTAGCGTGTTCGTATCGCACGGTCTTGGAGGCGGCCTCTCTAGTGGTCACTGGGATAATTCCCATCGACCTCCTGGCCCAGGAGTGGAAACTTGTCCACCAGGCAGGGGGGACACTCGACCATAGTGAAGCCAAGGTGCGAGCGAGGGAAATATCCCTGGCTAACTGACAGGATAGATGAAAGCGGGATACTCGCGAAAGACTCGACCGCCAGACAAATCAGTCAAGTGGCCCCGTGGGCCGGCCAACAGCATAGCGAGGTGAACTATCACCTCACTCAGCTGCTGACCAGCCATGGGTACGTCCGCGCTTACCTCCACCGCATGGGCAAAGTAGCAGATCAGCCACGGACGACGCCTTGCACACGTTCTTTATGTGCGAACACTGAGGGCGACAGAGGGAAGCTTTGGAGGGCGATGTCGGAAGGATCACTTTTTAAGGCAACATCGTTTTGATGCTCGCCAGTCAAGAAAACTGGGGAAGGGTCGCTTCTTTCGTCGAGGATATCCTGAGACGTAAGAAGCCGGCTCTTCCCTAGGGTAAGGGAGGTAAACTTAGAGAGTACCTCGAAGGCATAGTTTCTGGTTCCCTCCCCGAAGTAATGCTTAATGGCGGTGCCGGGGAGGATATAAGAACCAGGAAAGGAGGTCTCCTCGACGAACTCGCGGCGTCCCCGCCCTGTGGTTTTCACTACAGGGCGCGGGCCGCGTGAGTGCGCTGAGGGAGTGAGGTTTTAGTAGGTATACCGGCATCTTCAATACCGGGGAGACCCACACACCGGGAGCCCGGGTCCCTGATGGTCTTTAAAAGATTTCCTCCCTCCTTTATAAAAAAAAAAAAAAAAAAAAAATGACAAATCCTAACTTATAAAGATTTCAAGATAAAAAATTTTAAAAACATGATAAATAATAGGAATCATCGTCTATATCTGAAATACATGTGCTCCATAACAGTTGGGCAAATCTAATTATTCTTAAGAGTATGAAGACACATATGTTGCCAGTTTCAAATTGTCGTCGTACCAAAGACTCCAACATATGTCAAATCCTATTGAACGATGAGTCGATTGATCCGGATAGCATTCGCAAAATCACAGAATTGCTGCTGTTGTGATGCAACTTTGGCCGATAGTATATCAAATCTCGATCTATTCAATAATTTACGTTGATGCTGCTGCTGTGAATGCTGTTGTTGCTGTTGTTGTTGTCGGTCTCTGATGACAGTAAAACTGGGAATACAAGATCATTCACATGATTTTGGCTCTTTCTTGAACCGACAAGTTTCTTCTGTTTTGATTGGCGTAAATATATTGAGTTCGAAGTTATCTTGTAGTTTCTACATTATTGAGATCTCTAGAACGCCTTAAATTTTGCTGCTCGTCATAGGGGAAAACATGTCTGTGGCTTTCAATGCTTCTCAAAGGCTTCTTGTTAATGGTCAAGTCCCGAATAAGATTTGTCTCCCATCTAAATTATAATAATCATTTAATTTTCATTCTTTTAGAATTTTAAAAGGACTTGCTAATGTTTTCAGAGTCTGAACTCGAGATATTAAAAGTTGTGTCAAGTAAATGATATTTATTAATTTACAAAACAACATATAAAATGGATTGGTTGACAAATAGCTGGAAACCTGCAATAGATCCTTAAAAAGCTTATATTGATAAAAAAGGCAACAAATTAAATATGAAAACAAACGCACACGTGTTTTTATCGAATAACAAATTTTTAATACTTTATATATTAAATTTTTAAATTAAGAAAAAGACTCAAAACTTTGTAATTTTGTTAATTACTTATTTTTAGTTCCAAAGAAATTTATTGTTTTTTTTTTGATATTTTTATAAAAAAAAATTTTATAAAAAAAATTTTCACTTTACAGAGTATATGTACATATAGAACAAAAAATCGTGCTTAAGCAATTAGATGTATCAGCTCTATAGTAAAAGTCAACGGAGTGATGACTATTGATATAACATGGCGGTTAAATAAAAATAGAATTGAGAGAATGATGAGAAAGGAACTACCGTATCTTGTGGAATTGTGACCAGTATAGAATTTCTGGGGCTCCTCGTGATGGGGACGAATTAGAGGTTTGTTCCGGGCTTCCTCAGCCACGTGCTCTCCGAGCTCGGCAAGGAAACGCTCTGTAAAGAAGCCTTATCTGGGTTCATTCGCAGACATTGGGCGAGGAAGTCAAGGCTGACCGTTCCACAACCCGGAAGAAGATAACGAAGGGAGCGTATGATGATGCCCTTATCCATCGAAAGTTCGACTCTATCGTCGAATCGCTGGAGCATTTATAGTTTTACTCGAGAGATTTTGATGGCGAAGGCAAAGACCACCTATTGATAAGAGAGTGTGTGTCGCGGACGCAGCAACATGGAAGTGGACGTCGGCAGAGCGGGCCCGAATAGAAAGTACGAAGGCGTCGATACTCCGGGGCTAACCATTGACTACCCTCGCGGGTCTCCGTCCAGGTGCCAACTGATTTCGTCTCACGGGTTACCCGCGAGGCATGAACCGATTACCCTCGCGGATCTTCCGCGAGGTGCCAACTGATTTCGTCTCGCGGACTACCCGAGAGACGCAGACGGATTGCGCCCCTCAGGTCGACCGCGAGGCAGGATCGAATGCCGACGCCCGCGACTAGCCGGCAAGCGTTGGCGGACGATGGCGCTCTACGCCACGAGCGGAAGGTTAGAGCCCCGGAGACATAGACACCGACTCCACCGCGCGACCGTAGGGAAACTACGAGAAGGGACGAGACTTGCGAAGAGGGAGGGACGAGGGGTTCGGAAATGGAAAGTCGTGCGAAGGGAAAAGGGTACGCCCGGTTCGAAATGCCCCGCAAACGCAAGCGACGAAGAGACTGGGTGGATGGAAGGAGGAAAGGAGGAAACTCGGGACAACGAGTGGAGAGGGAAAGAGAAAATTTCCCAAAGGCTAGTGAGAAGGACCAGAGATGCGAGTTTGCCAGTTTTTGAGTCGACGCTGGCCGAAAGATATATACGACGACAACAAAACGTCCCTCCAACTCGCACCCGCCGATAACTGGACCACCAATCTGGGGAGAAGCCAATCGGGGCTGCGAACGGAGAAGAGCCGCGTCGAGGCTCATCTATAGCCACCACCGGACACTGCGCGCCGACGAGCGAAACTCGCAGACTACGCCGGTGTGGGACTCACCCCCACCCGCCTGCCTAGTGACGTAGTTGCCACCACTGCCAGGCACAGCTGACCCATTGCCCCTCCCCCCAGCCCGAGAGCACGGACAACGTCAACGCCTGCCGAACGCTGTAATCGTGTGCAACGGCGCAAAACTATTTCAAAGGGTGTAAACCGCTACCTGGACATCAAAAGAAAGAAAATCAAAGGAACGTAAAACCCGTGTTTAATTACCCCTCCCACTCATCCCACACGTCGATTATCCCGTCTGACCCGGTCGAGGCGAAATCAGTTGGCACCTCGCGGAAGATCCGCGAGGGTAATCGGTTCATGCCTCGCCGGTAACCCGCGAGACGACATCAGTTGGCACCTGGCGGAAGACCCACGAGGGTAGTCAGTGGTTAGCCCCGGAGAATCGACGACTTCGTACTCTCTATTCGCACCTCCCTCTACCATCGTCCACTTCCATGTTGCTGCGTCCGAACACTAAATGTAAATAATACTTTATATTATTATAAATGTTTAATACTTGTTCACGTTCTACGGGATGTTTGGGAGGTTAATGATTAATTAGACTATATCAACACTTTCTGTTATTAATTTTTTCTTTACTCAACTGTTATATAATATACAGTACAGGAGCGAATTAGTGGGTCACAAGAGACAAGGTTCCGCGATTCTTCCTGTCGAGCAAGGATGTTCGATCAGGGAGAGAGAGTCTCGCCTCCTTCATTTTTCCGCCTTTTATTTCCCTTTTTTTCCAACTCTGGAAATTTGCTGCGCGTTACCATTGGCCAAATTTTCCGTGGAGGGGGTGAGGAAGTTGGACCCTCCCTCCCTTACTGACCACATCGGGGCCTCGACGCCTTACCCTAGTTCGACAGGCGGCTCTAGCTCCGCCTTACCCTATGTTTTAGGGCCATTCCGCGTGGCCCGAAGGAGGTCGACTGTCCCCATGCGGAAGACATCCTTTATCGGCCACGGACTCCCTGTTGCGTTACGAGTGGTCCTTTGCAACCTGAGTGGGTGGGCGCGAGCGTCCTTTGGCTGCTGTCAGGCTTCAAGCCCCTGCGGCTGTTTATATATATTTTGATAAAGTTTCGCCAGTTCAGCCCATATCGCTTACCGTTTTCTTTCCGAGCCGTACATATGTTGCCGTATTTTTACTATTTAACAATTATTTCGCGTACATCTTATCCTTAACGCACTTTTGTTCTAGCTAACCTTTGGTTTATTTTACTGAATATATCCCTTTTCATAGTTACCAGTAAATATACATATTACGTATCGCTTATTCTCTTATTTCTACATTTGTCTCACACATTTGTTTCCCGCAGTTGTTCTATCCATAACATCTTACACTTATCCTTCCTCTTGATTTATTTTACTGACAATATGTTCTTACATAATTACAAATAAATATACATATTCCGTATAGCCGATTCTCTTGTTTATACATTTGTCTCGCACATTTGTTCCCCGCCGTCGTGCTATCCATAACAATACTAAAAAGCGAATGTTAAAATTTCTTATTCATATGAATGTACAGATTCGAATAAATAATTAAAATAAAATAGTAATTATAATTTGTATTTTATTTGGCACATGTAACAATTACAAAATGAAAATAATAAAAAAATCAAACTCAAAAATGCAAATTTTTCAAAGTAAGATACTTGTCTAAAATAAAAACCGAATGTATTTGGAGTTGTAGTTTCAAAGAACGTACTAAAAGGATTTTTGGTCGAGAGTTGGAGTCTACCTAGCACTAGATTAAGTATACTAATATATACTTACCGAGAGTTTTAGTGATACGAAAGAGCTGGTCTACGTCACTATCTCCGGGGAATAAAGGCTCGCCTGTCAGCATCTCGGCGAAAAGGCAACCCGAGGCCCAAGTGGGTCACCACATAATCCCTACTGGATTCGTTAGAACTGGTGACAATGCGCGCGAATCGAAAATCACAGAGCTTTACAACGCCCCAGAGTGATACCAGCACATTTTCTAGCTTCACGTCTGTGCATTATCTAAGTTCCAGGCTTTTGAAGCTCAGTTCATTGTGCATTTAATCAGCGGTATCCCGGCTTTTATAACCTGCCTTATACTCTATCAATTACCATTTATTTATAATTATTTTTTTCGTTTCTATTATTTTACTTCTATTTAACTTTTTATTTACTTTTCTTATACTATTGTCATATCTAACTTATAGTTTTGCTAATATAATTATATTAAGAATTACAGCTATATAATAATATAGCGCTATTATATCAATAATATGTTTAAAAAAATCTTTGTAGTTAATAGGTAAAACAGTTTAATCTATAAAGCTTTGATTTAATGAAATACACAACACTATTTACATTCAATATTGTATGTATAAATAAAACCTTGAATATTTTAAACCTGTTATTACAAAATATATTTGTCAAACGAGTTGTCCGTATCGAACATTTAAATACAATGATTCTATTAATATAATTAATAGTACCTGTCTATTTAAATATGGTAGTGGCGTATTTAATAATATACGATTACTCACGTGGTGATTATGACAAAAATTCAACCCTCGTAAGATTTGGAAAATGTGACGCCGTGATAGATCGAGTCAAACTCCGCTATCGATCGTCTCTAATTCGTTAAGAATCGTATGATCCAAGTACTCGAACATCAAATAGAAGCGCTTTCTACGTCTAAAGACTTCGATTAATCTGACAAGATTTTCATGTCTAAATCTTTGAAAAGTTAGCATGCTTTTTTAAAAGAATATTTTTATTTTAAAATAAAAATAAACCTTCATCTACTATTTGTATTTCCAAATAATGAACAATATTTGGTAAAATATTTTCATTCAATATCAAACAAAATCACGTCCAAGATTATTCATTTATTTAGATCTCGATTATTGTATTAATATTACTCTATACCGTTTCTCAACTTGAATGTTTTAAACACTAGACTAGTAGAGTTTTTAGTCAGTAATATGTAATATAATTTGATTCCGCAGCATTTAAAAAAAACGTTAACAAGAAATTATAAGACATCTAGAACATACGTATTGTTAAAAAAATTTTGTATTCAATAAGCATTGAAAATAAAATTTTTCTCTAATAAATTTCCTTTAAATATCAGCTTTATAAGCTTAATTACATATATTTTATAACCTTGTGGATCTTTTAATAGCAGAACACTCTAAATACGTAGAAAATAGAGAATATGGGAAAAGGAATAGATTTTTAAAAAATGAAACAAAGCTTAGTTCCTGAATAGCGATAGTTGCTCGATGAACGTACCTTGAGCATACGTATCTCGCGGAAGGCAAGTTTCCGTACGTAGACGTTCTTCACGGTTTCAAGAAATTTCTTGATAGCTACAAGCTGTCCGGTTTCGTTATGCTTACACTTCATCACGATTCCATAGCTACCCTCGCCAACGATGTCGATATTCTCGTACTTTTCCATCGCGACGAGGAAGATCGCTTAAAGTGAGCTGACCTCACGGGCCGGTGAATATCGCATTGGGTCGACGCATTTAGGTTAATTATCAAACTTTGATCGCTTTTTGTTTAAGGATACAAAAGTAGACCAGACGCTGGCTGAGGGGCCAGTTTCGCTTTGGGCGCAGTCGTAGGGAAAAGCGACTAGCCGTAGTCTCACCGGGAGTGAATGAAGGTCAACATCCACCAGTCGGCGAAACATTTGATAAGAGGAGCAGGCGGTATAAAGTATAGATCATGGGAAAGCTATCCTCATCGATCCTTGGTCGCGACAAGCTCCGATCGGAATGAATACCACCTCACGAATAACTAAGAATTTCTTCTCATAGATTGATCGATCCAAGGTGTTCGGAAACGCACGGTCTGTCACCGTCGGTATTCTTTTATTGCTCTTTATTCCTTCCCGCTATATAAATTCGATAGGATTGGATGCACAGTCACGTTTGCACTATATTTTAAAAAATCTACATTTTAAGATTTATAATTATCTTGCCAACTTGATAAGCCCACCTTCTGTATACACCAACCGGTATTTCTTTCTAAAAGCTATTTACATTCGTAATTCGATTAATTAGTGCTCAACTGTATGTTTTTACATACTTAAGTAATACTTGAAAACTGTAAAATTTTACGAAAATTTGTCACTACAAACACGTCCCAATGGATCTAGGACCAAAAATAAAATTTGATATTATATATACAATAAGGAGCTTTTTATTACGTAATGATCTTAATATAATACGCACTGTTCAAATCACTAAATGTTTATATTTCGTAGTATATCATTATATTAGGAATAACGAGTACACCTCTGAATAGAAGTTCCTAAAATTCAAAACGTAAAATAATTAACATACTTATTCAAGCAAAATATTTTAATAAATTTTCTTATTATTTAAACATATTGTTTATATCAGAATGCCAATTTTACATAACGTTAAAATAATTTATCGTTCAATAAAAACAAATCAATATTTGTAAGTATGATATTTAATAATAAATTTAAGAATAATCGAGTTTATTATTAATATCAAAATTTGAATACACCAAGAAAATTTATTTTCAAATGAGTGTGCAGTAATAAAATTAAGTTCTACGAGGTAATTCATATTAAGATAAAATAACATGTACACGGTTAAAATTAAAATACAAATAAAATTAAGTCAATGACTTATAAATGAATGTAAAAATTGATATAAAAAATGTTTACATTAAAAATTGGTTATCATATGATTAATATAGGCTTCATTTTATTTTACAATTTATTTTACAATTTACAATTTAAAGCGGGACAAATCCAAAATATTTATGTCTTATTATATTGATATGTTAATATTGTTAAAAAAATAATAATAATACATATTCATAAATTATGTATACGGTTAAGCAGCTAAATCATTCTGTAGTATGAATGATCGTAAGTTTTGTAGTTTTTTGGTTCTGACCTGATTTCAAAATTACTTTCTATCTTTGAATGTCAGCCAAAATATTTAAAATTAATTTTATAATATTAATTTCCTAAACTACGTCCACACATATAATAAATTTTTATAGCTAAATAGTTTCTTATTGATAATGTCTTTTAATTAATTTTGTAAGAATATAAAATATTTGGAATTAATATCACAGTATTTGTCGTCTCGTTGCTCTGCGAATTAACTATTTCGAAATTTATGGCCTGCGGATGGTACGGAAAACCTTCTTGCTGTTTTTACGCAATTCTTCTCTATTTAAGGATTCTTTTTCCTCGTCAAAGTCTTTTCACACAATTTCTTATTGGTAAAAATTTTTTAACAAAGGACGAAAAATCACAAAGACTTCGAGGTTTTCGATTTATAACTTAATGCTATATTTTCTCTCGCTAGATGCTTAGATACAGCAGTCTATTTAATTTTTCTTTAAGTGCATTTTCTTTTGCGTTTTACACGACTTTCTTCCGAGGGTACTTTCAAGCTCGTCGTGATTAGCAACGCTTTGAACACTCCACGTGCCAAATCTGCCTTCGAATCAGGAATTCACCGGCACAAAAATCCTCGGCTAATATTATTGAAAAAGTTAATAATTTTTTTTCTTTAAATTCTCTTATTTATTATTTATTGCATTTACATTATTATTATTTAATATACATATCTAAATCGGAGTAGTTCTTTAATCGAAATTATTAATTTTATTGAATATTATATGTACCATATTAATATATTTAAAGCCTAACTTTACTATAAAATAATATTTTTTTCTTATGAATCGAATAAAAATTACCTAGATATGCAAGTAATTGTAACTTTTTAAAATTAATTAAAGCTCTTTTTTATGCAAAAATTTTTAATTATAAAGAAGATCCGCCCTGTTATTATGTTTTTAATAATCGTATATAATAATTGCGTGTTAAATATGTAATTTAAATAATAATAAATTAGTTGTTTTTAATCTAGCTTCGCATCAAATTAATGAGAGAGATAGAGAGAGAGAGAGAGAGAGAGAGAGGGAAAAAAGTCGTCACATTCTGAAAAAATTTAGGAGAGATGAATGGGGTAAACTTAAATTTAGAAATGAATTTATAGAATAAGAATCCCTAGTAGGTCAGTTGAGCGGTTCCAGCAGAGCATTTGTAAAGGTTAAGAACATTGAGAAGACAGGGGTGGATACAGTTCTAGAGGAGGGGATCAGATAAGTGAGAACTGACAAAGTGTCGAGTTGAACTAGCACAAGTCGGGTATACCAGCCGAGGATTCAGGGAATCAAAGTACTATTCGACTACGAGAGTGCCCGAAATGAAAATTTCGTAAGTGAGAATGGTTAACCAAATTGGTTAACTAAAAACAAACTCGCGATTTTTAAAGTCCGATAGACTAAAGGCCTAAGACCTAGACTTACATTGGAGCACCAAGTAATAAGTAAACTCCTTTCACTGTTCGATCAGAATTTTTTATAGTGATAACAGATAGCGCTCAAGACGGTTTTCTCCTAACTTTACATAGTATATCATATTTAGATGAATTATATAAAAGTACATTTCCCCTCAGACTTTTTTATTTTTCCTAAGATAATTCTGTTTACAAAAAGACCATGTATCAAGAGATAAGAGATTATTCTAAAAACACTTCCAGAAACAAATAAAGACACTCAAAATTGTTCAGATATTAAAGATTTTAATTTTGTATTATTATTGAAATCATTAATAAAAAAATAATAATAATATTGTATAAATGAAATTAGAGGTTTCGCGAATCCGTTTATTATGTAAAAATTCAGTAATCGTTTATAAATACTTGCTATTGAGAATAATTTGTAATTAGTTTGTCAAAAGCATAATTTTATTCATTAGGATAAATATCCACAAAAATCTGAAAAAATAATTATACAACGAATACATATATATATATATATAAATTAAGTTTTCATCATTAAATATACGTTAATAAATAAACATTTTTGTATTTCTGCCTCTACAAATGTGTAATTTAATAAATTTTTTTGAATTCACAAGTCATTTATTTCTCAGTTTAATGAACCTTTGTCAATCACTTTTTATATTCAAGAAGTATTTGTTTTATTAAATTTAACTTTTATTAAATGTGTTGAATTTTTAATATTTTTCTATTTTAACATTTATTGTACATAGCACGAAATGTACAATAAATATCCAGCGATGGTAAATAAATATTTAAAAAAGCCACCCAAATAATTAATTCAAGTACTATTATATCGAAATTATATTATAAATTCTAACAAATAATTATATTATTTGTAAATCATAAACACTTAATGGCGGACAACAGGAAGAGAAGAGGGAGTAAAAGCAAATAAGTGTGACGGGTGACGTAATCAAATAATGGACATATCATGCGTATCTTCTGCTATTTTCCGTTCAAGCAATTAATTGCTAAATTACTTTTCCCTTTTTCCTTTTTTCGGTCCTTTTTTATAAACATTAAATTATTTTTGATTATTTCAATCGAATATATTAATTCGAAAGAAAGAAAATTGGTTCAGTTAAATGAAAGACCATCAAAAAATTATGTCGAATGAAAAAAATTCTTAATAAAATTTTTTAAGAGTTTTCTTTGTATTCGTGAATACATTTTTTAATATAAAAAATAATTTTATATATATAATTACATAATTTTTTATTATAAAAAATATGAATTTTATGTACGATTACTTTAAATTTAACGAAAAGTGGATATTTTTTATTTTAAATATTTAAATGTATTATTTTATAAACTATAAAAAATTTATAAGTGGTACATTTAATCATCCTTTAAAAATACATTTAAAAGGGAATGATTCCTTATCTTAAAATATTGTCTTAAAATTTTTTCTTATATTTATAAATTTTCTTTTATAAATATTTTGTATAATTTTATTCCGATAGATTTACAGAAACGAATTTCATCAATAATCAATTTGTTTTAAAATTTAAACGAACCTAAATAATACGTATTACGTTTGAAAATATCTGTAATTGTTGAAACGTTGAATTGTTAACAGATCTCTATTTTCGAAGTTATTACGCCCTGAAAATAAATACGTACAAATTCAAGTAAAGTACTTTAAATAAAATTACTATACGTTAAAAACGTATATATTTTTTTGCATACATTTATAAATATATATGTACATATAGAAACACGTGTATATGCAGGCATAAAATTATGCTGTTATACATCGTTATATTTTAATATCAAAGTGAATATAAACCTAAAAATTATTATTTATTTACTTTAATTCGTAAATAAATTCTCAACTTTGAAGAGAAAATTTAAGAATTCTTAATATATAACATGTATATATATACACATACATATATACACATATATACATGTATATATATACATGTTATATAGAGCTCTCGTTATTTAAATATAAATGTTGAAAATTATATAATAATAATACTAAAAATAATACTAAATAACACTGAAAATTGTAAATTTTAAAATAGTTATCGTATCCGTTCAACTAAGTTTTAACAATTGTGAAAAATTTTTACTTAATATAATAAATAAAAAAATTATCTCAACACAGTAATTCATTTTGGTGATTAATTTATATTAAAAAATAGTAGGTTCTAGTTTCTAAAAAGGTCACGAACCGGTTTCAACTGTATTGTAAAACTGGCGAAAAAACCATGTAAATTCCATGATTATTTAAAGTAGTATATGTGGATTACAAAGTAAACTTCTGGCAGAGACGTTGGATGCCATTACGAATTCGTAATTGCAGTCTTATAATCAGACGATTGTCGGTACAATCTTTGGGGACAGCTTTAGGGAGAACTTCGATGATATGTACAAGTCCTTTCGAAATCTTCGGCTTTAAAAGTATAAATCGACTAAGATATTATCATCGATTTATCTATACGACCTCTGCTTTAAAAATGGTTGCTATATTAAAAATTATCCCCAAAATAGTCCTTGTCAAGTTCACCCATTGTAGGATTTTTACGAAATGACATCGATATTCAATAATCAAATAAGAATTATTTTCTTTATTATTGCATTTTTATCAACTCTTCTTCTATCTTATTTTATTTTTATTTTAATTGGCATTATTACAAATTTTTATTTAAATTAATTTTAATAACGCTATTAATTTATATTATAAAGTATATTAAAATCTCGAAAATAAAGAATGAAAGGTAACTTTTTCATAGAAGTATTTTATTCGTGTAGGCCTTCATTCTATATTTTTTGGCTTATCTAAAATTCGGTCTTTTTTACCAAATAAAATCTGATGTCATACAAATTGGACTTAAATAATTTCAATTAGAGACATTTTATGATTAACTTTTAATGGTGTTAAGGTTTACAGTGGTCCAGGTGCATTGCATAATTAAATTAAATTAATAAATATGATAATGTTAATTATATCAACAATTACTATTAATTTAAAAAACATATTAATGCTATAACAATGGCAATAGATATGTAGAGTACATGTAATAATGAAACGATGATCAAAAATAAATTATAGATAAAATGACTAGTAGTAGCGTCAGTTATACGAAGATTAGATATTATGTAATTAGCACGATTATTTATTGAGGGCTAGTGAAGATGTATCATCTAGCTTGATCTGGGTGCTGTATTCAGATAAACAAAAAAAAGGATTTATAAGTAATTTTGAAAGGTATAGTATTGCGAGGCAAAACTTGTTGAAAACTATATAGGTTTAAAGTCAAAACTCTGGTACATGTGCTGCAAAGCTGATCAAATCGAGCTTTGACAGGTACGTCAAAGAGTGTTTAAATATCCCTCTTATCCTAAATTTTTTCTCACTTAATTTAAGATCGAGCTCAATCTGACCACATAATTCAACGCTTATGGTAAAAAATTATTTGTTGCGTGCACATGTTTGTAAATTGATTAACAGCTTACCAAGGTAAAAAGTGATGCTTTGGCAAATATAAGTGTAAAAGTGTTAGTAGTGTAAAAACTATTGCATCGACGTTTATTCTACTGCAAATAGAAAAATCTATTGCACAAGAATACAGCTATTGACAAACTGTATCTATAATTGGATAAGTTGAATCACATGAAAAATCAAACCCTACTTTTTCCTCTTCTTTAATAATCAATTTGTTTAGCACTAATTCTAGTAATCGAAGTAAATTATAATTTCATCCAATTCATTCTAGTCAATATTTCAAATCATACTCAAACAAGGAAAGAATAACATCATATTTTGTAATAAACAAATTTAATATTAAATTCCATTAATTTCAAGATTGCTGAGGCGTATCTTTAATTTATTTATTCAAATAATGTTTTTAAACGGTAAAATATTTATATTGGTGTCAATTCTAAACATAATAATCACTGCTCATTATCCACATTACTTCGTCTCTATGATTGTAAAGTAATTTTTTTAGGGTAATACAATAATTGGTAATTTTGATTCAATGAAGAAATAAGAAAACGCAAAGGGTAGATGCGAATATTAATGTTCAGGCTAGAGTACGGAAAATTAATACTTAATAAAAAAAATTAATAGACAACGATCAATAACAAAATATTTTATTAGCAAAAAAGTTAAATAAAATGAAACACAACCTAATATTATAAAACAATGTATAAATTACGGTAATAGAACTATATTAAATGTATGCCTGGTTACATACCATTAAAGCATAACAAGAGTAATAGTATTTTCTGTGAATTTGAATGAAAACAGCTACAATATAATAATATTAATAATTATAACAATTAAAAGAATAATTTTAACAATTATACTAGTAGTAGTAGTAATAACAGTCGTACTAGTAGTATCGATAATTTAAATAGGTCAAGAAAGGTATAACAATATGAATGTAACTTATCATGTATTTTTAAAGATCCCTAGAAAAATTTAACGGACTGGATTTATTGGATCAAAGTAAAGTACATTCTAAAAAATTGTCTGGACATGCAAAATCCTTGGTTACTATTGTAAATTCAATAATTTACATGTTATATGTAACTTATGAATAAAAATTATAAGCCAGAACTTCTTTTGATGTTAAATATTATATAGCACGTATAATAAATAATAATTAATAAATACTAAAATGCATAGGGCCCAGTACGATAGTATTCTCAACTATAATATTAAGTTTAATTAGTATAATAATAAAATGTATAATAGTGTAAAAAAATTAATTTTAATTTTATAATGCGCAAATTTACAATCAAAAGTATTGTATTCTTTCCTGAACAAATGCATTATGTATGAAAAATTTAATAAATGTTATATTAAAATATAAATCAGTCAAAACTAAAAAATAACATATTACTTCACCAGAAGCCCTCCCTACTCTTCCACTTTATTTCTCTCTGATTTATACATGCACATTAATTTTATTTATACTGTTTTATTCTTAAAGAATGCAACTAATGTACATTGTTGAAGTAACATATTTCATAAATTTCTCTCCTTCAACATGCTTGTCTGTTGATTGGTTTGAAAACCAATAACGATATAGATGCTTAAATTAGTCCAGATTCTATTAATAGCATGTCTGTTATGTGTTGAAAAATGCATGTATTAAAAAAATGAAAATGAAGTCAAGTAAATTTTTTTTCTTTTTTACTATTACCAACACCATCAAATCGTCCGCCATTGTATTAATTATTACAAATATTATTACAATTATAAATATTGTTATTAAAATTAGTATTGCATAATATTCAAAGACTTAATGCATAACAAAATTAATATACGAGCTCCTGCGATGATTTTTATATATTTTCGTTGATAAATATTTCTATCTCTATATACATTGGTTGATTTTAATTGACATTCTTCGACAGATTTGTTTTGCGATGTCTCAATACATATGTTATTTTATTATTTATTTCTTCAAGATTCTTTAATATATTATTTAATAATGATTTATTTTTTAATATATATTATTAAATATATATTATTATTTAATAAAAATAATGAGATAGATATAAGATAAAAACCAAATTTCTTAATAATACTAAGACGAAAAAATGTATAATTTGTTAATTTGAGTAACGTAACTTATTTAATAACTTTACGTATTACTTTATATAAAGAATGACACAAGAGCCAGTAATTATTATAAACATTATTATTCATATGATGTAAATATTTATATGCATGCTATATAATGTATATAATATGCATATATTTTATCCTGCCAAATATGCACGCCAAAGATTTTAACGTACAATCTTGACTTTGTTAATAAATTTTATCGTGTCTGTAATTTAATAATATCTGATCTAATATGACTATACGATACAGAAGAATTTATACAATACAATATACACAAAAAATGTACAGTATGTAGTCAAGGATTAGTGACGATAAATAGACGATCCGTCGCAGGATCTTCGGTGAAGTACGCAGCCGAGTTAAATATCATATCAATGTCTCCTGTTGCTATCTGAAACAAAAATAATATTATGCCTTCTTTTAATTATAGCATCAATTAATTATTTACTATATTAGGCTATTCTCAAACTATCACGCGATATTTATGCAACACCAAATATATTAAAAACAAACAAGGCTTGTTATTTCAGAAATTTCTTATTTTAAAATTTTTTTTCATTAACAACTTTTTTTAAATATAATAAGTATAACTTGAATTACTCTCTGCATATTATAAGATAAAATTATCAAATTAATATTTTTTTTTGGGATTTTTGTTGGACCATTTTAATTGAAGATATGTGCTGTGATTTAGAAAAATAATGAATTTTAACAAATAAAACGAGTTTCTGAAAGCAAGAATGTATCTGGTAAAAATGAAAAATCAATTAAGTAATTGATAATTACAATAGAGAATAAAGGTATGCAACGAAAAAAACAAATTGAATTGAGCTTTCTCTTTATAGAAAATTTATTTTATAAACAATATTAGCAAGATGTGTAAGGGAAACTTATAATAGACAGAAAATTGCTTTGTTAATTTTTTTGGAAAATGTTTAAATCAGTTAAGGAACGCCCAATAATTAAATGAAAAGTGCCGCTTGGAATAAATATAAATTAAAGTAAAGTAAATAAAGTTAAAGGATGTTCAATAACTAATAACGGATAATAAGCAATTTAAGAAGTCACCTCGGTCTCAGTTTCGCATTTGGCCACGTTTTTGAGTGTATCCTCATAAACAGAATTTCCAAAGTCCTGCATCTGCGACATGTGAGTGAATTGATGCTTGACGCGAGAGGTAGTTTCGGTGGTATTAATGCCGACACCGAGCTCAATCGTTTCGTAGTGAGGCGGTATGGATTTCTGATAATGCTGCTGCTGCTGCTGCTGCTCCTGAAGTAGAGCCATATCAATCGGTGTCATAGGTTGAATGGGAACAGAACTCAAAACATTCGGGGCCAACTGACTGACAAGGTTTATCACCTGCTGAGCGTTTTTAGCATCGAGAACAATCGATGGTTGACACATCGAAAATTCTTTCAGCTCTGACTTCACGGAACAGCTCACTTGAACCTGCTCATCCAGCTGGTTAGGATGCTTATGTCCAGGGAGATTTGCTGGTTCTGGAAAAAGCTCACTTTTTAGGTTGGGTAGAAAAGCATCGATTGCCCGCCAAGTTGGGGTCCAGAGGTAAGAATCCACCTGGAGAACTCCTGCCGAAGCCATTACCAGCAGCATATTTTTTAGTGACTCGGGAATCGCCTCGTAGAGGTTTTCACTGTTGTCTGCGTGCATGTAAGCGCGTAGCAGATCGAGGACCGTCAGCCACAAGGGCAAAAAGCCAGACAATGTCAATAGCGGATTCAAATGATGAAGAAAGACCTGGACAATATTTTTCAAAGTTCCGTACGATAGTCACATAAATTTAGTTGTTAATTTAATCGATCAATTAATCGACTCCGTCTGATTTTATTTTACAATCATAATTGTAATTTAAATTTCCGTCACGTTGTTTGCAAAACAATAAATTCAGAAGGATTGATAAACACTGGCATGATATTATAAATTTTTATGTATATTATAAATTGTAAAAAATATTATTTAAGGCAGCATATAAGTTGAAGATTATTGATAAGTCAATTCATTTAAAAAATTAAGATAAAATTGAACAATTGAGAAAATTCACCTTGGAAAGTAGCATGGCTGCGCGCACTCGGGTCTCCTCAACAGCAAGAGGATCGCTGGGGGCGATAGGTCCCAAAAGTTGAGCTAGCAGAGGGAAAAGCACCTGCTCCAGACACTGAGACCACTCGATAGCCAAAAGTTGATCGAGATCGTGAGCAAGAAGGGTGCTCTGAAGGGAAGTGATTGCAGCGGCACGCACCGGACGCCTTGAGTCACAACAGAGTCGTGCTATGCCCTGAAGAAGAGGACGCCAAGCCTGAGGCCAGAGAGAAGTCGGAGATGTGGTTCCATTTCCGTTGCTGGCTTCCTCAGCCCACCAGCGGAAGACCTAAGCAGGTTGAATTAAGAACCAAAGTCAGAACCAGACTAGCCAGCAGAACACTTGCTTGGGATTCATTATTCAGAGATTCTGTATAGAAAAATTTTCCTACTTGGGCTGTCTTAATATGTAGAGTATGCATAAGGTCGAGAAGTTGTAGAGGCGTTTGCTGGTAACCAGAAGGTTCCTCCGCTCCATTGTGGACCCTGATGCGCTTTCCAGGAGAACTAAGAACTGCTTCCGCAAAGGTCCTTACGCATCGGACGCACAGTTCGAAATTAAAGGGTGTAACATGAGCGACGTCGCGAACCAGAAAGGTCAGGCTCTCGCAACACTTGACAAGAGCCGCCGGGTCGTGAGACTGGAATTCGCGATCGAGGACAATCGTGTCCGCAGCTACCGGAAGTGGAGCTTCCGTTCCTGTTGGAGAAACTAAGACCCACTCTGGTATAGGACTTGCAGGCCTTTGATCCAGTGTCAGTACCTAAAGCAGATCAGCATTGTATTTGCTAGTTCTTTTTTAAATAAGTTGATTGACTTTCAGAGGTTTTTAATAACATTAATCTTGGACTATATTTTAACTAAAACTTTTAACCATTTACATTTGCTAAACTTTTTTTTTACAAATTAAATTAATCTGATTTTTTCATTAATGCACGTACTTATTAAGTGTATTTATGGAAAAAATTTGAATAACTTAAACAAAAATCTTTAATTTTCTTATACTAATTACAATATTGCTTCAAATCAAATATGAAAAAGGAATTGGTATTCGATTAAATATTTATAATAAATATAAACTTAGCTAAGAATATTTTTTTACGAAATAAATTGCTGTTATCATCTCCTTTGTAAAAGCAAAGTGTTGATAATTTAATATACATACTTAAATATACATACTACTAAAATAGAAAAACAGTTAAATTTTAAAAAATTTGGTTAAACATAGGAGACTTATGAAATATTAGGTAATAAGACGAGTATTCGTAGAGTTTAATAAATGCGTAATAGTGTCTTGAGTGTGCGATGAGAACAAGGGCTTAAATAAATGAAACTCACAGGCGAGCCGCGAAGAGAAGACTCATCGATGCTAGTCGATTGCCTCGGATGCAAAGCTCCGGCACCAGCGCTCTCGAGAAGGCTAAAAACGATACGCCAGTCTTCGGTACTATGTATGTTGGCGGCGCCGGTTTCAAGAAGTTCGGCAAGGCCGTATGCGATTTGTCGAGCGAGAGGTGGCATTGCGACCGCAGTTAGCTGGGCTAAAGGTGCCAGAGGGACCAGAACTGTGCGAGCAAACTCCTCACCTCGAAGCAGCCGCACTGCTAACCGAAGCATACCAACGGTCGCACGCTCCAGAAGATGTGGTTGATTATCTCGGGCAGCGCTCGTCAACAGACTATCCAACTGCGCCTGAACTACTGGCCAAATGCATCCAACCCTGTCGCGATTCTGGACTGTCACATCAAGCAGTTGTTCTAAAAGGAAGACAGCTACACTTTCGTCGCTAGCACTAGCCGACACTAAAGCCGTCACCAGTGACTTGAGAGAATCTACCTACAAAAGCACAATCAAACACCGACATGCCTTTAATTAAATTGTTGCTTCATTGTTGATTGAGTATTATGATTCATTTGTTTTACATTTATGAATTCGACGACCATCAATTTAATTTAATGTTTATATATATATATATATATATATATGTATATATAATGTTAAATAAACATTTGTAAATCGTTTTCATATTATTATAACCCATAAGAATTTTTTAAATCCAATGCATATATGCTCATGAATTTTCTGGACTCATAAGTATATTAACTACTAATATATATTTAGCAAAAACAGTTTATTATATATATAAAATCTTCAATCACATAATAAACACATTACCTTTCAGATGAAAATTGAAAATTATAAAAATGATTATAATTAATATAAATAAATTATAATTAATTTATAATTAATTATAAATAAGTATTTGAATTTATAATTTAAATCGAATAGTAGCATTGTATACAACTAATTTCGTCAAGTAATGAATATGATTCGGGTCATAATTTGAAAAAATGATTCATTCTAATAAGTAGCTTTATACAATAAAAACCAGGTAATAAAATCAATTTTTTATACAAAAATAATATTTTTGAAGGATTTTAAAAATTACAAATAAAAATTTAATGTTACAGTTCTTAATAAAATGACAAAATAGTTAAATAATTAATTTTCTATATAACAAAATAGTTCAATTATAACAAGATAGTATTCTGCAGTAAACATGTAGTATATATTCTCAGAAATATGAATTATTAAATTATAAAATATTTATTGCCATTTCCAATTTTAATAATCAATATGTAAATATCTAAAATTACCTGTAGAAATTTGCTTTCCTCAAACATTTGCTTGAGATAACAATGAGCGACACACTCGACAGCTCTCTTCTTAGCTACAGCGATGACTGGATGGGGTGTACGCGAGGTATCTGACGCTATGTAGGAGTAGAGACTCGAAAGAAGTCCCTGCTCAACCGGAGGCGCTTTGGGAGTCGTAAGTTCCTTAATCAAACTAACCTTGCCGGTGGGATCGAGGTAGTCTTCCCCTTCAGTTAGATTTTTTGGCAATAAGTCAACCTTAAATAGCATTTGCAAACAGTCGATTATATTTTTCCATGATGCCCGAAGTGCATCGCCGTGCATATGGCAGATTTTAAAGAGGGTACGCGTTGCCAATTGGCAAGTTCCACTGCCACCTAGCTTCAAGACGACTTGATCCGCTTGACCACCAGCTGCAAGACCCGTGAATTTGCAGAGACTAACGATGAGTGTGTCCAAATCACTGGTCATACCGTAGTGCGAACTTATGGCGGCACAACTATGTTTAAAATAATTCCACATCATTTCTCAATTATAACATTATTACAAGTCTAAAAATTAGATCTACCTAAAACTCTGTTAGACCATTTTTATTTTTTTATACATTTTAAAAATAAAAAAAAATAAATAAAAAAATAATAGTAGTTTTAGTATCTTAGGAATTTGAAGGATGAATTAATGTAGAAAGAAATGAACAAATACATCGTGATAATTGAACAACCTAAGGAATGTTTGAGCAACTTTTCGTTGTAATGCACGTTCTGGAGCCTTGTCATAGGCTCGACAAAGAGCACTTATAATAGGCGCCCATGCTCTTTCGGCTAATTCTTTATCTATAAATTCACCAGAGTCGCCTACTTTTACATATAAACTTTCAGGGCTGATTCCTCTTCGCAAAAGACATTTCCATAAATAATTTTCCTTTATAAGACCTGTCTGTTCTGCTGGCATAATTATTTCTTCGCTTCTAGAGATATTAAATATTAGGATTTTTTAAAATCAAATTTATACGTGAATAGACAATTTTTTTCTTCTTTAATAAGTACTCACTTGACTGCTGTGTATATTTCATCAAGCATATCTTGATCAAAATCAGCACCACCGTTAATTTTTTTTAAATTTTTCTTAAATTCTTCTGCAGTCATTGGATTACTTTGTCGTTTAACATTATGATTATGTTGGTCGACATTAAGCATAATTATAGCGTATGCTAATGTGAAAGCAGCATCAGCAGAAGCGAAAGGTCTGTTGTTGCTTTCCTAAATAAAGTAAAATTTATAATATGAAATATAGATATTGTTTACAATATTAGGTACTCAAAGCGCAGAAACTTACGTGCCAATGTTCAGCGAATTTTTCAAGTAATAAAGAAATAAGCGGGGCTTCTCCAGGTAATCGAAAAGTTTCCATATATTGACGAACAGCTTGATCAATACGAGTATTATATAAATTGAAACTATGCACAAATGAATGTAAAATATTTGTATTTTCTTTTTTACTTAAAAATTCTCCAATAGCTTTCTTGTCTAATGTTGGATTTTCACGAAGTAATTTAGCAATTTCATCTGGATCTGGATGTTCAGCCGTTCCTCCAAGAAGGCCGTGCTCGCTTAATTTAGTAATACCTTCTCTAGGATTTTCATTAAATTTTTCTGAACCTATTGCTAACCACTAAAATATTAAAATTTGTATATTTTAGGTTAAAAATATAATTTTAATGCAACTGTAAATAATTAAGAATTTAAAAATAATTTCATGTGATATGAAAATTTAATGTGTATGTACAAAATTATAATTATTCAAATTACAATTTTATTTAGACAGATATTAAATTTAAAATTTTTTAATTTTATTATATTTATTAGATATTATAATATTCGAATGTGTAACAATCAAAACAATATCTATCTAATTTAATTATCGAGATCATTTAAAACTTACTCTTTTTTTTACTTTAATTTCTAATAATTCTTCTCGGGATGGGAGATTTGGCAAGGCACTGTGTCTTGAAGGTTTCAATACATTTCTATAATCTTTACATTTTGCCTCTATTCCAGTAATCAAAGAAAAAATAGCATCCAACGAAATAAATTGCATACTATACATATTTCCAACTAAAGCTGTTATATTCTTTAAAACCATATACATAAATTAATATACAATGTAATAATTATCTTAAATACATTTCTTAAAAAATACAAAAATATTCTTACATTAAACAGTACCTTTGATAACATTTTCATTAATTCCTCATATAGGTTTATAGAAAATAACCCGCAATCGTAATTGATAAATAATTCTGCTGGTATCCCAGGTATTTTCCATAATCGAACTATAGCTTCTATATAACAATAAACATGGTTTAAAAATGAATAAATATTACTATTTATAATAATAGTAATTAATGTTAAATATTCATGGTTATTTAAGAAACTTACCTAATGCAAGTTCACGTTGCTCATAAGATATTCTACTTGAATCTGAATGAACTAATTCCATTAATTTAATAATAAATTGTTCCATCTGAAATTTTAAGTGCTCTCTTTGTGATTCAAAAAGCAAAAATGATACCTGCAAATTGGCAGCTAGAATTGACAATCTATCCGTCCCTATTAACTGTAACATAAAATAAATTAAAATATATTAAGAACGTAATTAGTATTCAAGTAATACATGAATATTTTGATTTAAGAATTATGAAAGACTTACTAAGATTAAATTACGAGTCAATTCATCTTTTGCAAGACCAAGTAAAGACGGAAAATTAGATAGAGCATCAGCTGCTACTTCTAAAGTAACTTGTAAAAGACTTAAACCTAAATGCATCATAATTTCAGTGTTTTGTTTATCAAGAGGACTACATGAAGAAACGAGGAATCGAAATAATTCTCGTATACAAAGTGAACCATATGGCGTATGTTGTTGAAGTGGCATAAAACGAACTCCTTGAGAATTAACAAATTCTTCCATAGATTCACCATCAATTTTAGCTATCGATGATTTCGTATTATTAGAACTTGTTGGTTCATCAACTGATAAATCTTCAACACTGCCTGTTAGAGATTGTGCATAATTAATTGTCTGAATTTTCTAGTTTATCTACATAAAATTTAATTTGTAATCAATTTTATTAATTTATGAATTAAAATTTTGAGAAAATGATAAAAACTGTTATTTAACTATTTATTTTGAATAAACAGAAAGAAGAAAATACGTATATAAATATACAAAATTTTTTTTTTTAATTCAGTAGATAATGCAGTAAAATCCATGTCAAATATTGTTAAAATAATTAATATAAACAATTATACAAAGATAATATTTTATAAAATGACTTTAAGTTGTCGAAATGGAAGATCAATTTACCTTGATTGACATGAATATTTTGTTTTGTTACAAAATCTGATGAAACAGAGTTGATTTGATTATCTGTTTGACATTCAGGTTGTTTACTTTGTATGCAAAAACTTTGTGATTCAATTTTATTTTCACTATCAATTTTAATAATATCACTTTCACAGGATAACTTTAATTGTTTCTGGTTTGAATCATCAAGGACTCTTTCTGTGTTATTGTCAGTTTTATTAAACTCAGTTTTTACACTCGCTTTAATATCACTTTTTTCATCTTCTATTTTATCAGGTATAACTTGATTTAGAGAACCTTGCATATCAACAATATTACCAGCAGGTGTTATTGGAGTAGTAGCTAAATAATTAACCTTTGTTCTCTCAACTGGACTTAGAACATGAGTTTCTACATCATCAATTTCATCAAGATTGGATTTTATCTTTGGTTTCACATTTACTTTAATCTTTTTAGATTTACTTCTTGTATTTTCTGTATTACCAGTTCTCATTTTCTAAAATTGATTATTAATAATAAGTAAGTACAGAATATAAAAATTTTATTTATACACACTTATATGTAGATGATATAATTATTTAACTTTACTTTCATGCTTAATAAGCCATGTGTGTCATCAGCAAATTGGGGTAATCTTACAAAAAGATGTTGCACCATATCTCGCAAACAATGTTCTGCTGTGCGTCTTAATAATTCTAAAGAATTTTATTTATTTTTAATAAAGAAATTACAAATTTTCGAATATTTTATATTATTATTTTATTAATAACTTATTTTATAATACAATAAATATTTTACCAGTAAGCCGAGTTTCAAAGCATATTCTAAAACAACTAAGCATAATTTCACAAATACTTTCATTAGAAAGATTATCACCAGGGCGTGATAAAACAAGAGCCCTTAAAACTTGAAGTATTCTCATGAGAACAACTCCATCTCCAGATGCATCAGTTCCAACAAATCTTGCATGAGTGACTGCATCTGCAATAGCTTCAACACACGGTGCAATAGCAGGATGTTCAGCATCTAATAATTTTAAAAATTTATCAATGAAAGTTTAAATATTACAGATAAATTATATAATAGAATAAAATTTTTTACAATTTTACAGTTTTACAATTTAATCGTCATACCAATTAAGCCATAAGAGATTATTTTATTTACAGCAGATAAAGCAAGACTAGTGACAGGTCCTGTTGTTTCTTCAGATCGAATTATTTCTAAAAAAGGAGCCATAAATGCTCCTGGTTCCAGCTGTGCCAAATTTTTAGTTTCATTTAAAGCTTCTTTTAAAGTAGCAAGACCTTTCATTAACATATCTTGATCTTCATCCTATAATTATAATGTATATAGCTGTGTATTATATTTATTATTTATTAATAATTTGTCGCTCAAGTTAAAAAATTTATATGAATTTTCTAAAAGAACTTTATACATTTATAAAAGCAATATATGTAATAATGTTATTTTATAACAACAACTAATAATAAAATTAAAAACTCAAACTTATTAAAGATATAATTTATATTAATATATATATATATATATATATATATATTTATATGCTTATAGGTATTTAATTTAGCTTTATATGCTATAAAAAATCTAATTATGTAACATAATATCATATGGATTGTATATGATACTATAATTTATGCTATTAAAATAATTTTTTTAAGTTGTCAGTTCATTTTTAAAAAAAAAACTTTGTTTTTAGTTAGACATTGATATCTGCCTTTAAAGAAAATTAGTCTAAGTATATATTTGTTAGTTTCATAGTTAGATACATGTAAATAGATTTTGTACCATTACAACAGAAAGAAAAGATTTTTCACTTAGTTTACTAAATTGAATCATTCTATTGTTAGAGATCAACAAATCTCAATTAGTCAAACTAAGAAATATAAGTATTGGAAAGTTCGAATACATACAAATTGTACAATATGAAAACTTTTTTAAAAAATTGGTATAATTAGAAAATACTTGTTTATTAAATAAATTTTGAAAAGAAAAGGGTATCTAAAATACAATTACTTTATTCAAAAATACCAATAGATAACATAATTGTTAAGTTGTTGAATTGAGAGGAGATAAAAATGCCAAAACCGAGTTTTAACCTGATGAGAATGCGAAGACCAACGCACCCCACGTCGCATGGCCGTCATGAGGAGACCAACCTCCCCCTCGACAACATAAAGGCCGCCTCCGGGGCAATTAGATATCATCCTGTCAGTTGTCATTGTCGCGGTGTTGATCGTTGTCGTGGTTGCAGTCGTCGACCGTCTCTCTCTCTGCCCAATCACACCGCCGCACCTTCGAAAACTCAAATCATCTTGCTTGCGTTTGATTTCAATCTTGGGACTTCAAATTCCGGATGCGCAAATTATCTATGCGCACTGGCCAGGGTGGCACCAGTGGTGATAACTTCAACAAGAGGAAACTTGGCAAGCCCAAAGAAATGAGATATCGGCGTAAAACTTTTTGATGTATGGACCGATTGCAAGCGCAGCTGGCCTAGAAGTTGGCCCCGCTGCTGAACAACAGCGTAGCAGCAACTCGAACGCGACCCTAATAATGCTGGATGATCCGGGACTTCGAAACGTATTTTTATTATTCTTTCCTCAAATCTCTTGCTATATCTGCAACATACTTCTATGATTTTGTTGACGTCGACGGCTAATACTTATTTATATATAGTAGCGATCGAAAACTGCGACCTCTGAAGACTTCACTCCAAACCTACGAATTTTTAATTTGACACCGGCATCTTAACCTCGTTATTTATGTTTCAACTTTTCCTTTATTTTTTTTTTTTTTTATACATGATGCTGGTATTTTTATTGCTTTTACTGTCACCCCTCAACTCAAAGTAACACTGCCGTTGTATAAGTCACTTTAACGATTGCATAACAAAATTATTTACAAATCAATTTTTATTATTTTGAAATTCCAAGTATATAACAGAAAATTTTGTCCAAATGATAATTAACGATAAACTAACAAATCATTGAATAGATTTATCATTGCCAACTTTACACTACTTATCTCCGTTACTATAATGTTGGTCACGTAGTTATAAACTTTTGTTTCTGTTACTCTATTGTTCTGATACGGGAAGTGCGTCTTTCATTTCAGTTAGTGGAGTTTTCTTAAAAATTTTTACCTATCTCTTATTTTGTAAGTCATTATTTATATATTAATATAAAGAGAATGTTATTTTTATTATTATTTAATAATATATCATTCGACAATTTACATTAATATAATCTTGCAATGTTATTTCATTTTACTGCATCTCGTAATAAATTTTTTCTTTGTATTTCGTGTTACACTAAAGAAATATTAAAATATATTTTACACTATTCAACATCCACTATCATTATTGTTAACTATAAATAAAATACTGTCAAAAATTTTATAAAAGTATTTATAATTCATTTTTTTTATATATTATCTGTATAAATGCGTAAATTATTAAAAATTATTAAGTAAATTAAATAATTTTAAGTTCATAAATTATAATTATAACATTAGACCATATTCCTCTAAATTTGTTCAATATTTGATTAATTATAAATTGAAAATAATAAATTGAGGTTAGAGGTTATACGATCAGCAAATAACTGTAAATAAAATTTGTTTATTCTATACGTAATATCAATAAAAAATGTACTGATTAAGTAAGAACTTATTTAAATAATTTTTTATTATTAAAAAAATATTTGAATGATAGTTTTGAAAGAATAATTTATATTTAATTAACATAACCCTATTTATTTTTTATAACAGTTCGAATAATTAGCATTATAATTAATTATAAAATAAATAGATATTAGAATTGAAAATTGAATATAATAAAGTTGAATTTTATACATGGTATTCAAACTTGTCCTAATGTTATAACAATATAATTAGAAATATAAATATTTATTTTTTATTTTTATAATTAAGTATTTTATAAAAAAAGAACTTACTATATTATTTCATATCATTATTAATTTTAAATTTAAAAAATTTTTTTTAGTATTTTAAACAAAAATATAAAAATATCAATGGTTTTATAATAATAACATAACAAAAGATAAAAAGAAAACAAAATCATAAATCAACTTATTTTAAACAGACTTATAAGCCAATATCATGTTAATAAAATGTTGATACTCTTAAATTGTTCTTTCAAAAACAATTGTATATTATTATTTTAAAATAATCCATTTAATTACAGATTATAAGTTTAAGTTCTAGGAAAATAATAGTGAAGATGACAATTACTAGAGAGGAAGTGAATAAATTAATAACTTCAGACAAAGTTGTTATTTTTTCAAAGACATGTTGTCCATATTGCAATTTAGCTAAACATGTAAGCATAATTATAGAATTTGAGATAAAATATAAGTTTGATACTAATACAATTATTTAAATATAGGTATTTGATGCCATTAACCAAAAGTACACAGTAATTGAGCTTGACCAAAGAGATGACACCAATACTTTTCAAAATATTCTTGAAGAAATTACTGGATCTAGAAAAGTTCCGAGAGTATTTGTAAAAGGAAAGTGTATTGGAGGTGGTACAGATGTAAATGAATTACAACATAATGGCGAATTAACAAAACTGCTTCATTAAATTTATATACTTACATAATTTAAAAAAATATGATTCATATAAAAAATATATAATAATTATAAGCAACTTATAATTTATCATAAAAACTGTAAACGTGTAATTACAGATATAAAATAAAAAAAATTTTTAAATCAATTGTACTCTTAATTATTTAATATATTATATAGTTTATATCTTAAATGTTATAAAGCAATTTTTTAAAAATAAGTAAATTCAAATAATTACAAATGAAATTTATTGTCTTACAATGGACTTGTATTATTATCATGACTTATTTAAAAATTGTGTTCATAAAATTAATTTATAATTAGTTGAAAATTAACCAAGTTAAGACTAATCATGTATTAATCAAGTATAAAATGTGTCTCTAAATACAAAAGAAATGACCAAAAAGCAGCAAAATACATTTGGTCTTGGAAATAAAATCGAAAAATATCCATTAGCGAAGCAGGCTAACATTCAAGACTTATTAAAATCATTAACTAATAATATCAATTCTGGAGTAATACTAGTTTTCGCTAGTCGATCGGTGGGAGGCGTTAAAAAGATATTAGACTGCTCAGATTCATTTGTAATGGATATCTTCCAGTACCGCAAGTTTTTCATCTATGTCCTGACATTCCTGGCTTACACATGGTCTGTCTATGGTTCTGGATTGTTAGGAAACCTCCGAGATGCCGTCCTCGCAGCTGAATCTATATTCACGGACTTCATTCAGAACGCCATCCCCGTTACTCACAAATTGAAAGATATTCACGAAGTTTTTAACAGTAATGTGGAAGAGCATTGCAACTTTGAGTGCTATTCAGGTCAATCATTCACCAATCCATAAACTATTGTATCATTTTATTCGCTTTATCCTAGAAATATTCACATATCTATCATATAACCTCAAAATAATTACAGGAATTTTAAACATTCATGAATTAAATCCCTTAAATAATTTAGGTAATTTTAACTTTTTTTTACATATATCAAAATATATTCTCTTTTTTTAAGTTAAGAATCTTCTTTTTCTTTTAATTTTACTAATCTTTGGAATTCTTTTAATTTTTCTCAAATCAAAGGATAATTTGTAAAATTATGATATTTTATTAACTAATATTTATTAGAAGTTATAACTCTGCATTTGATCGTACAAAGTACTTATTGGAGTAATTTATGATTTTAGGAGCAATACCAAAAGCTAATTGGAATCACAAGCCACAAAGTAATGGGTGTGGTTCCTTAGGTGTCAAGGTTTGTTGATTAATTGTAATTTATTACTCTAAATAGTGGTTGTGAAATATTATATTTTGATATTAATCAAATAAATTATATTATATATTTTTTTTAATATTGCCACATATAATATTTTATTTATTATAAATAAAAAGTAATATTTTTCATTGCAATCTTTACTATTTTGTTTTACAATTCATTTGATTAAAATTATTGTTAATTAGACAAAGTATTCTAATCTATAGTTCCTATATTAATGAACAACATAAGATATATATTATTTTCAGATAAGTCAAGAGTATCTTCCATTAGAAGAAATGACTAAATGTTGTAACATTCATGATATTTGCTATGATACTTGTAATTCAGATAAAGATAAATGTGATTTAGATTTTAAGAGGTGCCTGTATAAATATTGTGAAACTTATCAATCAACAAGTGTAACAATTATTAATATTTGTAAGACTACTGCTAAGTTATTATTTACAAGTACCACTGTACTTGGTTGTAAAAGTTATCTTGATGCACAGAAACAAGCATGTTATTGTAGAAATAATAATAAAAATAAAAAATCAAAATAAGCTGCTCATACAAGAGTAAAATTTTAAATAAATTACTACTGCTCTGTACATATTAAATAAATAATATTTATTGTTTATAAAACATAATATTAACATAATAGTGATAAAAATTAAAGAATTTTAAATTTTAACCATTTTTAAATAATCTACTTTAAATAATGCTTTATAATTAAAGAATTAATGGAATGTCATGTATATGTTTGTTATTCGAAATAATGAAATTCATACACAGATATTGTAATGTCAATTATGTTGAATTACTAATTTTTAAAATCTAGTAAAATATCTTTATACATGAGTTATTTTTCATTTCATAAAACAATAAAAAAGAGTTTAAATAGATTCGAATAAACATTATCTGAATGAAAATATCTTCTTAATTCATTTTCTACAAAATTTCAAGAAAACGACAACTATTATTTACCAACACGTGAATCAGCTTATACATGTATGCGCTATCAATGACGAACATGTATTCAAATTTCTTCAAGCTTAACAGATCCTAATCTTGAAGAAGAGCTTCGTGCCAAGTTGTTAATTCGCCATATAGTTTCCATCGGTTACTACTGCAAGACACTTTTACAAAAAGCAAAATAGAAATAAAAATACTCTGGTTCTTCCTTCCATATTACATCCTTATTACTTATTAAACATTAACACTGGATTTAACATCAATTATAATAATTGATAACTACCACCTGATAGTACTATTCTTTTTTAATTATTTATTACATTATCATTTACACTTAAAAATTGTTTTGTGCAGAAAAACAAAAAATTTGTCCTAGATTATAAATGTATTTAAAGCACTGTCGATGCAAACGTTTGCGTTTACTTTTACAATCTAATATTTATTGATATATCTGTATATATATATATATATATATATATATATATATATATATAAATAGCATTCTATAAAAATTATTAATAATAAAAATAACAATAACTGATTTGTCTATAATTTAATCAATATGTCTACAGTTTACATTATTGAAGTAAGAACAGCATGAAACAAATAAAAGAACATACAAATATAATATTGAAGTTATAACAATTGTTTATAAATCCATGTCTTATATGCATTATCTTAAGCAAATAATCACAATGTTACTTTAATATTATTAAAATTTAATACTACATTTTTGGTATTTAATGAATACAATATAATATTAAAAAATATATTAGATACGTAACTTTGCTTCCGGTGTTTTTTTTCTCCAAAATTTAAAGCTTTACTCTAAAAAAGTGATTACCTGTTTATGACTCAAAGTACTGTCCGCCACTAGCCACTACTTGCCATCTTTTTGACAATTGTCCGATACCATCTCGAAAAATCGATGTATCTTTTGACGCGAACCACAAATCGGTCCATTGTGTGATATTACAGCCACGTTCCATCGATCCGAACAAATGGTAGTCGGAAAGAGCAATTTCTGGAAAATTATTGAGGTCATTAGGGTAGACTTTCCATTTTAGGGTTTCCAAGTATGTTTTGACGGATTTTGCGACACGTGACCGACCATTGTCCTATTGTAGGATAACTTTATCATGTCTCTCTTGGTATTGTGGCCATTTCTCCTTCAATGCTCAGCTTAAACGCATCGTTCAATTGCGTTCAATACCGATTGCCTGTGATGGTTTTAATCGGTTTCAATAGATTATAATACTACATCACAGCAAGCTGTTCCCACCAAATGCAGAGTATAACCTTGACACCATGAATATTCGGTCTAGACGTCGATGAGGAGCGATGTCCGGACATTCCCCATGATGTTATACGCTTAAGATTATCGTAGTGGATTTTTCGTCGTCGATTACAATGCGATGTAAAAATCAATTCCGATTCTGCCTTTGAAGTAACTGTTAACAAGAAAAACATCGCCATTCAACATCTCTCGGTCAATCAATACAGAACTCAATTTCCTTGCTTATGAACCATTCCCATCGTTTTCAAACGTTTTGAAATTGCTTGTTTAGTGGTTCCCAACGATTTTACTATTTTTTTTTGCGATTGGCACGAATCTTCAGCAAGTAATGTATCCAATTCGGAGTAATCGAAACTTTTTTCTGTTCTGCCACGATGCCGGTACTCGACATCAAAATCACCGCTCTTAAACTATTGAAACCATTCACGACACGTTCTTTTACTAAGGGAAGTCTCCATAAGCACTTGAGAATATTCGATAAGCATCGGTCGTAGTTTTCTTCAAATGAAAACAAAAAATTAACACATCTCGCAAATGATAAGAATTTGGCTCGAAAACTGATATTTTCGATCGAAAATATACTTCTGATGTAAACACACATTCACTAATGCGTTGTCTCGTTATGTTAACAAATGCCCGAGCATACTGAAATTTTTTACCTGCCCATTTCAACAGGAACTTACCGCTGCAGCCAGCTATAGAAAAACAACGGAAGTAAAGTTGTGCTCCTAATATTTTTATCCCCTATTTGTAATTAGACTATATTTAGGTTATTTATATTAAAAAAATACTGGTTAATACACCTGAGATCTAAGTGAAGAGGAATTTATATGTTAATTTATAGTTTGTAATTAACTGTTTATTCGCTTATTAAATTAACTTTTAGAATCATATTTTTCTTTTAAAATATAATAAATAAAATATTCAATTTATACAAATTATAAAGTCAAAACCAAAATTATGAAAAAATTTAATAAGGCTTTCTTGCTAAAATTCTTGATGTACTTTATAATTTTAAGAAATATGAATAGCAATGTTAAAGAGTTTATTATTTCAATGTTTTATATTGGATTTAATGTTATCTTACTTCATTATAAAGTAAATCTATTTAATATTTTTTTAAAAATAATTTCTGGTAAAAATATATTCAATAATAAAAATAAATTCAGATAATTTTAGATGTGTAAAATTACAAAGAATAATTTTTATTATTAAAATCAATTCCCCGTAATCTGCAAATATATGTTTTATGTAAAAGGTTATATATTTTTATTGGAGCATGTTAAGTTATATATATTATTATTAATTAAAACTTCTATAATTTTCTGAAACAAAGAATATTTTAACTTTATGACTTCGAAGCGTTGGTTTATATTAAAAATAACTACAATTTACCAAGTTACATATAAGTGAATAGAGTTGCGAATAAATAAAATAATTAATATTCAATTCAGGACATTCATTCTATAGTAACCTAATAAATCAAGAGTTACATTAGATATGAATAACTTTTCAATGATATTGTTATATAATATAAATTTTTAAAACTACGCTTCTGATTCCAAGTAAATAAATAAATATATACAGTGCAATATTTTTATCGAATTTTTTCACTTAAACAAAGAACTTAATTTATTTATGACAGATGTATTTAATGTAACTATGGGAAATATTCTCAAGAATAAAAAATCGCAAACATCCGCGCATCAATTGAAAAGTAAGAATATTTCTAGCATGTATTTTGCCTCTCCGAGAACCAGTATTGTTATTGCTTATGAAACATAAAAATTATTTTTACATATATACATTTTCACTACCCTTTATTGCAAAGGGTTTTAGAGTATTTCTATAACTTTTAAACCAATATTATTTATTGGTTATTAACAATTAAAAAAGCTTTAATCCATGTTTGTTATTTTAAATGTATAATAGATGAAAAAGATTTAAAATTTTTTCGATTTAAGAGTCGGTGAGGATCGAGGGTTTCTATAATACCTTATCGATGATGCCTGGAGAGCTTCAATAACATTTAAAGCAATGGAAAGTTATAAAAGCATTTTTAATTCCATACAGACGGAGAGAAAATAGCGAAGGATAACTATACGATTAACTCTCCCCTCCCTTGTCATTGTCAAACTATCGCCGGAGATGATTTCAGAAAAAATTATGAAGACAAAGTAGATACGAAAGCCGCGACCACTTTCTATAAGGATCTCGGATGCTTTGAGGCTTCGACAAACCCCTTTCTTGTTTTCTTTTTGAGAATCTGCAGGCGAAAACCTAGAAAGAGCGTTACAAAGATCGCTCAAATAGCTGGAAGGCGCTGGAAAATCATGAATTATCAACAACGTCAAAAATACATAGATATCGCGCGGTTGGAGAAAAAACGCAGGTTACAACAGAAGCAAAGGGTACGGCAACATAGAAATAGAGAAAATCACAGGTTCTGGTCAGTTCAGAATTTTAAATCTTTTCATTTTAACATTTTTCTAAACTTATAATAAAACCCCGAAAAAATCTTATTTCATTATACAAAATTGCATCTCTTTTCTCATTACAAAAATCTTCAACCTGATATATAACTTATATTAAAAATTTTTGATTTTTTTTTTTAAATTAAAAAGTTTATCCCTAGTATATTTAAATTTAAATAAAATTCTCTATAATTCCAGTGTCTTGTTTGTATTTAAAAGAGCAATTTATATAATTAATAATTATTAATTGTTATGATTTGTAGTGCTTGAAATTCATGAAGAATTCTGATCACAGCTTTAATTTTTCTTTTGAAATATTATAAAAAATAAGAAGATATTAAAAAGAAGTGGAAAATCAAGGTTCAAAGACTAAAACTTTTTAAATCATTTTTACGACTTCATTTTTATTTGTTAGTAGTTTTTTTATGTCTATGTACAATAAATATTGATGTATTTTTACACTATATATCCTTAAAGACCTTCCTTACGGTTTACAAGTTACACTAAAAACTAGCACTGCACTTCTTCGTTACTCTGATTCATTGTTCATTGAAAAAAAAAATTACTTGTACTAGGATGTACTTTATAAATATATGTAATATATATTTATATTTATATATTTATGTGTGTATGGATATTTATATATACGTATTAAAGTGGATATGCGTATGTGTGTATATATGTATGTATGAAAATTACAAAGTTCGTACGCGCACGCATATGTCCACGTATATATGATTAAAATTCTGTTTATTTTCGTGACTATTCCACAAAATGTCACGGGAATTTAAAGGAAATGTGTGCTATCAATTAATGTGTGGCATGTAATTTTTTTCTCAGAGTTCGATAGTACAAAGTAGGCATCTCTTTTTTTTTCTTTTAATATACAATACACATCTTTAGTATCAATTCTTTGCTGTTTCATTCGCGTAATTTATTCTATTATTTTTTCCACGACTCAAATACAAAAAATAATTTTTTTCAATTCGCTTATAGCCCGCATGACAATTTGCAGAACAGCATGCAAAATCAATCGTCGATTTATTATGTATATATACATATATTATCATTATATATATATATATATATATATATTTGTTTTATTTTCATTTCATCATAATTAGCTTGTGCACTCTCTCGCATTCTATAAGCGATAAAAATGATATATGCATACGTATCATACACTTATAAAAAATAATGTAAGATGGAGATTTGGTAAAGAGAATGAAATACAGTTTCCAAATGGGGAACAAAAATAAATGAATATAAATGTTGAAATTAGAATAAAAAGAAGTGATCAATCAATTATAAAACAATTTCTGCGCGGATATGATCATGTATTTTTGTTTACACTGCAAACAATATTTAACTCTATATTAATAATAAAATAATAATTACGATACATAATAATAATAATAATAATAATAATAACAACAATAATAGCTATTATTATTTAATAATTATATTAATAAAGACAGTAATAATATTAATGATTATTATTATGACCATTATCACTGTAGTAGCAACTTATATGCAATTCACTCGTATAATACAGTAAAGTACAACGTGCCCCGTAAAACGTAAACAACAACGTTCAACAACTGGATAATATCAAACAGAATATTATTGTAAGTATATTTTTTCTTCATATAAATATTATCATACATAAAACGTAACACTGTAAATAGAGGGAAAATTGATGGAAATTCTCTAATGAATCGCGAAATTACTAAGTTTAATCAAGAGTTCGTATTCATTTAAAACATTTTTTTGTGACGTCGAATTTCTGCATGGCCACATACGAATAAACATGTGTGGTCATGTACCAAGTCGATGACAAAGAGGAAAATAGACAAAACTATTAATGCAGTGAAACATAACTTGTTTTGTTAATATTAAGAATTCTAAGTTTTTTGAGTTTCTTTTTCCTCTGGTTCAGATATTTTTGGGCGAGGATAGACTTAATCTTGTCCGAGCTCGAGGACATACGTCAAAGTTCATGAATCTATGTCGATTATTCATATATCGCGCAGATATGAATCAGTTCAGTATAACATTGACAATGATAATTCGATAGTTTTTAGAGATTTCATTTGTTATTGTTTTATTGCTTTCTGTTGAAATGGTAGAAGAAAAACATCGAAAATTTGTGGCAAAAGAAGACAATTTAAATGAAAATGGAAGAATTAAAAGTTCCTACGCAACGCCTGTGTGATGTCATATTCTTATTTTCTCGAGTTTTTTTTTTTGCTAATGTGGAGGGTAGGGGTCCAAAAGAAAATATAAGGGATGAACATATCAAACAGAGTGCGAAGAACCGTACATGTCAACGCCAACTGTCGGAAAAATAACCTGGCATGGCTAACGAGGTCTCATTGTGCCATTAAGCGACTGCATAAGGCCTCCGTTGATGTAGCCGTGGTAGGTAGTGTAGACCGTTGGGGGATTTTGCTGGTGCGGATCTTGGGCATAAGGAGCAGCGACGTTGACGACACCGACTGGCAGCTGACTCGCTTGGTTCATGAAACCACCTAATTGTGCCGCGGCTTGATTCATATATCCGGTAGTTGGTTGGGCGACTCTGTAACCATAGGCTGCCTGTGCTGCCATGAGGTTTGTATTTATAGCAACGTTCGGACTGACGCGACTGGCTCCGCTTTGCATTTGTGGACAGCTGTTTCCGGGATCGAGGGTTTGCCTATACAGGCTCTCTGTCGCGTAGGGCTGAGTGAGTGGGGTCATGCTTGAACTCGGTGAAGACCTGGAGGTCGAGCGCCCTGAGGGCGAAGGTCCAGAACCGGTAGGTGGTGGTACTGCATTCACGTTGTAGTAGTTCTTGGTATAGCCTAGGGGTACTTGAGGGGGCGTTGAGAGCTGACGCGAAGGCTGGGGTGGTGTCATTGTGTGAGGTATCGGCGGGGGCGGCGTTAGATTCATCGGTTGGGGAGGCGTCGGTGGTAACATCTCAAGCCCATTAGTCAGCTGCTGGAGTTTGGCAAGGCTGCATGAGTTGCCACCTTGATGATTAGCTGCAGCCGTAGGAGCATGTGAATGTGGCATCGGAGCGGTTTGTATATAGAAGTTGGTCGCTGTTGTGCAAGGTGTGTGCGAGCCTGAGCGACTGGCTCTATGTTGAATGACATAAGTGTTCTGGCTGGGAAAGGCCATAGCTTGTGATACGGCCATATAGTTGCCACCTTGAGAAATGACAGCCATGTTATGAGAATGCGGATGGCCCATTCCTGCAACCGATGCCATGCTCGTCGACTGCTGATATTGGGGCGGTAAGTGGCTGTTATGAGAGACGCTTGAGAGGCTCGCGTGTTGACTAATAGGACCAGCCGGGCTTGGAACCTGATTTTGAGAGCTGGGTGGTGTTGCTCGGTGAGTTCGAGTGCTGCCACTCCCCCCGCTACTGCCGCCTTGTTGAGTCGATCTCGATGATCTGTAAAAATAATCATTCGTTAAAGTATTAATCTGTATTGCAGAGAATTAAGGTCGTTTGGGGGTGTGGCTAACAAATACATCATTTTAATGGTTATTTCGCTCACCTATGAGATGTTTGCGATCCACTGGCCCTCTTGCTGCTATGTGAGTGTGATTGCTGTTGCTGTTGCTGCTGGTGATTGTGAGCATGCACGAGAGTCTGACTTCTGGACTGCTGCTGTTGTTGCTGTTGAGCCATGGAAAGCTGTATAGGCTGAGGTGTATGAGACTGCCCAGGCATTGGTTGAGGTGTATGAGACTGAGCGGGCATAGGTTGAGGCGTATGAATTTGTGGTATAGGCTGGGGCGTGTGAGGTTGTGTTAGTGGCTGTGGCGTATGCGACTGTTGTGGTATTGGTTGCGGACTGTGCGTAGGCAGACTTTGAGGTGTATGCGACTGCGGCGTTCTCGGCTGCTGCAACGACTGCGGCGTGTGCGGCTGTTGTTGATGCTGTTAATTTTAATTGATATTTTTTAAATAAATAATCTTATCCTTCAAGATTAAGCATTCTATTGTATATATTAGTTCTTTGCGATTAGTCATAAAGACAATTTATTTACTTAATATAAGTTAATTATGCTATAAGTAAACTGAAATAATATTTATTAATATTCAAAGAAGTACACTGTTTTCAAAGAAAATTAAAATTCTATTCGTTTATAAAATAAAGTTTAGAAAATGTTAAAATGAATAAATGTAGATTTACGTAAGGATTTTTATCTGAGTGTTGCATAGAATGTTGTTGCTGCTGAATAGTTAAGTGAGGAGGTGGTGTGTGTTGCGGCATCGAGCAATCAGCATACTGTTGTTGCTGATGCTGGGGTTGCGCTTGCAAATTAACTGGGTGTGGACTAGGCTGTTGTTGGGTTGTAACCATCTGTATTGGCCCGGTAGCGATTGACGAAACTGGAGCGGCTTGTTGCTGCTGTTGCTGACCAGCAGATGGCATTGTAGGAAGAGCGCTCGGTGGTCTCTCGACACTGTTCTGTGATGCAAGATCACTCGCTATGGAAGTCGGTGATTCAAGACCAAGTTGACTGACATCAAGGTCACACTGTCCGTAATGCAATGAGTGCACTGAATTGGTCGTTGAATCCGGGGTATAAACGCCCATCGATGGCAGATCCGGTTGCGAAGGTGGCGTACGTTTTACAGAACCTGGATTTTCCGGATGCGGCGTTGTCTTGCCTGTAAATAATAAAAGTATCGTTAAAAAAGTACTTAAATATTTTAATGGACATAGATAATGTGATATATACGTTAATCTGTTAAATTAATATTTAGTATTTATTATTTAAATCATACATAGTATTTACTTAAATTATTATTAAAATTAGTATAACATAATTTAAATATTCAATTCTTACTGAAATGTAAGGTAAAAAAATAAATAAATAAAATTGATTTCAATAAAATGTATTGAAGTTTATGCACATTTGTACTGAATTAAAAATTTGTTTAATATGTATCCATATTAAATATATATAAATCCATAAGAATCGTAAATGAATATCTAATAAGTTATACATTAATTTTGTATATACATTGTATGTTTTTTAATATTAGTTTCAATAAAATTTGTATCTCAGAGTATATAATCTAAAAATAATTAATTAAAATTAAAATAGAAAATTTCAAATAAAAATAATTATTTTATAATAGAAATATTTTTTCAATTTTTATTAATCAATGTTCTATTTTATTGGATCATTGTTAGAAATAAAATAAACAAATTATTGTATACTTTCTATGAATAGCATAATTCTAATAAAAACATTCACTACTTCTCAGTTGAAATCATAATTACTTTGAATATATTTAGCAAATATGGATTTTAAAGTATTAAATTAATGCACTTTTTAATTTTTTAATGGAAATTCACTTCTTAAAATTTATTGTAAAAATTGCTGATTAATATTATTTTTAAAGATATCCTTACCGCTTTCCGGTGAATGCAATTTATCCTCCGGTTGCAAATGTACTTGCGTAACATCGTGGTGAGATTCCGTGATGATCGGAGTGACATGCTTTTCATGCACCATCATAACTTGCTGGTTTTCTGTTGTCTCCATTACACTCGGTTGACTGTCGATTATCGATAAATGATGACGATTTTGATCATCCCGTTTCTCCACATGAGTAATAGGCAGACGAATCGGTTTTGCCTCTATAGAGCTATCCTTCGTTTCAACCAGAGCCTCGCAAACATTACCTTCGCATAACGATCCTTCTTTGCCCTTCTCCAATCCTACCGGAACCCCATCTTCTGCATCGATCACTTTTTCTTCTCGGGAAGTAATATACATGGGCTTCAAATTTGCCAATGTTTCCGTTAAGACCGATTCTTCTCCAACTTTATCGCTCGATTCCTCATAAGTTTTTAAATTGATTTCTGATGGCCTCTTCATTTCGACGAGAGTGATATCAACTAATTCTGTGGATTTCTCTTGTGGCTCAGACTTTGTTGCTTCGATATTGCCTTTAAATATAGTAAGGGCGGTATTCTGACCCTCATCATTCTGTCTTTCAATGCTGTCTATAGCCGTGTCCAGTGACTGTATTACGCTACTGACCTTCGATCTTGGCACGAATTCCTCGTCCTCTCCGTCATCTTCGTCGCCACCCTCGTACTCGCCAGGACTGGCGCTCGGTACCTCCCGTTCAATTACGGGCCCAGAGATCGGCACTGTAGCCGTCGGGGATTTTTCTTCGAGTGGCTCAACCTTGCCGTTCTTAACAACGGTACACTTCTCTTGAATGATAGGCGTAATACTAGAGTTACACTCGCTCCCAGGGAGCATTTCGGGAATCAAAATCTGTTTTTTATGCGTTTTGATCATTATCTCTTTGAGCTCTTCAAGTTTCGGAGAAGAAATGGTAGTATTAGAGACGGGTTGAACTTTAACGGTCTCGGCGATCGTGAGTGATTCTCTTGCATAGGGCCTGGATTCAGCCTTTGGCCTACCACGTCTTAAGGATGCCGGAGGTTCTTTTGCATCTGTAATATCTTTCTTCGAACCGCGATGAAAAAAACTGTGATTGTTCTGCTGAGACTCCTGGGAGCTATTATTATTAACAACGTTCGATCGTTTTTCACGCGACTGTCTTGCTTGCGTGACCTTAGTCTGCCTATTTGTCACCTTCAGTAATATGTCGTCAAGCTTACTCTGCTTCTTACTCTTTACACTAGTCGTAGATTCTTTGGGCGGTGTTCGGCGATCCTTCGCTGCCTCCTTCTCCTTAAGTCTCGCACTCTCCTTAACTCTGTCTCTTTCTAAGAGCTTCGGCTTCTCTTTCGTGTCCTTTTCACGTATCTTCTTCTTACTCTCTTTGTCTTTATCTTTCCAAGATTCGCGAGTTCTTTTCCTGATAATGGCATCGGGCTTCTCTTCCTTATCCTCAGATTCAGTCTTTTCGGAATGTCTGCGTTTCCTTGACTGCTGTGCAGTCGTCGTCACTGTTGATTCCGCAATCGGTATGCTTGCAGCTGTACCTGTGGGTGCCTTCATTGCTGTCCTAACACTCCGCCTCGATGTCTGAATAGGAGTTGTTGGGCTCGTTGCGACCGACACGGCAGCATTCACCGCCGAGGATGATGTTTTTGACGCCCCGGTTGAATTGTGTGTGAGCCGTGATGGATAAGTCGAGTGCGTTTTTGTCGATTTTGGTGCTGTCGCGAGACTCTTAAGGCTGGATACAGCTTCGTCCTTGATATTATCCTCAGTATCAGCCATGTGCCCAGAGCTCTTTTCTGTCTCTTTCGGCAGCTTCTACAAATAATTAAAGAAATTGGAAACCTGCTTTGTGTTAACACCTAATAAATAATGGAATATAAGCAGTGAGTATCTATAGTGATAAGAGTATGCCTCATTTACATACACGTTTGAGTTTTTTGAGTAGCTTTGACCTTGGTAAAGGCAGGGTCCTCGACTTGATCGGTGAGTTCCTCCTATAAGCGCCACCACCTATCTTCCTATTACGAAACTTCTTTCGGATCTTCACTCGCTGTATCTTCTCAGGCATTGCTGCTACGGACTTGCTTGGACAAGGTTGCTGTTCGAGGACCGGCGAAGCAAGCTCCGAACTTGTGTCGCCTGCTTCCTCTGGGCTTTGATAAGCGTTTGGCAACTGAGTAAGCAATGGTATCCAGCGTAGACAATCTGGATCAAGATGTATGCGAGCACTCTTTTGCACCTTGGCCATATGAGCATCGACCTTACGCCAATCTACTAACACTGCCAACTGTTTACCACCGGGCCCCTCACCAGGATTGTGATGAACATTACGCAAAAACCCAAGCAATTGCATGGCTGTGGCAATATCATGACCAGAGACACCAGTTTCCTATATTAACGTGTCAAATTATTAATTATTACAAGCGCTCGATATAATAAATTAGGATTAAATCAATTTTCTACATTTTTCTGAATACATTTGAATGCTAGTTTCTGCTTCATAAGTTATGCTTACGTTATTATTTATATGTTAATTTTTTTCAGTAAAACAAACAGAACAACAGGATAATAAAAATACTTTATAAATCAATACAAGTGACAAAGTAAAAAAAGTAAAACAATAGCCCTTTTTTTACCTTGGTTATCTCGGTTATCTTGAGCTCTTTAGCCTCTCGATTAGCATCTAGATACTCGAGCACAACGCTTTTCCAAAATGAATGATAAGATACACGTCCGAGATCCGAGAGGGGTTTTTCTGGCGTTCCGGGGATGCCTTCGACTTTGGACAAGAGATAGCTGAATTCAATGAGAAAGCGTCCGAAACCCTGGCGTTGATACTGCGGGAGGGTCATGATACAGGAAACATTGTATCGCTGGGCGGGACAATGTTTTTCCTTGCTGAAGTAACCGACGAGGTGGCAACCGTGCTTATCGTTTTTCGTCACCGCGTAGAAGAGAAAGGGTTCGACGTCGTAATACAATGTCTTGTGGTCCAAGAAAAGTTTAGCTAATAGGCACAGGTTTTGACAATAGATTTTGTTTACGTTGCCGTCAATCTGAAATACATCAATCATAGGATGTTATATCAACTTCTTGTCACTTGTCAAAATACCCATTGAGATATTTTACACTTATTAATAATTTATAAAAATTAAAAAAAAAAAATTTTTTTTTTAATAATATCATTTTAAAAATATATTTATTTATTTTAAATCAGTAAATTATAAATATACATTTTTAAATTATCATATAAGTTTTGATGTAGAAATATCAAAAATTATCAACACTATTTGTAATTATTAATTTATCAAAAAAATAAGGAAAAACATTAAAGTAATCCTTATAATGCAATTAATAATTTCTGATTTGTTTATTCATTTTTTCCCAATCAAAAACATTGAACTTATATGGATTTTTACAAAACTGCGGATATGTAAAAGGTGAATTGTTATTAGTTATAACTATAATTAATAGGTAGAAATGAATAAACAGTACACGTTTAAAAAAAATTATATTGTGTAGTCTATCTAAATATTTATGCTGTGATTTAAAATTTTTAAAAGTTTTTGTTTTAAAACTGAAATATTCCGTAGAATTTTCTCTAATAATTTATTCGAAAATTGGCTGTATCTATGAATTTCATAAGATTTAAAAATTAAATAATATATTATCATAATTTCAAGAAATAATTAAAAAATGCTAATTTTCAATAATGTGTGAATTTTATTAGGAGTAAATTTTTCATACAGAAATTCTCCATAATTGGAATTGAATTTGAATATACCGACGAACGTAACGTAATGTTGCAACATAAAAATAGATACAATGATGTTTTTGCTGAAATAGGTTTTATCAACTTATCACAAACCATGAGAATAACTAACTGCCATTGAGACTTAGCTCACCTCAAAGACTGATAGGCCATTACATCGGTAAATCTCAGTCGCGGGTGGATGCCTCCACTGGCACTTATCGGTGTGCCTGTCGAGAACGGCTCTGCTTTTCGTATATTTCAAGCAGAACTCACAGAAAAATAGTTTTGGGAGCCGTGCATACTCCTGTGGGAAAGGGCTTGAATACCAAGTTTCCACCTCGTAGCGACCAAAGACGATGGCCGCGGGATTACGGGATCCGGCTCCACCCGGACTAGAGATGACCTGAGGGACCTCCTGCCGTTCTTCTGCACTTTCGGCGGCCAGCGTAAGACGATTTGCCCGATCACGCGCTTCCTTAAAGAGCTCAACATCCTTCTGGGTAACACCGGGTGGCAGGGTCTGTGGCAGTACCAGCTCATCTGCAATTGTTCCAAGGACAGGGAAGAAACTTTAGTCACATCTAAAAGTGTACCTGGTTGTTCATTGCTAAACTGATTCCCGAACTTCACACTTATCTGTTTTATTTTCCTTTTTTTGATTGGGCTTTATTTTCGAAGAAGATGAGGAAAAATACAATTGTAATAAGATATATATTTACTTTAAAGATTAAATAGATTGTCTTCAAATGTATTTTTAAGATTTTAAGTAAATTATATTCTAAAGAATATTTTTATCAATACAAACAATATACCGCGATTTTTAGGCATTTCTTGAAAAAGATACTAGCAATAATAAAATAATCATTTTAAGTTCACAATCCATCTATGCTTCAAATTTACTTTTATTATTATATTAATATTTCATAAGTATTTTTTTTACTTTAGCACAGATATGATATTGAGCTACGTTATGCAAAAAAATATTTAAAAATAATTGGTCTAGTATATTATTGACTATTGATAAATGCATGTTTTGACAACTAAAGCTCAGGGTCTTTGTTTTGGGATGTGTTGGCAAAATGTAGGTAAGAAATAAATTTATTTACTGTAGAACAAGCATTTGTAAATATATATATGAAAATAAAAATGTGATTTTTACTAATATAAGCTCATTAATGTCACCAGCAACAAATTGAGTATAACTGAATATAAAAACATGTTTATAAGTAAAACAACAATAATAGCAATAATAATATTAGTAATAAAATAATAATTAACTTAACAAAAAGTTTTTAAAAAACTTTAATTTAAATTTTTTATTATTTAAAAATTAAATTTTTTATTATTTATTATTTAAATTTTTATTATAATGAAATTTTAAAAGGATATTATAATTTCAAAGATAATTTATATTAAAAATATCGAAATTTCTAGTATACAAGTTTCACTTATGAATAACAGAAATGTATTTGTATAGTTACAAGATTTAAGCATAAGATATATCTTTAAAAAGTAAAAAATTGGAATTTTCTACTAAAAAGATTAATTTTTTCATGAAAAATATTACGTATTATCTAAAAAATAAATATATAAACATTTTTTTTAATTATTAAAATAGTATTTTAGTTTTTATATTAAACAACTTGAGAAGATCAATAATGTTTTGATGTAATTTCAAAAAATACTTCGACACTTTCAGTAAAGCCTAAAATACTTTCTTTATAGTTTTAACTGGAATTTTTAGATTTGATCAAATTTTCGAAGAAATAATATTAATATAAATTACAATTTTATAATATAAAACAATTTTCATAAAAAAATAATATAAATGCTTTTCCGTTTTGTTATTTGTTAATTAACAATCTGCATGCAAATAAATTCAACCATGGCGGTTTGTAATAAGATGATTACATGCAATCAACTCAAAATTACTGTATAGTGTAAATAAATTTTTTGGAAAATTTATAATGAAGTTCCAAAATAAGTTTTTTTAAAGATAATTTGTTTAATTTGATGTTATTTTCGTACTATAATCATTATATTTAGAAAAAAAGATATGTATTTAATAAAAACATCATTTACATAATTATAATCAATATTAATTTTATCAGATGAGATTTACATTAATCTCTCTCTTCAACTATATTTAGTATCAAATCTAAATTTTGGTTCAAGGTTGCGAAGTATATTTAAAATTTATATGTAAATCAGGAAACAAATTTCATTTAAAAAATTATATACTACATATATTTATATATAAGTGAAAAAAGTAAATAGAATGGACTTATAAATAAAAAGTGGATTAAAAAATTGGTAGCTAACTTGTAATTATTTTGGATTTATTTATTATTTAAAATAATATTTAAAGAATTTAATAAACTAATGTTTATTAAATATTATAACTATAGTATAAAACTCTTTTCTACATGTCAGTTCAAAAATAAATAATATTATATCGAACTATTCGATTAGATTTGTATAAGAGTTCTAAAATTTATAAACAATGGTAACAAAATAAGATTTTATAAAGAAAGCTACCTGTAAGGGAAATTTTTTCGAGTAATCTCGAGTAAATTTTTAGTGCAAGAGTGCAGAGCAATCTTATTTCACAACAAAAATGGTTTAATCCTTCGCTAGTTAAGTTATTTGAGCAGTGAATATTAAAGAAATTAATTGACAATGCTTATCCCTAGTGAAGGATCAGCTAATAAATCATTGTCATTTTACAGATACACACAAGCATACATAAAAACCACACCACACCACACCGCCAACACATCCACGGTGGTGAAAGATAAAGATTTAGCTAAATAGAGAGATAAAGACAAAGAGAGAGAGAGAGAGAGAGAGAGAGAGAGAATTGAACAAGGATTAAGATTAAAAGGACAAAATTGTCATCTTTGTAAAGTTTTTCAGCGAATGGGGGGGGGGCATCATTTGCATAATTAACAATAGGGGGTGAGGATAGGCGTGGATCATTTTGGTTAAGTTGGGAAAATGGTGAATGACAGATCGAGACTGAGATATGAGAAAGCGGGTGGGGTAGACTCTTACCCTTCCTGTTGGAGCAGGGTGTCGCGCGGAGTGTCGTGGTGTTGGTGGTGGTGGTGTTGGTGGTGTCGGTGGTGGTATTGGCGCTAATACAGGCTCGTGGAGTAAATTTAGGAGGGAAGGAAAGAGTTTTTAGGGAGCTGGAAGTGGTAGAGAGGTTCTTGACTGTCGCTAATGTAGCTATCGTTGTCTTCGTCGTTGTGTTCGTTGTCGCCGTTAAAGTAGCAGTCGTAATTTTCGTTGTCATTGTGACCGACATTGGTATTATCGATGCCGTCATTGTTAACGTGGTCATCGTGGGCAATAAGGTCCCAGTAGTAGGTATCGTTGTTGTCGATATCGTAGGTATCACTGGGTCATCGATTGCTTTCCTTTTCACGTGTTCAAGGCGTTGGTTCTTCTGTGAGTCTGTGACTGCACACTTAATGAGAGAAGCTTCGTCAATGCCACGTAATCGACGTCTCTCCTGTTCATGCCGCTTACTATTTACTGCTGTCTTTACCAAATTAGACGGTGTCATTTTCGAGAGCTTCTCATCCGTCAAAGCGTAAAGGCAGCTACCGATATTTGCCTCACAGCTATCCTCCGAAGGTGTGAATATGCCAGGCCTTGGAATTCTTGCAAGTTTAGCAAAATCTTTCTTGCCTCGGGTCGGACCGTCACTCGCAGTCTTGGCGCTCGAAAGCTTCGGTATCTTGGATTGCGTCACTGGCAACGTCGTGGTCGTAGTCGTAATCATAGTCATAGTAGTCATGGTCGTAGGCGTGGTTGTTGTCGCCAAAGTCGTCGATGACGAGTTTGTTTTATTTTCGGTGATCGAATGCCCGGCATCGGAAGCGTGTGGTCTTTTTCTGCGATCCGGCGCATAATTAGGAGGTGGTGCTCCGGGCTTTGCCCTACTCGTGCTCTTGCCCGAAGCCGCGAAAAAATGACTGAGGCCGTCAAAAAGTCCCCGCAGTTGACCGCTACCCGGTTTCGGTCTCGGCTGTTGCCGCTCGTTAGTTTTTATAAGCGAATTTTTGCTCCCCGAGTCCCGCACTTTATTTTTAACTAGGGCGAAGCTCGGTTTGTCATTTATAGAAACGTTGAGCTTTGGTAGTGCTGCACCAAAGGTATTGGTAATGTTACTGAAGAAGGGACTACTTTCCACTTTGAGTTTAGCTGCGGCCGCGGCGAAACCCCAGGGTCGATTTTCGCTAAGGTCACAGGCGAAAGGCCCATTGATATTTGTTGAACTCTCGTGCGTATTGATCAAACTTGATGTCTTTTCCGCAGACAACCGATTCGACCTCGCGTTCAAATGCTCTTTAGGGATCAACTTCCGATCTCTTGGTCGACATCGAGAGCGACCGACATGCTCATCGCCGCGCGCGCTCGATTCGCTCGAGTTTTCCTCATCGTCCTCCATTTCATTCTCCACCTCCCCCTCAATCTTCTCCATATCATTATCGTCGTCGTCGTCCTCGCCATAATCGTCGTCTTCCTCCTTTTCGTCTCCACTAGACACGTCTTTCCGTCTGTCTTTTTTCGCGCGCGCTTCGCGACCGTCTTTATGATCGTCACCGGTTCGCCCGGAAGGATCTGGTACTGTACGACTCGCATATACCACCGGTGCTTTGCTCGTTACTGAGGATACCGGAGTCACCCGTGACGACCTCAAGGAACCACCAACGCAGGCTTCTCCGCCGGTCGGAGATTGCTGGACCGCAGCAGCAGCTTGTGCGCGTTTAAGCTGGCTGTGCTTGGCGTTGAATGCGCTCAACCTGAAGAACTTCTGTTTCTCCTTGGAGATACGGTCGTTCTTTTCCTCAAGTAGTCGACTGCCGCCACCTGGGCTGGCGCTATGCGCATGGTGGTGCCAATGGTGGTGAGGCTGGGTTTGGGGCTGTGGGTCGGGGTTGAGTTGGTGAGGGAGAGGAGAGTCATCAGGATTGCGGATAGGGGATGTGGGGTTTGGTTGACGAGGGGAGACAACACCCGCATTACCGTCCGAGCTGCTGTCCACCTGAGTGTGTGATTGACCGTTCTTCTTCGCCACCGGGGTGCCCGAGATTATCATCGCCGTAGTCGCTGATGCCGGTAAAGCCGCTGTATTCGTAGAGCTACCCGTCATTACCGACGTGCCTTTTCTGGATACAATCGATCTATGCAGAACAAGATAAAGTGGATAAAGAGACATGAAAAGGGTTATCTGTACTTATTTGGCCTCGATGTACAAATGATTTAACAAAAAAATTATAACGACTTTAAAACTGACATATCTTTTTTTAACTATTTAATAAACACCATTGTTTTCGCCATGGTTCTTGGTATTGAACTATGTAAATTAAAATTAAAATTCTTTTATTCAAAAATATTATATTTTTGTATAATAATTATCATATTTTACTATATAAAAAAATTAACTATATGTGCAATTCTTATTATTGTATGGTATAATTTAACTAGGGATGTTTTTGATTAATGGACAATGTTATAAAAATTATTTTATAGGTGATTCTTTTTTAAATCATTTCACTCAAATTTATAAATTGTAAATACTGGGTTTCTGTGAGAACTAACTTTATTATTCAGAATTGTTATTAATCAAAATTATCCTTAAGACTTCTTTAATTATAGTTAATTTAAAAATAAATATCATTTTCATTTTCATTAGTACAACCTTAATGAATTACATGAAATTACATCTAATATATGAACTGTCATTATACCATTAAAAAAAATGTATCCTCTTATCAAAAGTACTGATAATTTCGGTTGAATTAAATTTTAATCTATTAACTGGTTAGTTTAAAATAATATTCCCAATTTTAAAATGTTAAATTACTAAAAAAAAAATTAATTTGAAACCGTTTTTAATCAATAGAAATAATACAAATTTTGAAATAAAAAAAAAATAAATTTTCAAATCATTTCTATTTCTACCGGTACATATTTTCTAATATGAAAAAATATTTTGCTTCAGATAAATCTCAAATATTTATTTAATATCTTTTAAGCACAACAATATATAAAAATTTGTCACATTTTTTAAAAAATGTTTGATCAATTAATATACGTCTTTTAAAAATTTATATTCATACTAAAAATAATTTTTTTGATAAATAAATGAAATGTTTTAAAACGTAACAGATTCATGAAAATTTTTTTCGGCTTAATACAGAAACTGTTCTTTTTATGTCTGTTCTAAACTAATCGTGAAGATGAATTATAAATGTATATAATTGAAAATTAGATTTTTGCATCAAACTTTTACTTTTGTTCATTATACTGTATACGTAACATTTTGAAAATCTTTAAAGGTGAATGAGAATAAAACAATAAATTCAGTGTACATTAATAATGTATTTTATGAATAAACTAAAATTATATAGGTAACTTTAATAAGTAATTTGGAAAAATTAAGTTTTATTAATAATTATAGACCGATTCGAAAAAGACGTAAAGAAAAAGAAAAAGGTATTCGAAAATATTTAGGGCTAATCGTAATGAAAGGTTAGCTAGACAAGCGAAAAAGTGGATGCGGAGGATCTCTCACTTTCTATTTTCACGGACATTGCTGAGCCTCTTGCGAGCAGCAGAATTTGCCTCTTGGGATTTGGCTTCAGATTCCTGCTGATGATGTCCCGTTAGACAGTGCCGACATCGCCAAGGCGCCTTGCTGCGCTTGTCAAGGGCCGGTTCGAGGCATCCCGGATGATAGCAGTTAGGGCATCCGGCACACTTTACCAGATAGCTTTGGGACTCACGTTCTAACTGGCAGCCAGCGCAGGTCGCTGAGCAGTCGTCACATGACCAGCTGGCGCCTCGCTCCACTAAAATCGCGAGCTCCGCAGGTGCGCAATTGTTGTGAAGGGCCGCTCCGCAGACGCTGCACCGACTTAACTTATCCGTCGTCCCTGAACTGACACCTGAGCTGCTGCGCTTGTTGTTGTTGCTGCCCCCGGCTGTGGCGCCCAGGCACTCCTTACATATTGGTAGCGGCGCAGGAAGCTGTAAGAAATAAAGGCCTCTATGTTAGCCACTTATTTATATAACCTACTAACGCAATTTATGCATTTTCTTCCATAATTACTTAAGAGTTTTCTCGAAATTGTATGCATAATAAATATTCTATAATAATGATTCAATTTTTCTTTTTCAATAAACACAATCATATACTATTTCCTCATTTTATGCACATGCAAACGACCATACTATCAAATGTGTAAATGAATTGAGAGAGGGGGATCCAAATGCACGATAAAAGACAATTCATTTCAGCGAAACTAGTATAAACGCATGCAATGCACCGTAATTGGAGATAATTATACGTGGAAATTGAACGGAGTAAAAGAGGAGAATATTCAAATATTCGAAATCAATCCTAAGCTCACATCGCTTTCGCATTGAAAATATAAAAAAATGTCTTTTATCTTAATACATCTTCCTGGGGATACATAAGTTATTCTTCTAGTCTGTCAGTTGTGTAAAGACTTTTTGAATATTTTCTCAAAATCAGTACTCATTACATGACCAACTTGGTATTGTATTAAAAGTTGGCTAACGACAGATGGAGGCAGAGAAAAAGAGAAATAATTTGATGCGTTCCTGTAAATACTGAAGGTATGAACTCGGGAAAATATCCCATTTCAAGTCATAAATCGTGGTGTAGCTTTTGATAGTAAATCAATTTTTCATCAATTTACATTAATGTGAATTTCTTAATAAGGAATTCATTAATAAGTGAACTTCTTAATAATGAATTGATATTATAACGTGTATTAATTATTGTAACAAGGTTTATATTAATTTATTATATATTAAAAATTTAAAATCAGTTGATAAAAGAAAGTATTAAATATAAATAAAATCTGATATATTTTAAAATATGAAATAATCTATTAATCAATACGATTTATTATAATTCTATTATAATAAATAATGCAAATTTCAATAGTGGTCAATAACTGATTTGAACTTATAAAATATAAACCTTTTTTCATAGAAATGTATATAAAATGTCTCATTTGTAATCCAAGATAATATATTTCATTAAAGAGTATATTATATACTATATGTTCACCCAAATTATTCAATTATTAAATTTACTAGAAAATTAAATTTCCAAAAACTACTATTTTGATCATACTTTTAAAAATATTTATTACATTTATTTTAATAGAAAAATATGATATCGTTTTAAATATATTTAATAATTATATCATGTGTGTGTGTGTGTGCGTGCGTGCGTGCGTGTGCGTGTATCTACTAAACTATTTTTTTAGGTCAAATTGACCATTAGATTGACATAATGGTTAATTAAACTACCATAAATTAATCATTATCAAATAGTAAACTAATTAAAAAGAAAATTGTTATGGGTTAAATAAATCGTGTTATCAATATCCATGTATTTCCTTCGCTGCATTTTTCTTAAACGCGTTACTCTCATTTTCATCACTTGCTATGATGAAGTATATATTTGTATCATTCGTTTTGATCATTGTCAACCTGAGTGGACTTTAGTTTTTTTATTAGATAAAAACATATTCGCGTCACTAGTCCAGCATTTATTAGTTGGAAAAATGATACCGAAATCGAAATTTACGCTGCCTCTTACACATCTTCTACCATTCAAAATTTCGTGATACTTAGCATAGTGGTTTTTACGAAGATAAAAAATAAACTCTAGTACAGAGAGAAACATAGCCAACGGAACCAATAAAGTAGATTCAAAAACTTTTTAAGCTACATAATAGATAGCTTATCTTTTCCTAATGAAATATAAGACCATACTCATTTTCCCTTTGAATTAAAAAATGGAATAACAGAAAATATGCTTCACTACTCGAGAGATTTTTCGTTTTAGGCTCGTATGCAAGTTCCACGTTTATTTTAAGGATATTTGGAACTTGGATACATTCATCTGCCTTTAAACATAAATTAGTCGCTTTAGTATCATTCAACTTATATTATATTTTTCCTTTGTCGATATCTAAATTAGAGAAGAGAGTATAAGCATTCATTTATCTACTGCTTTATTGCGCATCCGAAGTTCACAGAGAAGTGATACTAATCTTTTTTTGTAATATATAATACAACCGTGTTATCATTCTATATTAAAACTTTTTATTCTCTTTTCATTTCTTCAAAATATACATATTATGGCTAACAAGACGGTTCGTCAAGACTTTTGTGGAAGATATTAATACCTCTATTGCAGTTTTTCCTACACTATTTATATTGTTTACGGTATTATATTATTCCTAAAATACACAAATAAAAACGTACCTTGCTGTACATTGAATTTTATTGAATTTGAATTTATAAATAAAATTATTAATTCACATAATGTTGTCATATAAAAAATAAGTTATGGAGATTTTTATTATAAAATTCATATACAAAATATCAATTAATTCTTTACTATCCGTGATCACTAATAGACAAATACTGATTTTACATGAGACTAAGCACCATTGAACTTTTGCAATACTGAAACTGAATAAGCATTAATATTTTTTAAATTTAAATAATAAATAAAAATTAAATTAAATTTAAGGGAAATAAGATAATTAATATCAAAAACCACCAAATATACTTTAGAAAAATTAAATCGATGCTGTAGAAAAAAAGAAAAAATTTTTCTTTGTCAAAAATTCGATTAATTTATAAATAAAAGAATTTTCAATTTCGATAATATATTTTAATCATCTCTTCAATTTATTTTTTCGATACTTATTATTACCGATAATTATATTTAGTACTTTTGTTATTATAGGTCGATAATACTGGACGATTATAAATGTAAAGTAAATAGTAGCAATCATTGTTTACGATGTAAAATATGAGACATAAGAAATTACCAATACAATAATAGGCGCGTCTTTTACTTAATGAGTATACTCAAAAATGTTTATACCTTAAAGGGAACCTATTTACTTATGTGTACGAAAGAACTATTAGACTATAAAAAGATTAACACATGGAAAGTTTAAATGATATTAGAAACGGCAATAGATGGAGTAATGTAAATTCTTTCATCTACTTTAAATCTTGTCTCGGTGCAAGGTTCCGTTAAGAGACCAACTCAATGGTAATGTACACTATTCATCCATTGGATAATCCTCATTATGCAACAGGTTCACGAAATGTGACTAACATAATCTGGCATTAATTAGAATTTGATTGGACAATTCAATCGCTTCTTATTGAATTGCCTAACTAATCATTTACGTATTATTGATATTTTGGAACTACTTTTTCTCTTTCTTTTTATATGCAAATAATTTTTATATAATTTTTCGCCACCCTACATAAACTATCAATCGTAAAACCTGTATAAATAATATTTATGAATTTACGAATTAATTTTATTACGATGATCAAATTATAATGAAATATCCATCATTATTTATAATTCCGAGGTCTTTTTTAAGAATATATTAAATAAATTAAAATATTTTATTTAATGTACTCAAATAATATATTGGTGTTGCCATATTAAATAGACGCTGCTGTGGTCTATATAAATAAAAAAAGGCATGGTTTTCTTATTTTAACTTGGCTTACTAGCAATTGGTATTATTTAACTTGATTAATAAAGCCGACATTTAGTATAAAAATTGTTGATCTCTGAATTAAAGATTCAAATTAACATTAATAGAATCGATTTTTTATTTTAGAACAACTATTATACAACAGTAAACTTGACAAAAGAATGAGCTTTGTCTAGATATATGTATAAGTTTGCATATATCCGCTAAAATCAGATTTGTAATATCTCCGTTTCTAGAAGGTAAAATGCTATTTCTAAAATACTTAGAACGATAAAGGTAGAAAAATAATGTACGCAGAAAATATCAACTGACAATTAAGAATTCATAGCTCGGAATAGCTGTATAAATTATATTTATCATTCGATAGTATATGCATATAATAAAAATCAAGTATCTATAAACACTTAAAAAGGTGCATAAAATGTAATATGACTTTCATGAATTGAGAAGTATCTCTACCTAATGCAATAAGGTCCTGTAGAATCAAGATAATCAAGATCGTTTAAGAAAAAACCAGGTCATTTAACTTTTATGTTAATACGGAATGCGTTAATCTTAATACATAATCGGATATGTTTATAGTCGTTATTTTTTGTCTCGTATCGATCTTGCCTATCTTAATCCACTCCTACTGAACGCATTTTTGCATACGCATATTCGCAATTGTATCGATTTCGGGAAGCCTGTTATGATCACTATCTTTCCTTTTTATGTACTTTCTATGGAACTCAAATATTCGTTGAGGTGCACTCATATTTGCCGTTTCCTTTTATTAGCTTTTACATGTTATGATAACTAACTAATCTATTCCGTTAAGTATACAATATGTAATAATTACCTAACAATTTTAAATGTTTATCAAATGATCTTCACACATGCAAAGCCTAAAAGAAAATTGAGTTTTATTTTTAATTTGTTTTTTATATTGCTTTTCTATAAAATCTAATAAAATAATAAAATGTAAATAAATACGAATTTTCAAGATTTAAAAAAATTTTCATGAAATGAGAATTGATCAACGCGTGTAACCTTTGATTATTTTACTGTCTCATACGTGCGTAGTTTAAAGATCAATTCGATTCGATCAAAATAATCCTAACTTTTTCATAATTTTTAACGAACAAGGGATAATGCTTATTTTTATTTCCGTAATTGGAACTTTACTTCAAAATGAAACAACATAATACTTTTTATAAAATTCTTATTTTCATTTACACTAATATTTTTTATGGTTAAATTTTTTTAATCTTTTCATCAGAAAGCTTATCGTATATTTATTGTATTATATTATATTATATTATATTATATATATTATATTATATTATATTATATATTATATTTATTATATTATATTATATTATATTATATTATATTATATTATATTATATTGTATTATATTATATTATATTATATTATATTATATTATATTATATTATATTGTATTATACTATATTATATTATATTATATTATATTATATTATATTATATTATACTTTCGACTTTTCTATAAGTGTACTTCACGTATTTAATTTTTAAAATTCAAAAAAGTTTAATACCAAAAATTTTTAAGACTACAAGAATATTTATGAGTCAATTGACTAAAAATAATAAAAGTACTTAGTCACTGAAAATGTAGATGCACAGATTAAAATAAGAACTCCAAAGACAATTCGTCTAAAAGACATGAATCCGCTGCTACGTAATTACGGATACTTCCACAAAATCTCGATACAAGTGATTACGATGAAGTCAATAGAATTGACCAAGAGACATAGATCGGCGCCCTCTCTTTCCCGAGCAGGATATCAGAACTCGTCACCGTGACACACACACGCGCGCGCGTCTATCTCTTCACTGCGTCGGCGCAAATTCGAGGGTTATTGTTAGAGGGGTGGAAAAATACCGCGTTTGGAATCAATATTGGTGTGGTGAGCCCTGACAATGCGTTAATTCGTTGATAAAATGCATGACATCCGTTACATTCGTTGCAAATGGTCCGAAAACGCAAATAATTGAAGTTTTATTGGATAAAAAAAATTTATAATGTATATATAATATATGAGCTTCGCAGAGGGAATTAAAATAAAATGGGGATGACGTGCACTGACGATTAAAAGTCTCTTTTGTTATCTTTTTTTTTGTTTATTGTTTATTTTGTTATTTGGAACGACGGTTAAAAGTGTAACCATTAATTTAATTGAACAAAAAAAAAGGAAATATGCTGAAAAAAGTAAGTTTTGTTGCAACGCGTTATATTTCATTTTACTTATAAGTCAATCGCAGGTGTCAATACCATACACTTTAGTACAATTTCACGCATCAATGTTTTACAATCGTTGAAACGGTGAAAAATGAAAATATTAAAGGTAGAAAGAAAGGCTATGATCAAGAAGAGATCGAGCAATCTGCACGATATTACAAGCCAGTTTCTTTTCCAAAACACGACTTCATATAAATTTTTTACTGTCTATTTTAAAACAAATACTTAAAAAAAAACGACATATAAATTAATATTTATAGGTCTATATTAATATACCTATATTAGTAATATTTCAAATTATTAATTTAGAATTAATTTATAATTATTTATAAATACTTGGTTCTTCAATTTAATTTATTTTAATTTAATAAGTATACCTAAATTTTGATATTAATTATTCGTTTTAATGTTATTTCAATATTACACATACTGTATTCAATAAAATATATTTATACGATAAATTTTGCTAGAACTAGAAAAAAAGAATAATCGAGACTCGTAAGATATTGGAAAAATATATTTCAAGACATGTCAATTATTTCATAAAATATTTAAAGCTCGAGTATAACTAGTTAGTTATTCAAAATATCGAATTCTTCGTAATTATAAGTAACAATGTAACATAAATTTACTATATTAAATCAACTAAACGAATTATTAAATAAGTCTATGTGACTTTCTATAAATAATATATTTCAATATTATTTTATATTAAATGTGAATTGTTCGTTTTTCTATTCTTATATTTGTTGATAAGACAATGATAAATAGATTCTTCAAAGAATGAGTAAAAAATCATAAATAAACGAGGTGTTGCGGATTGAAGAAGCTGTAATGAAATAAGAACGTCAAAGCGATAATCCAAGCGGTTGAAATAGGTAAACGTAATTGAGTTCTGGCGTTGTGTCGTCAAGCGAAAAAAAATTGGAAAAAGCAAAAAAATTGGAAACGCCATCAAGAAAAAGCTAACAAAAAAAAAATAAGTCTAACAAAACCGCTCCACTCCTTTTTTTCTTTCTCTGACTTAGCCATCTTGGCCTCTACATTTTTTTGTGCTGCTTTTTGCATCGAAGTACAAACTACGATACAGAATCGCTACAAATTAACGGCCCGTTAGCATGAAATGAAAGAGAAGTACAAAAAAAGAAATAAAGAGAGAAGAGAATTTAACAGAGGTGTTTGACCTGAATAACATACATTTGGGCCAGGGTCGAAAGTGCAGAATCGACAATTCGTACAATCGATGCATCCGCTTTGCTATACAACATTCTCCTTTTTGCCGCCTTCAAATGATCAGCACTCACGCTTTGTTCCAACCCATGAATAATGACTTTTCGAGATGCTGACAAACGTTGGTATGTATTTGTTCGCATATAAGAGGGACGCCACATGGGCGATTAAGACTTTAAGGTTCGAATATTTACGATTTGGGTTCAAGGTCGTTAATCGAATCGTTAATCGAAATGCTATACAAATCTAACAAAATCACGAATTAATTTCCCCCTTTTCCTTTCTTCTATTTTTTACTGCCTTCTTTGAACTTATGTGAACTACAAACTTTTTATTTTTATTTTTATCATTCCGGTATAATTTTTTCCTCATTCTACTTACATATTTCGTATTATTTAGTTATGATAGGTGAGTGTAATTGTAAATTGACGTTATAATTAATTTATAATTTACTCTTATTAGGCATTTATGCAAAGTCAGTTACATTATTACAGTAGTTAAACAATATCGATAATTTAATGATTTTGATAAAATTACTATATCATCATCACGTATGAAACATAACTAATAAATTTATATATATATAATTTATTTTTATAATTTTCTTATCGCTTCAGCTTCATAAGTTCAACTTTCAATCTTTTAATTTATATTAGCTCATTGAAATTTGATAGTAAATAATAGTTTTTTAATAATTAAATATTAATTCAAAGAATAGAAGGAGTGATTCGTGTAAATGTTATTATAAATAGATTTATTTAAATTCTTGAATATGGATCAGTATAACTGTTACAGATACAATATATGTTTTATATATTGTAAAATATGTTTAATAAATTTAATATGTTTTAATAAATATGTTTAATATAATTTATATTTATATTATTATATATATACATATATATCTATATATATATATATATATATATATATAATCATTTATATTATTATATACATTTATATATATTTATTTAGTTCATAACTGGTGAAAATTTAACACTATTAGAACTTTATAAAAAGACCCCCGACTGGACTGTAAGAAATATCTTTTCATAAAGAACTTTTGAAACATGGAGATTTATTCACAGATCTAAGAAGAATTGTACTTCATGCTCTGCGACCGACGTAATCTTAACTGTATACGAGTCAATGAGTCTACACTTTAAACGGAGGATAAAAAATTACAAATAAAAATAAATTGTTAAACTAAACTAACCTTGGGAGTTTGAAAATCATTGTGAGCATGTTCGGCGTTGAACTTCTTGGTAAGATGTATGGGCCTATCAGGCTGCCTGAACAATCTGCCCTCCTGAAGTACCAAGCCGCGGTCGACGGCTCTCTTGGCGGATAGTCTCAAAGCCGTTCGGAGATCACTTTCCTGATCTTCCTCCACGGTATGACTCTGACGTACGTATTTCTCGATATTCTTAAGGTTCGAACCGTCGCGCTCTCCAAGTTCGCGCACTGCTTTGAAGATGATCTTGCTTAAATCGGTCGCTCGATTTACTTTTAACGGCTTTGACTGAAGGCCACCCGGATCCTGAGAATCGTACAAGCAGATAAATTAAAACCATAAGGCTCGATGGTTGTATTCACGTGCTTGCTCTGCATTCGAAGACAAATTTATTCCTGCCCTTTTACCATACTTTTAATAACTAATCTTTATTCTATGAATTTACATGAAGTAACCAGGTTATTAATTATCATAATAAATTTTTGTTTGCATGTTTTTTCCGTGCATAATTGAGTAGTCTCATTATTTATTTTCTTGGAAGTGACAAGTCTGTCGCTTGTTTATAAAATACAATTATTCTCGACTAGAATTTTTTTTTCTATATACAGAGCTATTCATGTAAAGCAGATTCGTTAAAGCCCGGGAAAAGGGCATATTGATTATTGAGATTAAATATTTCTTATGTTGCTCATCGTTTAGTACAAGAATTTATTAATATTATTAAGAAATTATTTTTATTAGTTTAAACTCATCGTAATAAAAATATTAGTTTCATGGAGTTGAATAAATTAAATGTTAATTTCAAAAAAAAGTTCCTTAACTTTACAAATTTACTTCAGCAGATTAAGAGCAAAATGTATTATTTGGTGTTTATTTTTTCAAACACTTGATAAGTTTTTGACATGTACTTCTTTAAAAACTTATTTAACAAAATTCAAAGCATTGCATAATTAATAAAGACTTTCATTTCTTTTGAAAAATTGAACCTACAGATATCTTTTTTTGAAATTTATTTTACAAATTTATCTTGCTAAATATACTTCTTATTTTGGTAGCGTATTTTGAATGATAGATTAAATTGCAATATGCTTAATAAATATATTCTAAGATATCATACAATACATTTAAAGATTTATTTAAAGATTATTTTCTCCAGAAATAGTAAGATAGAGATCGTATTTTTCAATTTCATGAACGGTAAGTAAAATCAAGTATAAATAGTGAATAATACGATCACCTTACATTTGTTGCTCTAAATTTTGCTGAAATAAAGGAAAAAAGAAGACAATATGAAAATTATATACTTATTAGTGTACACAATACATATTCGATCTAAATATTAGGAAATAAATTAGAAAATAAGTGTGAATTATTTATTTCTAATACTTCAGCTCTTAAGTAAGTGGTTGCTTCATCTATGATAAATTTATATGCAACTACTACAAAAAAATTATAAAACAGTTATAAAAAACGAGGGTGAGTCTATAAATGAGATCAGTTGCATAATTACAAACGTCAGTCGGGAATCGCGGGTTACATGATGAGTGACATGAGAATTAGGCAAGACACATAATTTCATTATTAATGATTAATTATTTTACCTTATATGATGACTGTCCCTTGTTGAAGAGCTTAAGCACATCGCCGCGTTTAACGGCATGTTGGAGGTTCTCGGCAATGACCTCTTCGTGAAAATCATGTTGGAGCCTTATGGCATGTGCGATTCGTTCGACGCTCGGCCGCTGCTTTTGACTACGAATCTTACGGATTGCATCAAGGAACCACGCGGTCCAAGTCTCAGTGTCCGGTTCCTCCATTTTCGCGTTAGGGTGCGTGGACCCTCAGTCGGTAGCCCCCGCGGACCGAAACCCCTCCGCAAGGCCAGGGGCCTGCATTCACATTGCGTATGGGGGCGGCGGTCCTCCGCCCTCAGACATATGTCTACAACGCCAACCTGGCCAGCGTAGGCAACTCGACGAACCTCGCGTGGACAGCGAGCTTGAAGTAGCAGCAACTCCAGTTGCACGCTTTATGATTCTATGCAACAAACGTAAGTATGATTCAATTTTTGAATAATATATCGTTAACATAACATATAATATAATCAATATAATATTATTTTAAGGGTTCTACATATAATCATTAAATTTTCCTGTTCTTGTATAATTAAATAAACATGAAAATTATTTATTTATTATTTATTCTTCATATAATATATTTACATAGGTATATAAGTAAATTATAAATACTTAATAAGAAATAATATTTCATGTAAAAAGACAAAATATCTATTTTTACAGTTATCATAATAATACTAATAATATACAAATTTTATTACAATTTTATCTTTACTATTTTTAGCGTATGATAATATATTTATTTTCAACATTAAATTTTACTAATTTTATTTTAAATCTATTAATAAGTGATTAAGAGGAAAAAAACAGTTGGTTTCATAAATAAAATATTGATGTATTGATGTAATAAATCTTTTTTGTTTAGAATTTATAAGATATTCTTGGAATCTGAATATTTATTCAGTATTTTTAATAAGAATATTATTTTTAATTAAAGTAAAAGTAATATCAAAATAAAAGTTTTAATGTTTCTATAATATTTAACAAAAAACTAAATATCAATTTAAGAAAGTAACATATTTTAACTTATTGTAGAAAATTTTAGATAATTTTAGTACCTAGAATTGCAGGTACTAAGGACAAAATATTATAGAAAGTCAATAAATAGAAGACATTTCTGAATCGCATTATTATGACAATAAAAATATACGTAACTTTTTATTGTATATAATCTATAAAATCATTTTCAATTATTGAAAAATTTATTATTACAAGGCCATACCATTACAATTGTTTTGAATTCAATGCAAAAAGCCGTACCTAACAAATCGTTTTAAAATATCAAGATGATTTATAGAAATCTGTAAATTTCATGAATAATCAAATATTTATATCATTAATAAAATGTAACGTGTATAAGACAATAGAAAACTAGTTAAAATCATGGCAAAAAATTAATTATTTACAAGATTCCATTTAATTTAATACGTATTTATTATATGTTTAATAGATTTATTAAGTATATTCAATTTTATAATAAATTTTCGGATTAATACTTAATATGCAGTATTTAATACATTTTATTTTTTATAAGACTCAGATAAAAATATTAATTCAAATGAAATTATAATGTTAATGTTTTACACTACTTGTTTACGTAACTTTTTCATTAACATACTAGTGGAATATTAATATTGAACTGTTGATCATTTGATGAAGTATGGATTTTCAAAAATTTGACTACACGTAGCTAGCGTCAATTTGTTCTGTAGGTACCCACGTTTTCTTTCGGAGAGTACTTAATTTTTACTTTAAATTTTAGCATTTGAAAAGAATTATCATTACGTAAACACTTTTTATCTATCAAAGTTTCATTGGAAAAATTTGTGGTGTAATTAAATGCATAAATGAACTGAATGAACGATAAATCGTAGTTATTTTGTAATACTGAAATGTATTCCTAATGGGACTTAAATTAGATAACCGACAATCAAGCTGCATTTATATATATATATATATATTTATTTAAATCAATAAATTTAAATTTTCAAAAAGTATATTCTTCTTCCATAAAAATAAATTATACATATATCAATCATTTATCAATTTAAAACCAATACAATAATTGTACTGGATACATATTTTTTTATAATATTTTTTATAACGTTCTTTTTATTTAGTATATTTTCAAATTAACAGGAATATTAAGCTAAATAATAAACTGACAATATTTCAGTATCTCAGCTTCACTGTATCAATGCAATTAAATGTTCGTCGTATACAAATGTACCACGGAAACACGTGCTAATATTATATGCAATTCAAATGTAGCTAACTGACTAGTTAATCCTTTTATTTCATCACTTCTGCAAAGAACAATTAGTTCATTAAAGTCCTAAATTGATCGAAAACGTTCGTTCGTAGAAAAATGAAACTAAATAATTTTGGAATATTTTAGGAATATAATTAATTCTAGATTCAAATAATGTTTCATATTATTAGATCATTTAAATCTTATATATAATTAAACATGTTCATATTAATTTAAACTGATCACGAAGATGTATTATTTCATTAAAAAGAATTTACGGAACATATATGGAAAAGACGAATGCAACTGATTATTTTTAAAAATTAAAACTTTTTTATAACATATTTTATTATAAGAAAATACTTTTATTTTCGTATGTAAAATATTAATCCTAATTATTAACATATGATATTACATTGAACCTTAGGGGTGTAATAATAAAATAATAATAATACACTACTGTATACTTAACATAGCCTGATTTATCCTATCTATGGAAACGTATTTATAATAAAATTATTTTTTAGTCATTAACTTAATTTTATTTTAACTTTATATTATTATGCATGATCGTAAATAATAAAATAACCTGTTTTACAAACTATAATAAATTTCATATCGTAAGTAGGCTGTGCTGTTTTTCACATGTTGCCTTTTATTACTTTATATAAATTGAAATAATTTAATAATCGAAAAATTTGTAATGTATATTTTCATTAAGTGCAAGTGTGATCAATCTAAAGACAAATAAACAATTTAGAATATATATTATTTAATATTTAAAATGATGTGAATGTTAACAATAAATTTAGTTTTATATTTTTTTTGAATTAATTAATTGTATTATTTAAAACGATCTCACCATGCTTCAATAACAAGACTGTTATCAATTAATAATAATAATGCAGACTATTAATAATAATAGTGTAGCAGCTTTATTTTTTTATACGTTCGTGGTTTATAGAACAAAAAGTTCTATAAAAAATGTTTGTAGAATACGAAACAGGTAGAGATAAAAATTTTTTAAAGACATTTAATACGATGAAATTCACACAATATATTCATTTATATTTTTATTAATAATATATTTAAAATTAATTAATTTTATTAGGAATAATATAAAAATATAATAAAAAATCTTTGTTAGACATCATAAGCTAGAAAAAAGGCCGCTCATTTTAGATATCATAAAAATGTAATTATAGTTATTTTTGTGCACTCTTTTAACATGTTTAAGATATTATATAAAAACCATACGCTAGTCAGGTCATTTTCAGGTCTCTATTTTACTTCATTTAACGTGTAAAAAGGAAATAAAAAATAATCTAATAAGCGGACAATATTTGCAGCTGCAAGATGGCATATTAATCCACGTAACGTTTTCCAGACTGGCGAACGAAGGAGCCAGCTGAAAAGGAATCATTAAATTTCGCGCGCTACGTCAGTGAAAGTGCGCATGCGTAAAATCGATCGAATACTTGGAATCAACATTTTATGCTCTCCTTGTTTTTTCCTTCTTTTACTCCTACGTATTTTATCTCGGAGATTCGGATGCCAATCGACTATAGATATTCTTTGATTCAATGCTACAACTTATTTCATTTTTCGATAGTTTTTTTCACAGTTTTTCATTTTATAATATAAACTATTCGTTATAAATAATCAGTGTTATCCCCCTCCTTTTTTTATCACATCAATTAAAATTTTCTTCTGCTTGGACTAGTTATTACTTTTAAAGTCAGTTACATCTAATAATATTTTAAGATACTTGTTTATCGATGAATAATGAATTTCGAAAGGTTCGGTAAAATAACTAGAAATATGAAATGTACCATTTGTATAAAAATAGATGTTTTTAATTTTTAAACACATTAGATTTTTTATTACATAGGATAATGAATGATTTCTTCGGATTGTTAAAGTATAAGTAAAAATCATTTTATAATAATATCTAACTGATAATCCAGCGTTATTTTAATACAATTATAAACCAATTACAGTACACAAATTTGATTTTAAGATAAAGAGTTTTTTTTGCGTAAATTTATATTGTCATTCTTCATTTTATACAACATATTGGTCGCATGTAAAGGCTAAATATTATTTCATTGAAACAGTCATTATTAAATTTTCGTGTCTAAAATATATTTCTAGACTTTTAATATAGATTTTTTTTTCATCTAAGTAAAACAAATCGTTTCGTCGTTATCAATACTTTATGTGACTACAGTGTATCAGTATTATCTGTATAAAAATAAACTATGATAACTTTTATTATTATAAAGAAAGTTAATTTTTATTAAGAGTTATCTGAAAAAGGTAAGTAGTATAAATAATGATAAGCAGATGGAGGGAGGGGTCGATAGACAGATCAAAAGGTTCATAGAGGAAAATCAGGTGTCAGAGAAAAAAAGTGTAAAGCGAACGTTGTCAGGCGACTTCTTTCTAAGTAAGCCACTTACTAACACTTACGGCTTTCTTATTATTAATGTTTCTTAACATACCAGTAGTGTCGCTTTTAAATAAAAATTTTGGACAAAATATTTTAATTTAATTTGGAAAAACAAGTTCATTTGGTAATCGTTTAGTTTTAGTCTGAAAACATATAATATGCGGTAGCAGTTGGATAAAATTTATTGTCAAACCAAATTCACGAATAATGATTTGAATTACCCGAAGTTCAGTTAAGACAGATATGAGGGAATCCTGAGTTTTCCTTTACTATTATCATTATATTTTCATTCGGCTATTCTTACGCCCCATACCGTTTAAAGCACGTATAGAGAAGATTGAATGTTTACAAAAGTAATACAATACATTTTTTACTACTGATTTGTTAACACTGACGAAGATACTTTTTTTTTAACGTAGACAATAGATAGTCTTTGTGTAAGTTCGTCATTTTAATCAACTTATTGTACCAGTATCCTTGATCCCATAATACAACCGAACATTTGTGTACATGCACGTGGATTTCTAGTGATATTTCAACATCGTACATCTACGATTGTTGAAATCAAGCATAATCGTAAGAACACCCGCGATAAATCTTAATAAACCTCCAAAGAGACCGCTTAATCATTATACCTGTTTTGTGAGTGTATGACCTTCGATCAAATGAAACTGAAAAAGTTAATGTATTATACAATACATTGTAGAATACGTTCAAACTATTAAAATATGTATATTATACTATTATTAATTTTTTTGCAAGTAAATTTTATAAAAGTCAAACCTTTGAGCTAACTCCCACCCCCCCATCTCTCTCTTGATAGATTGATAAAAATAACACTATATATTAATTAATAATGTTTAGCGTGTAACCATTGCTTGATTCAGGGAAGTTTCTCGTAGAAAGAATAAAAAAGGTATAATAGTTCTTGTATAAACAAAACAGTTAAAAAAAAAGAGTAAATGGTGGATAAAAAAAAGGCGGTGGAAGGTAAAAAAGAAGAATGTGCAAGGCTGAGTAGTGGAATAAGTACAAGTGCATAAGGATAATAAGCAAGGGGAATATCCACAGACAGTATGTAGCTGTAAAAAGAATATAGACTCACGTGTAGGCAAACAGCGATACCGATGATTTGCTACTGCAAAGTGACCTAATGCTCTTCTAATTTAACCCCCCCCCCATCGTATGCGTTTTAAAATCATGAAATGGACTTCATAAAATATATATTTTTCACCATACTTTCCTTATGCTAACTTTTCGTCCGGGTAGTTTCATACGAAACCGCATTCGAAAAACGTTCACGTAACCTAAAAAGAGGCTTCCTGTTATTTACAATTTAGTCACAGGTCATTTAATATAAATTTTTATTTCGAAATGAAAAAGTATTATGAATTTTTTTGTTTTATTGAAAGTCAATGTAACATGAGGCTGTACTCGAACTTAGCCTTAAAGTATATATTTACATAAACGTGGAACGAATATTAAAGATAAAAATTAAAAAGCATATTGGAACCATATTATGTAGAAAATGGTTATGACGGTTACGAAGCTTTTGCTTATATAGTGGGGTATGAAATACATATGGGTACGCAAGGAAGACAGCAGTAACATATTTTGACATGACCTCTTTATTGAGGCTCTTCTCAATATATACTGGTTATTAAAAGGTTCATTATTAATGGTAAGGATTAATCAAGCATACTCAATGATGCTCATACTAGTATCAGATATAATACTTTCAAGCGTGGCCTTTCAACTCATAAATGCAAACGTGTGTAAAAATGAGTATGCGAAATCACGTTAAAGAGGCTGCAGCACTATAGGCTAAATGATTGTCGTTTTCGGTATGTGAACGAAGACTTCGAAATGAAGATAGGCACTAGTTTAGAAAAGCAGGACAGCCAGGCAGTTTAAATGAAAGAAGGTTAAAAAGAAGGAGTAGGTTAGTCAAAGTAAAATACATGAAATTGGATCGTGCAAGCGGCATGAATAGCCTAGGGACGGAAACCAAAGATGAAATGGATTGTGCGATGGCGCTGGCGATGACGAAAGTTAAAACGACGTTTGCTGCCTCGATCACTTTACTCTAATTCACTTTACTCACAGACTCAAAAAAAATTGTGACACTAAATAGGGCTGCTGACCACTCTCACCATATCTCAACAAGAGAAACCAAAGCGCGACGGGTGGAAGGAAGAATAAACTGTCGCGTGCGTACGTCTATTTTTCTGTGACCATCCGGTTGGCGTCAAGAGTGGGAGTAGGGAAGACCAGGGCTGGGTTGGGACCAGCTGCGCATTTTCGAGAGTCGTCGACGCACAAGTCGAGCAGCTGCTACACAGACATGGGCGGCCTACCACCCAAACCCAGACCAGACGACAAGCCAACCGTATGTCTCAATCGACTATATATATATGCATAACGTTATATACGAATTGCATGAACGAATTTCGAGGTTAGTTCTGCGCCCAACGTCTCGGACTGCTAGACAGACACAACGACAGCGCATCGAGTTTTCACGAGCATTGTGCGCGATACCAACCTTTCGAGTTTGTTTTTTTGGCGGGCTGAGCAGAGAAACGCTGGATAACGCATGATTCCTCCTCGCGTACCGCCATACTCGGACAACCGCAACTGTCCCTTCAGCCGACCGTTCCAGCCGCGCCCCAACTGACGAATCCGACCTTCTCAACGACTATTAACTGTTTTACGATTACTATAAGAACTACGGAAAAGCCGATCCTCTGTATTTGCAATCAATTCGTAATTTTTCTTAAGATTTTAATTTTATGATTATTTTTATTTCTAAATAAACCTTCTCCGAACTTCGTAGAGCCTTAAATCTACGATTTTTAAAAAATGCTTATTGAAAAAGCATTATTTTTCTAATTATTAAAATATCGACTATTCATCAAATTTAAAAAATATCAAAAACGACTCTTACATAAATTTAAAAACAGGAACGAATACCTTTATATAAATAATAAATTTTTTTTTAATAGTAACTACAAACTCTTCTTTTTTAACAAAGCACTTAATTTTTAAAAAATACATAATACAAATAATTAAAGTATAAATATATAACAAACGTATTCTTTGAATAATTTTTTTCTATAATAAAATATTGACGGTGCTATTTCAAAAAGAATATCTTAGATACCAACCTTAAAAGAAAAACGATTAACGAGATAGGCCAATAATTTTTTTCTTTTGAAATTAATACGTTATTGACAAGATCTAATAATATTGATACACTGCTAATCAATTTAAAGTCACAGTTGATTTTTTCAATAAGTACAGAATAAACGACATTATACATTTATGTACAGTGGTGACAGTATGCCAACTCGTCACTTGTATATATCGAGAAGAGCGAATATCCATGTTGGAGGCACCCATCTGTTGACCAAGCGGCTTTCATTATCTCGTAGCTTGTCTCTTCTATATTCTGATAACTTAGTTCTATTTACCCGACGATTCGTCTCTAACCAAATACCATGTCTTGATGCAAAATGAAGTGACTCAGCAAACAGAGCGCTGTTCTGCTCGAAACAGTTGGGGAGAAAACGACACTGAGGAAAGTGAACTCCCCTCTCCTTGAAAGCTAAATAGATCGAAATCGGCGGTGGCAGCTGCGCACCAGTACCTTGAACAACGCGGGAGTGTGAAATGCCATTCCGTGATCGACCGACTCGAATAGTCATCTACCAACGCTTACAATTTTTATAAAGTAAACGACGATTCATCGCGTAATGTTCAATCATTGATGCCTTCCGATCGTCAGGGCTCATACTTTCTCTTTAAGTATAAAAGCCGAGCATACTTTGTAATGACAACTTGGCCAAATAATAATCCCTATAATTAATTTATAATTAATTAATTCCTATAATTTATAAAACAAATATTAAGAACTTATGAAACGCAATGGCCAATAATGAATAATGATGAATTTATATTAATTATTCAATGCATATAGAGCATAGTCTTGTGCATAATCATTAGTGTAAAATAATTCATGATTTCTTATTCAAGACTTAATTTACTTATTGCTGAATATACACGATAATTAATTGCCAATATAAATATACTTTCATCCTGTTGTCAATCAGATAACTGAAGTACCTTAACTCGAGTTCAAATTTGTATCATAATGATTGCAAACTTCAAAATCTTCCATATTTTTTATTCTTAAACAGAGATTTTAGTCATAATAATTTCAACAAATATTTTAATACTTTATATTTACCTATGCATTAAACTACATAAAAAAATGCTGCCCGTTTCACTTCCTTTATACGTATGGTGTAAGTATATTGAAATATGAAAACATATTAACATGTAAGTGCAACATATTCATCTTTGTACGTATGCGTTTATGCATATAATCTGCGTTGAGCTTAAATTCAGCTGTTTTCAAATCACAATTAAACCAATATTAAAATCTAATGCTTAAGAAAGGCCTAAAAAGATGAATCTGCCATCGCGTATCACGTATCGGCATAGAACCAAGAATTAAATAAAATACATGACTTTGATAAATTCGTGCTCAAATCTGGTAAATTTTTCTTATTTCAATAACTAAATTTTATAAAATCGATATTATCAGTTATTTATTACGATATTACATTTCTGTATAATGTTATTCATTAAATTTCATGTATACTATTTAAAGTATTTAAAATACTATTATAGATTTAAAAACAAACTAGAATAATAATACAATAGTACAATCATACGTAAATACTATTAAAACGCAATATTGGACAAAATGTGTCCTTTGCAATATAAACTAAATAAATTAATTATGATATACTAAAATATAATATTACCTTTGACATAAATAAAGAAATATTTCATAGACCTGAATATCAATACCTTTACTTTATTTATAATTATTCATAGAATATAGAATAAAATGTTTTAAAAAACTGAATCTTTTAAATATAATTATTGTAATATTTGATAGATTTGTAATACCAATGAATAAAATGATTTTAAATGCGATATTGTAAGTTCTCAATTAATAACGACTCGTTTATTAATTTATTGTAAATCATTATTTTCTTTTTTAAAAAATTTAAAACTTTTTAAAAATAGGCATAAATGATTTTAAAGTTACAAATTAATTGTAAAAAATAATGCATTATTAATAAATATTCATATCCAAATGTATATTATGAAATAGTTCAATAAAATTAATAAACTGAAGATTGTTCTTTACAAAGCACAAATTTATTATTAAATATTTAATATCAGAAATCGAATCCGTAGTGACGAGTCGTTTCGCGGCCTTAATGGAGTAAAGAAAGCGGCAGCATAAAAAAATAGTGGGAATGAGGAAGGGAGGAAGGAGTCTGCACTCGACGCTATTTTGCCATATAAAGACCGTAATCGGGCAAATAGTCATGAATCATAATTTAGTTGTAGATTTGTGTATTTACATATATTCATAATATCGTAATAGAAAAGAATACCGTCATCGAATTTTATACATTATAGAAAATCGCAATTCCAAAGCAATGGGCGCGCAAAAAATCGCCGAGCGTCGGTTAACGGTGCAATTATGGCCGGTCGATTGACAAGTCTCTGTCTCGCTCTTACACTAGTCCTAGGCTTCGATCTCTCCTTTTTCTTGATCTTGCACTCGTTCCTGCATTGGCGCACACGCGCGTTCGCCTATGCATATACGTACAATACTCTAGAATGGTTAAGGAAGGGATGGGCGTAGGATTAATAGGAAGGAGCAACGAAGGTTGAAAAACTAATGTACGAATGGGGGGGAAAGAGGACGAGATATACTCATGAAATACATGAGTATGCATGCATGCATCCATACATGCATACATATATGAGAGAGAGAGAGAGAGAGAGGCTGCTTTCGTCGACGTTGTCTGACGAGATACATAAGCATCTAAGCTGATGACGACGTCGTCTATGGCAGCCATTTTGACGGAAAGAGGGGACACCTCGTAAAAAGAGACAGAAGGTCGGGAGAACAGCAAGAAATTTCACAGCACCCGATAACACTTGCTACATTTTTTTATACGGTTTTACATATCTATCTCCGTATTTCTCTGGTAAAAGTCTATCCACTGAGGCGTCCTTTCTTTTTGTAGCTTCGACCAACCGTTATTCTCTTTCTCGTTAACACTCACTCCCATTTATCATCCCACTTACTCATGCCTTTATGAGTAGGCCGTGTAAAAGCTCTGCGTAACAGGAAGCTATATTCAAGCGTATACGTGAGATATACGTGCAATGAGAAGTGAAGAAAGAAGTATTTTGAAAGTGAGGGAAAGGGGGAGAAAGAAAGAGAAAGAAAGAGAGAGATCAACGGGCAAAAAAACAGTTGGATGGAGAAAGACGAAGCACGAAACGGAAATCTGCGGTTGCGAGCGGCCGACGGACCAGGAGCCGTCGGCGGGGCGCTGCTCGCGCAGATAATCTGTACTCTATCTTCCTCTCTTCTTTCCATTTTCTTTTTACCTGTTTGCGAGCGTAGTCCTGCCCTACTAGGCTCTTCGTGTGGATTACGCGTCGCTAAGTTCTGAAGGTTCTCTTGTACCAAATCGTCCTTTCAGCACTCCTCTCTACCTCAGGCTTTACGTCATTCCGCGCACTTTCGCTCCCTCCCGCGACGTGTCCTCTTTTCAAGCTTTAACCTCGTCGATGCGCGTTCACCGCCCCGAGATGGCAATGAAGTACATGCGCCACAGACAGGTAGATAGAGACACAAACACTCGGACCAATTTATTACGGCAAATAGATACGCACAAAGCCTAGGGCTTCATAGTAACGGGCCCACACAATAAACCAAAAAACGACACACGGGAGATCAGCGCGGAACGTTAAGCCGCGCTCTCACACGCGCTCGCTCAGTTCTGCTGCACGGAGTGCTTACGTTGTAATAAGGCTTGAAGGAGGGGGAAGCAGCGAAAAAATGTCTTATTATCGTGAACGCGCGCGCACACAAGCATAACCCAAACACAAAATAATCGGGGAAGAACACTCGCACCTCGTGCTCGATTACGCGTATGCCTACCCGTGCCTCTGCTGTGTAGGCGCGCGTGCGCGTACCCAAGTAAATGACTGACCCGGGACAATTCAGCAACCGAAGGTGCTGCGCTACACCGTCGCCACCACCGTCATTTTCCTGCCTCACCGTTAACTTCTCCTTGGAAAATCTTTAAATTTCGCTGACAAGAATCATTTTAGGGCTCGACTGACTGAACGCACATTGCAAATAGAAACCGCACTCTCGGTGGCTTGTGCCGTTATTGCTCTACCATATACTATCGACGTTTGCTCTCACGATCTTGTCTCCGTCTTTCGTCGTTCCAATATCCGCGAAAACGGCGTCACATTACACAAATCAACAAAGGTTACCCACTTTACAAAGATGGCTGCGCGACAACCTCACGGCTACTGCGCACTCGATGGGGAACACCACTGCGCCGCTCCTACTCTGTATGCGTACGCACATGGACATTATCACTCTCCCCACCTCTTTCATCTTTCCCTGCTCCTATTACGCCAGTCAGCGATCTTTTTCTCCTGTACTCTCTCCCCCTGTTCTCTTCAGCAGTTTTTTTGTGCGACTGCCATACATGAAAAGTTTTCACGTTATCTTTTTTAAAACAGCCTAAGATGATGATTATTTATTCTTTTCGGCTTCTAACTTTTATGATGGATTGACCAGATTCATCATGTCTTTGAGATTCGTCCGAATGAAGCTACCGTTTTGAATATACCTTAACCCTACCCTTACTTACATTCAATTTTTTATTTAATGACAGTTGATCGATAAAGAGACAATTTACTCGAGCTGAAAAGACTGATTGTTTATGAACCGCATATGCCATTGATTGTCCCTGCAATGCAGACTCGTGAAAACTGCTACTACTAACGTTCCCGCCGTTCCTACATTTTAGAAAGTACAAGCAATGCAAGTAATAAATGACGTGTAAGATTATTTAGTAAAGAAATTTCAAGAGCTATCATTGTTAATGCCTTATAGACGTTAGAGTAGATATTTCAAATTTTAATACATATTACTCATACAGAGCCGTTTTCGGTACCAATTCATGGAGAAAAGGCAGATAACCTGAAAAAGCTTATATCTAATCGAGACTATCTTGATAAAGTTGAAAATACATTTAATATTTTTACATGAAACAGGATCATCTAATCCTATAGGATTAAATAGAAACTATTATAAAATTCCATTTAATCCATATTATACTTTAAAAGATTCAATTGGGTTTATTTTTTTAATTAGATTATTAATTTTAATTTGTTTATTAAATCCATATATATTATCAGATCCAGAAAATTTTATTAAAGCTAATTCAATAATTACACCTTAACATATTCAACCAGAATGATACTTTTTATTTGCTTATGCAATTTTACGATCAATTCCTAATAAATTAGGAGGAGTAATTGCTCTATTAATATCAATTTTAATTTTATTATTTATTCCATTCTTTTCTAATTATCAAATTAAAGGATTTAAATTTCAAATTATTAATCAAATCTTATTTTGATTCTTTGTTTGTATTTTTATTTTATTAACCTGAACTGGAGCTAAACCAATTGAATTACCTTATGTTTTCATTAGGCAAATTTCTTCAATTTTTTATTTTATATACTTTATTTTAAGACCTATAATTTCTTTCTATTTTATTAAAATTATATATAATAAATAAAAATGATAGAGTCAATTTCGACTTGACAAATGATATAAATTTATCCATTTTTAAAATAATTATTAAGCTAAATAGCATGTAACTTGAAATTACATAAATAGAAGTAAAATCTTCTAATAATTTAAATAATAAAATTTAACAAAATAATTTTTAAACTAGACATAATTAATAAAATACTTAAAATTATAGGTAAAAAATTTATTCAAACTAATATTATAACTTTATCATATCGTATTCGAGGAAATGTTCCTCGAATTCAAATTATTAAAAAAATTAATAATAGTATTATTATATAGAAAATTAATGAAAAATAATTTCCCCCTAAAAATAATAAAGTAAAAAAATAACACATAAATAATAATATTCCATATTCAGCAACAAATAATATAGCAAATGGCCCTCTTATATATTCAACATTAAATCCTGAAACTAACTCAGATTCTCCTTCAGTAAAATCAAAGGGAGTTCGATGAATTTCAGCTAATATTCTAATAAATATTATTATACTAACTGGTATTAATATTAAAATAAATCATGAATAATATTGTAATTTAAAATATATTGATAAATCAAATTCTTCAACTAATATTATTACTGAAAATATAATTAAAATTATTGAAACTTCATAAGATACAGTTTGAGCAATAGCTCGTAATCTTCCAATTAATCCATAAGTACATCCAGAAACTCATCCAGATAATATTAATACATATACTTCTATTCTAGCAATACAAAAAATTATAATAATATGCATATTATTATTAAATAATCTAATTCAAAAAGGTAAATTCAATCATAAAATAAATATTAATACTATTCTTAATACAGGACAAATTAAATAAAGTCTATAATATGATATTAATAAAAAAATTCATTCTTTTATTATTAATTTTAATCCATCACTAAAAGTTGTATTAATCCTAAGAATCCATTTTTATTATGACCCTTCCGTAATTGAATTAATCCAATCAACTTACGTTCAAATAAAGTTAAAAATGCAATAGATATTAATAATAAAATTATTAATTCAAAAAAATATATAATTCATAAATAATTAATTATAATTATTACTTAAAAATTTATTATTTTCATAAATAGAATCTAAATCTATTACACTTTTAAGCCACGTAAATCAATGTACAGCCTCTAACACGTGAATGGTCATCAGTCTTTCGTTTCCTTCGGGTTCCTTCTTATGCTCGTCTCCAATGCTCCCTGCCTCTCCAATCAGATCTCGTTGACGCTCTCCTAGTGTGCATACTAAGCAGTTAACTAAGCGTAGGGGGCAGCAGTCGTACGTATAACGTACGCAATCCGTTGAGTGGCTTACATATCTCTCCACACCCTACCGCCGGCTATTGAAGTAGTGTTGCTCTCCATGCCAACTCAAAGCTTTTCATCGTCTCCGCGCCCAAGTAACAGCGACAGCACGCGCTATTTCCGTCTCTTCTTTTTCATAGCGTCGATATCCCGTTCCTGCTTCTCTCTTACCGGTTTCGGTGCCACCGGCCCTCTGTTGCTTTTGCTACTGGTGAAACCGCAATTGACAGCCTCGAGTTCCTGAAGATTCACAATCCTATTAAAATAGTTATTTCTGGACCCTCAATCATACCTGCGTTAGCTCATTTACCATTACTAAATACTAAATAATTAATATTTTTAAGTAATATGCACATCGCGTTAAAAAGAGGAAAAAAACACGATAATAATAGAAAGAAGACTGGAACAAGGATTTTATCGGCTATTAGTCTCCCTTTTTTCTATTATCTCTATCCACGCTTATTATTTTCCTTTTTCACTTTAACGGCTGTTCAGCATATTCTGCTACACATTAGTCGGTCAGCTACTAAACCAAAAATGCCGTCATATCTTCAAGTCTCAATAAGCACAATATATGCTTAATTCGATTGGCCAATTATAATTTTTGATATAATTTTCATTATCAGAAGTCTTTATATAAAAAGTTACACAATTGATTTTACTAATAAACTCAAAACTATTATTGGACCTTGTAAACTTTTTGTGATAAAATGAATCAAAAACAATTTAAAGATCTTTTTCAGCATTTCTGTTTAATGTTTACAAAACTAATAATTATTAGTTTTATGAACTCTAAGAAATAACATTATAAAGTATTTATATTTTAATAACAAATAAATGATTCGATTCTATGAAATCTTTTTTTTTATATATAAACAATTGATTCTTAAAATTGCCATCAAATATTTATTTATATTAAAGACTTAAATATTTATGTAATGATATAATTTTTTTATTTTTACCTGACTATAAAACTTTTAAACTTGTTCATTTAATTTAATAATGCTATAATTATATTTACATGCATTTTAACTATATAACAGGTTTTATCACAACAAATAATTGTTATTAATAAAAGTAGTTATATTATTTGCAAATAATAAATATGCAACATAAATAATGCAAAATATAAAAATTATAAAATCATGTACTTATTTATTTTTAGTAAATTAATTTTTTAATTTTATTCTTCCAAAAAAAATAATTTGTTTCCAATTAACTTGTAAACATTGAAGAATATGTTGGGTTCTATATATTAATTTCTTTTTACTCTTTCTCTTAGAAAAGAGGAAATTTACAGAAATTGTAATTAATTAGCTATTTATTGTCAAAGCATCAAACTAATATGTTCTATTTTACTTATAAAAGAAAGTCACAACCCATTGTGAAATTTAAACGTTTTTTCCACAGTACTGATATATCTGGTATTCTTTCGAGCGCAAACAAAATAATTAAAATTATTTACTTTATAATTCAAATAAAATTAGATTATGGTGCATCATAATGTATAATTATTTTCATTTGAAAGTACTAAGTGATCGATTTAGGAAAATACCTTTAAATCCTATATCCTTTACAAAGATCATAATTATATATTAAAGTCCATTAACACTCTCAAAGTTCTACATTGATTTTTTTCTATTTAAAAGGATATATCTTTTCATTGTTATAAAATCACAGAATTTTCATAAATTTCATTTACTTCATACTTTTTTGTAATTTTAATTTTAATTGTAAAAATAAAATTAAATAAATATAAATTAAAGGATTTAACTTTATACTGAAAAATAATACTTATATTTTTATAATGTACAAATCAATAGCTTTTGATTATACCTTGTATTTGTGAAAATCTTAATTGATATACGAAGTAAAATTTTATTTAATAACATACGAATGGTTGCTAAACACATATTTTTACTAAGAATGATCATCTTAATTCTTCAAAATACAGTAATTTATCTATTTATTATCTATTCTCAGAATATATTATTAACAATTTATATACTTATACAATGTTTATCTATTTATATGTATTACAAACAATTTCAAACATACAAAATATTTATTTCAACTATTTTTTTGTATTTTATGATAAAATTCTCAAATTTTTGAGGAATATTAATATATTAAGATTTTAGTATTTTTAAAAGAATATGCCAAAATATCAGTACCTATTTATGATGAACACCATAAAATGAAATGAAAGATTATTATTAATGAGTTTTTAATAATTTTTATGGTGCTATGTAAATTTTCTTATTTTTACACTATAAGATTACATTGAATAATCTTTTAAAATTGTTCAAAAATAAAAACATCTTTAATGTAAATTGGTGTATACAGTAAGTACTTATTTGCAAATTTATTATTTATAAAAATATTTTATAATAAATTTTATATTTTATTGCTTCAAAACTCATAAAAATTATAATTATGAATGATGACTAATTTCATTTATCTGGTTAAAAAAATAAAAAATATTTAAAAGTTTAAAAACTATTTATTAGTTACTTTCAAAAATTGTTCAAACATTTTTCTATACAAAGATTCTATTGAATAAATTTATAATAAAATGCAAAAACTATTTTAACATAGCTTAATAAAGTACACGTTATATATTACAAATATTTAAGCAAAAAAATTTTTTACATATTAAAAGAACAATTGTAACATATTTAATGAGACAAATTACAAATAAATTAAAAATCATATGTAAAACTGCCTTTTATTTTTAAATAAATTATTTTATAAAAATATTTTTGTTCATAATTTAATGTCTTTCAATTTTAAAGTAAATAATATTTAAGTTAATTCATATAAAATAAAATGATGTATGTAACTGGTGTATTCAAAAGAAAAATTATTCAAATTTAAAAATTTTGATAAATTATAATTCATTAACTACAGCTATTAATATAAAAATACCAATTATAAAAAATATTCTTATAAAAAATACCAATAATTGAATTATTTTGTTATTGCTTTAAGAACGTGATTGCTATTTAAACATGTTGTCATTATAAAACAACCATAATTAAAAAATTTTAATAATTTCATTAAGTACAATAGACAAGATCGACTTGAAATAAAAAAAGTTTGTCACGGTACAAAATTTGGTTCCCCTTCATAAGTACAACCAAATCTTTGTATTACATGTGTTGCTGCCCAGATGCCACATTTTATGCATGTATCCATATCATAATTTTGGATATACTGAGATAAGAAACCTGTAACAGATATTATTAAGCATTAAAATGATAAAACTATAATAATGTATACAGTTACAACTTGTTTGGATTACTTGCATTAAAATCAGTTTTTAAAAAATGTATTTTAATTGTATGTTACATATTTTTTAATACATTTTTCTCAAAACTATATTATTTTTACATTAATTAAAAGAAATAACGTAACAATTTAAAAATATAAATATAAACAATATTATATACATATATATATAATTTAAATAAACTGACCGCCAACAAATGCATCACCAGCTCCATTTGTATCAATAACCTTATTCTCAGGTAATTTTGTAACTGAGTATTCTTTTATAGTACCATTTATTACTAATAAAACAGGGCCAGAACCTTGTGTTATAATGACAGTTCTTTTTCTTTTAGTATTAATTTTATTTAAATTTGAAATTTTAATAGCTATTTCTTTTAAATCTGTTGTATTTAAATTATTTGCATTTGAAAATGCTACAGCTTCTGTTTCATTTCCAAATAAAATATCAACATATGGTAAAGCATCCGTCATTGGTGTTTTGTATAATTCACACAGAAATGGAGCACTAAGATTCATCATGAATATTCTATCATTTTGAAATGCTTCTTTTGCTATCGCTTGTATTGTTTCTGGACTTACTGTCAAGAAAAATCCCTGGAGTATAGAATTGAGAATTCTCACATTTTAAAATTATATAAATAAAAGTATTACTTAATCTACAAAAATACTTACTGATATGTAAAAGAAATGTGTTTCTTCTATAAGCTTCTTAATTTCTGGTTTTTGAATATGTGATGCTGAAAAATGATTTGCTGCAGATAAGTTCGCACAAAGAGACCGACATTTTCCACCATTAGTAATAAGAACTGCACATGTTCCTGTTGCTATATTATCTACATATTGATATCTAGCATCTACGCCATTTTGTATTGCTTTCTCTTCTAAAATTTTTGAATACTTGTCTTTTCCAACACAGCCCATAAAAATTGCAATTTTTGGTTTCTGTAATAACCACTAAAAAAATTTAAATATATTATTACTAATTTCGGCATGAAAATTTAATATTTTAGACTAAAGACTTACATTTAAAAACAAATATTACTCAAATACATACATCTTATATAAATTGAATGAGAATTGAAATGAATAAAAATACGAATTCTTACTGTAAATTAATATGTAATAAAATTTGTAAAAAAATAAAATTTCTATCATAATTAAGTATTATATAGTTATATAAAAATTAAAAATTTATAAAATCTTAAAATAAAACATTAAGATATAATAAAATTTACTTGTGCTACTCGCATTGAGTTTTGTACAGCACCTCCAGCAATAAAGTTTGCATTATGTTTTTCTATAAGTTCGTCATATAGATGCTCATGTTTTTCATTTGCAAGGATAGCATCGTTTGACTTAAGATCATATTTTTTTAAAAATTCTTCATCCACTGTAGCTGAAATATCTAAAAGGGGATTTCCAATGCCTAATAGAAGACCTTCCCTGAAAATAAATCTATAATGTAATTAATATAGAAAAGAAAGTATTAATATTAATAATCTATATTCAAAAAACATTAGAAAACAATGTTACAGATGATGATTTTTTTTAAAATAAAGGAATATACTTTAATTAAATAAAAAAAGATTTAATGATATTTAGTACTTTTCTGCTTATGTATAATTTAATAATAGCATTTAGATTATAATAAAATGTAGTAGTATAATTACTATTGGCACAATAAATATAAATAAATAAAATAATTATAATTGAACAAAAAGAAATAATGTGTTAATTAAATTAACTAAAGTTATGTCCGCATGCTTTTCCAAGAGTAACCAATGTGGATTACGTAATAAGTTCTATTAATTTGTCTTCTGTATAGGAATAGTAATTTCCGGACAAATTTATATGTACATTTAAAATAAACTCTTATTTACGTAATCTGGAATTCATTTATAATTATAATTCATGTTCTTTAAATTAAAACGATTAAAAATTCTAATTATTAAATATTTTAACTACATTTATAACCTAAAATTGGTTTGTAAGTAATTAAACATGAATAAAAAACAAGTTAAAACAATTGCACATTATTGAATATTATCCTTACCTCAATACAGTTGCCATGTTCTCGCAATAGTTAATTTGTTTGCCTCCTATAATAGCCTGTATTTAATTAGTATCATATGCGACTATGCGCCATCTAAGAACAAATGTATGACGAGAGTATATATAATTACAGACGATTTAAGACTTCATGGCGAGAGTATACGTAATTACAGCTGATTCAAGACTTTATGATTAGAAAATATAAACTAAAAGATACAATTGAGAAAATAAACCTGTTGTATAAAAAATATATAAAAATATATTTGTTTTACTTTGTCTTAACAATTCTATTTATAAATATTATAACTTATAGTATTTCTAATGTACGTTGTGAAAGAAACGAAGTATATTAACGATTTCAAAAGCATTTCTGATTCTAAAGACAAAGAATTAACTATTTATCAATAAGTTAAATTTATAAGTGTTATTTAAAAAAAAAAAAATTAAGAAAATATTAACTTTTATAAATTACATTTTTTATGCAAGATACTATCACTTATTTCACAAATTAATATTTTGATAATATATTTACATTTTCTGTTTACTTTGAAAACATAATAAAATTACAATAAGATATTGTGGTGTGTCTAGAAACATAATTTTTCCTACAGACCCGCACCGCAATAAAATATTATAACAATGCCTATGCCCACGCGTTTACCTCAAAGTACACACTGTAATTGTTCTTACATACATTTCATTATTATATTCCCCAACGTCTACCGTTAGAGAATCGAGAGACCCCCCCCCCCACGATGGGTCACTGCGTGGGAAGCGACCTTCGCTTCCGAGGTGGAAGCTTGATCGATTTGAAGACAGTTCCTCAACAGCCGCCTTTCATGAAGCAATAAAAGCTTTAATACAATAAGAATTGTCTTGTCCTTGTCCTATCACCACCCCTCCTATCAACCTTAAGTCTAGTCGCGGTAAATGCATCAACGATACTCTAAAATATATTTATGTACAAATCATCTATGATTTATTATAGCATATGAATATAAAATATATTTCTTATTATAACAATTAAAAATCTACTGTATAATAAGTTTGTCCGCCACAGTGACAAAATTTTTCACATACAAACATATTGTAAACAGATAACTGATATAATCACTTACAAACAATTTGATTACGAATATAATACTGTAATGGAAAATATTATAAATTTTATTAACTAAATTTAATTTTATAAATTCAATTACATTAATTATTAACACATTTTATTTCTCATTCTCTTGATAAAAAAATCAATTTACTTTATTAAAAAAATTACTAACGATTGCTTCTAATCGTTAAATAAATTAAAACGTTTATAAAATAAAAATAAAATGTTTTTCTAGTTTATGTGAACGTAATTATATACCGTAATGTAATATTAAGATATTTATTTTTTCATTTATCATAACAAAATCAATATTTTATAAAAATATAATTAAACATAAATAAAATTATATAAAATAAATTGATTTTTTTACCACTAAAAAGAAAGGTATAAAACTTTTTTTTGACGGAGTTATTTATAATTATAATTTATTAAAATATTTCCGTTACAATAAAAATTCAATTTTAATTTATGATTAATTATTTTAAAAACATGAATGTAGAATATAAAATTACACTTACAAATGATTGCACTGTAATTCTTACTTTTTTAGTTGAATTGAAAAATTTTAATCCTTTCATTTATATTGCATTAGTACGTGATATCAAATAGACATTATTTTTAAAATGTATACAAAAAATTTAATTGTTTAATTAGTATTTTATTAATATTAAATGGGTTAGTTACAATTGAGAAACACTTTAATGAATTACAAATAGAATTAACGAAATATGAACAAATAAAATTGTTTGTAAGATGTAATAAATAATAAGATTAGATTTTTTAAAATACTAATATGTACACTTTTATTGTTCATTATAAACAGTATAAATTAGTGTCTTATATACCAAAATACTTATATTGTTACTCACTGTTCGAAGATAAAATTTGTTTCAAAAAGTCAATACACCTCAATTATATGTTCAAGTTTTTGTGCGAATATCAAATAAACCAATAAAAATAAATTAAATTTAAAATAATATGGGAGCTTTTGAGATTTTGTAGGTATTTTTATTTTTTTTTGTAGGTATTATATTTTTATTTAATATGATTACGATTTTGTTATTGTTATACAAGCTTTTTAGTAAACTACGAAGAAAAACGACTTGACGAATGATAGTTTATTTATTTTTCTTGTTAAATGCAGACTTCAAATCAGTTCTTCCATTGAATATTTAATTCTGGTTTAACTTCAAATATGCTACTCAGAAATAATAATTAATGAAATATTTACAATTCTAAATAGCATCTACACAAATCTTTAGAATGAAAATTTTTTTGTCAATATTTAGTAATTTAAAATTTATAATTTCTTTTTGAATTAGAAAAATCTAATCATTTGTTAATATATTTAACAAGTAAAACTAATTCATGAATTAGTTTACAAGGTTCCAAGGTATCTCTAGAACACTGACATCGTTATTTCAATCTAGCTAATCGCCTTGATACTCTTACAAATCAGAGTGCGTATATCCAATTAATTTTGCCTATCGGAGCCGTTTACCGGAAGGGGGAAAACACCATTTTTTTCTCTAATGGCCCTCCTTTGTTATTTTACTCTTATTACACTTCCGTTTACTGAACCATGCTCCTCTACAGAACTTACAAATACTTTTTACCTTTTCATTCTAAACAATTCAGAAGGAATCGTCGATTTACGCACACTTATACATATACATAGTAAATTTACGATGAAGGACATATTAATGTAATGATATTAAACATATTGATATGAACGTTTAGTTCATATTGTATGCCAAGTTGTGCTTTTCTGTTATCAGAGAATCAGGGATTTATTTATTTTTTATTTATACATTTATATAGCGAAATTAAAGTAACACGGTTAAAAGAAATGACCATCAAAATAGAATACTTTACACAATGAGACATAAGTACATCATAATAATGAAGAAGAAAATATGCCTTTCAAGAGGCTTAAATGATTAAAATTATTATTACTATTAGTGAGTATTTGTATATTCGGAAAATATTCTCCAATTGTCTAAGTTAAAATATAATAATGATTATGAATTATAATTTAAATCATTAGAAATACTAAATCAGATAATTAGATAAATAAAAAGATAATTTTGATAATATTTAAGAAACTCAAATTAATAAAATACAATTCAGATATGCAATTTCTTATTAACGTACACCTTACCCGAACCATGGCGATCAATTTTCTGAAGATATAGAATAACTTAATTGCATATGAGAATTATATATAGTTAAAATTGCATATTATTATAGGCCCTTTAAAAGGTACAACATATATTCTCTGCATATCATTTGTTACCATATACTACATATATATCGTTAGATCACATGCACAAAGTTGTAGATGATTTTGCAGGGTAAATAAATAAATCGATAAGCCTAGTATTACAAGAAATATAAAATTAAATATAATATTCGTTATATGCTGAATAACGACAATTATATTATCTTTATTAAAAGTTAAATAAATTAATGTTAGGCACATTCTACCTCCTACTCGATCTATCTCTATCAGTGAATCACTCATGTTGAGGTGTTAAAAATTATATATGTGCTTTTTCGTTCAATATACATACAATAAAATATAATCCACATCTGAATACACGACAAACGCTTTACTCGCGCAATTCACTTTATCTTTAAAAATTACGTTAAACGAAGTGCCGATTGTTCTGAAAACATGAGACAAGATGTGAATTTTTTGTTTGAGATATTGTTAATAGACGATTTTTTTCGGGTTTTTTATTTATGCGTATGTTTGTTATTGGTATACTAAATATAGTATAGCATTGATACACATCCATATTTCTTTAATTTTTTACAAAAAAATATATATAGATTGATTTACCATTATTGATATATTACAGTTAAAAGTACACCAACGGTTATGATGTCTAGATAAAGTTATATTATTATATTGCTATAACATTATAATATTTAATAATGTTATTTTAAAATTAAAAAATAAACCATTCGACTAATTTATTATTATATTAAAAATTATTTATCTGTACCGTTTAATTGAAAAAAAAAACTAATTTTTAATAATATAAACTCTTTTGATACTTTAAAATTATTTATAATAGGAAAACATTACAGATTGCCTTTAAAAATATATGTTAACATAAAAAATTGAATTACTAATTATGAGAAAAAATTAACTAAAGAATCGACTAGAAATATATTTATAAATTTTTTAATTTTCTAAGAAGAAATGAAAATAATCATTTGCAGAATAATCTTTAATATGCACATATGAAATATCTAATTTATACGCACAATATTATTTTAATTAACTTATTAACTAAATATATTTATTTCGTAAGAATTATTTCTATATCACAAATGTTAAGAGTGAACTCCATTTAACAGTTTGAGTTGCTAGATTTATATAGAAACTATGTAAAAACAGTTATTTTAATCGATATACAGTATTATAAATTGTTAAATTGATATAAAACGAAAGAGCAGCACAAAAATAGGGAATATATCAAATCCTAATTTTTTTCAAAAATTAGATCTACATTGCCATTATCTTAGTGATTTCATTTTCAACGAAATCAATCAATTTAATTTTTCAAATTCAAGAAAAATAGGAATTAGTTTGAAGTGCGATTTATAAATAAAGAGAAACAAAACGAAATTTGACGTACCTTAAACGGTATAAAAAATCATTTGGGTTATATTTTATACATTTTATATGTATTTTTTTCTTCCATTTTTAAGAAAAAATAATTTTATTAAATTAACTTACAAAAAGGTACTTACATGATATTGAGAACAAAAATACGTTTGTACTATTTCAATCAGAATATTTATTTTACGAAAAGCAAATTATACATAGCAGGAATGGATAATAAGAGGCTCGAAGAAATGTGTATTATTAAAAATAAAGGTAAAAGCTATTAAAGGCATCTAAAATAATAGATGGATTGTCTTGCTTCCGTCGTTGTTAAATGCGCGTTTGCGCGAAGTTACGACAACGCGACTGACGCAGGAAGCCAACGAATATACACGCGGTCTACTAAAAATGTGGTTCTCTTTTCGTATCTCTCGTTAAATTATAAGCTAGTTTTAAATAAATGCTTCACATATTAAAAGAAATTCACAGTGAATCCGTTCGGTATACAAATGGTGCATGTTGCCATTTCACGAATATTCAACGATTTTCTGTTTGAACACGCGTTCACAAAGGAAGTCAAGCAAAGCTTAAAAGCGTGGATCTTGAATCATCAATTATAAACAAGAATTCATCATCTTTGTGGTTTACCCACAGCATTTTTGAATTGTATTCATGATTATGAAAATGCTCAGCATACATTATTACATTATCATTTTACAGCATCGTCGATGATTTATTACCATTATTAATGTATTGCTGATAACAAACAAAATTTAAGGGTATAAAAATTGAATAAATTTTGTTATCAATTTTATGAAGCCATATTTAGCAGTAACAATATTGTAAATGCATACGGTTCTATTAAATACAGCATTAGACAAAGAATAATTACAAAATTATAAAATAATCCACTATTTGGAATACATAACACTGTAAATAAAAATTTAAAAATTAGTAATGTGTTTTAAATCCTCTTTGGATCTGGAATTTAAAACGTGAAATTTATTTAAATTACACGAATATTACATTAAGTCTTTCTTGACCTTGTTAAAATTTTTTAATATAATTGATGTTATTAGGGAACATAAATCAATGTATTTTGAAGAATTTCTTTTTACCAAGAATATATTAATTATCTACAAAATTGTGTGTATTGTATCGACCGAAATTATTAAAATCATGAAGGAATCAGGGCTATTAAGGAATCTTGATAAGGGTAAGGAGAGTTCACGGTGAATAGTTTTGTTATCGGACGTGAAATGTGAATGTGATGAAAGAAAAAAAAATACGCTTCGTTCATTATTGTGAATTTCACAAGTATTACATTTGTTATTACAGATATTTCTTTATCGTTTATTAATGAGATGGAAATATTACTATCGCTTTGTAATATATGTTTATTATATAGTGAAAAACACGAATCTTACAAATAATTGTTTCCTCTCTCTCTCTTTCACGCATGCAAACATACACACACTTTTTCTTTCTTTGAATATTATTATAAAGAAAGACTCGATGCTAAACTTACGCCGCGTGTACTACCGTTAATCATCGTTTTCCCTTTCAAATGCATTAAATTTCCTTTATCTTTTATTCGATTTTTTATTTTTACACAAAATATTTAAACAAATTGACAAAAATCTACCTTGTATTAACATGAATTGTTATCGGTTACGAGCTAACCTTTAGTCTATTTTTTGTATTATTTCTGTATTTTGTTACTTTGAATTACTTTATAGTAAAGAGATACTCGAACCACAGTACGCTTGTAGTGAATTATTTATTTAATTCATTATTTTAATACGCTCTTTTTCTTATTATTACTACTTACTCCTCGGGCAAAACACATGTTATTATCATAAACTAGAGCAAACCGCAGAACAATCGGAATTGCTAATAAAATTAACAAAAATTTCCATCAATGTTGAATGCGTTAAGTGTATTTCGTTTACTACAACGCTGTCTACATTTACTTTTCTTAATATTATTACTAATTAATAAATTAATTGTAAACAATGTCATGAACTACAAAATAATCTCTTATGAATCAAACATTATGAAAATAAATCGCTAATTTAATTTTTAATATATTTTACAAGTCAATACCTGCTAAAAAATTACAATACTTGAATCGAAATATCTGTTTAATAATTACTACAAGGTGAGGCATCGCTACCTCTCGAAACGCAGAAAATAAATTCGTCGATTGTTTTATTGAAGTAAAATAATTAAACGATAATCATTTAGCATTCAATTATAAAATTTTGTATGAGCATATATATATATATAAAATGTATACTTCAACGTAAATGTAATGTATGTATTTAAGCTACGTGTGTAAATAATGAAACAGCATCATACTCGTTCTTTTTTTTAACCTTAACGCACATTTAATTAGAATGATTGTAACTTTTAAAACGATGAGTTACGTTTGTAATTAGCTACATTAATTACAATGTAGTAAGTGCCAAAGACTTAAAAGATGTTACACTTACGATAATAAGTAAACATGTAAAAGTGCTTTGTTTACCTAAAGTTATAATTGCGTGTTGAACGCAAGCGTACTTAAACACAGCGATAAGTGGCGTAAAACGAAGGATTATGTACGAAGGCTTCCTCAGAGCCTAAGCTTTACAAGGTCCGACCGATAAAAATCGCCACGAGGAGTAACCCAAACGATCGAACTTCTCTCTCTCTCTCTCTATCTTTAACAATGAATTTATTTTATATCAATTATTTTGTCTATTGGTGAAAAGCATATGAATACTTCATTTAATTTATTGGCCAATTGTCAGGGTGAGGGACTGTCGAAATATTTCCCTGCTGCTCGGAGAAAATGCGACATTAAAAGTTATTAAAAATAACTTGATAGATCACTTATAAAGGAATTTAAAATTACATAGTAATTTATTTAGTGGGTCGAAAAAAATATTGTGCGCGGTAAAATTACTAAGGCTTATCATGGATAAAGTGAAATTTACATTAGTCGGTAGCGCGTAACGGTATTTGCCAATGACTTTTATACATTTTCTCATTCGTGCAGAATCGATATTTTCAATAAATCACGCAAAGAGAAATGAGAACGACAAAGGATTTTGCCTTAATTGCTCACTATGCTTTTAATACTTGAGCTTGACTTTGATAAATATTTTTAATACAATGCATATTTTCTGCGTTTTTTTGTCCCCCCTCCCTCTAATAACTTTTATTCACTCTTAAAGATTAAATTAAGAATAAAGTATTCGGATATATTATTGGGTAAGTAAGGCTGTCGAAGATTTAAGACTAACACTTTCTTGCTTTTATTTCTAAATCATTTTATTATCATAGTACATACAGAGAGAGAGATTTAACATACACCTATGTTAATTATGTATGTGGCCGACAGGCCTCCGCGCGTCCATAATTCGACAGTATTATGTTTTGCATGTATATTATATTATTAGGTGTGATAACAGGACGACCAAGTAGTCTGCGTCAGCGGCGGAGATGCGGCGGCGACGACGACGGCCAAGAGTTTTACACATATTCTCGGTCCCGAGGCTTCCTGCTATTGAGCGACGTAATGTGTGTACTTTTGTAAATATACCGGCTTAAGGTCACCGACGACGACGACATCACAGACCGACACACAGACCCGATCTGACATTAACTCGGGCGGAGGCGGGGCAGCGACGCTCGCGCGGCGGCGGCGACGACGTAGACGGCGACGCTTTAGTATGGTGCGAACCGGCGCGACGGAGATGGCCCTCGTATTCCCGGTCTGGTAAAGCAGAATCAATTTTTTCCACGTCAGTCAAACGAGATCGGAAAAAACGGATGCACGTTTTCTTTTATATATTATAAATATATACACATACGTATTTTATTGTATTTATATATATATATAAATATATATGTCAGTTCATTAGTTTGCTTTTTAGCTTTATTGTATGGGAGAAGTGACGATGGCAGATCATACTTCTTTTATTAAAAAAAGCTTGCACTACACTATTTTTAATTTGTACATCTTTTTAATTAAAATAATTCGTAAAGAATAATAAAAATTTTGATATCTGTTACAATAGTTTAAATATTTAACAAAATAATTCCTGGACCTAACGGATATTGAAAAGTACGATCTAGCATGTCACTATCTCCTAATAGCATACTTAGTAGTAATGAGAATGATAATAATAAGGTAGATCTAAACAATAATTAACCTTTAGGTCTACCTTTAAATTTTTTTTATTATTTTTATTTTGTTAAAAATATGAAATGAATTATACAATATATAAAAGAGCTACATATGGTAATTAGAGAAATGAAACAATTTTGTTAAATGTTTCATTTACCTATCATACCTTTGTTTAACATTGAATGAAATAAAAAAAAAAAAAAAAATAGAAAGAGTAAAGAAACAAAACCAAACAATCACAAATTTTAAATAAAAAATTAACGCTTGCGCACACACAAACACATATTTCTGGTGTATGTGCGTGTGAATGCGCACGCGCGCGCAATATAAGTAACGTATTTCATAGTTCTAAATGTGTTATTTATTTTACATGGAAAACGAATAGTGTTTATAAGTGGAATGATTAATATTCTTGCTATCAGTAAATGCAATTTCGTTTGTTCAAGCTGATGAAACGATGATGCAAGCGAGGAATGGGACAATAAAAAGAAGTCACAACGATAAACTTAAAAAAGAATCTTCGGGCTGGTGTGGTATTTTGGTGTCATGACTTACCTACGCTCTTCAAATGAATCTCGACTGAAGTCCTCGTACATGCCTCTACTATAACAGCATTTAAATCAATTATCGATTCTTTTGTTACTTAAAATTTCTTTCAAGAGTTTACTGTATGTACTCCCTTGTCCAAGGCTTAACTTTGTGAATTAGTCCCTAATACCAAATGCTTGTATTTAATAATTTATAATTAAGAAATCTTTTTTTATAATATATTATGAATTTAAAAACTAAGTATTTGCAGTAATTTAATAAATAGTTGGTAATGATAGATTAATAGGTACAACTTTCAGATTACCATTCAAAGCAGTAACTTTACAACTGGATTAAATAATCCATGCGATTCAAAAATCACTGCCCCATAAATTTGTTAAAATGCTGTAAGAATTAATTATAAGAACCAGAATCTGTCTATACTTAAAAATAGCAGATAATGCATGTGTAAGAATAAACATATGATAATTGGAAAAATTCTGATTAAGAAATCACATTACGTTTCTTACTTAATAAGTTAACAACACCTGGTACTGAGCATTTTAAGTTTTCTTTATTAAAAAGTATTTTCAATTACCATAATAAAATTTTACTTATACATATTTGAAGTAAAATGCTAATGTCATATACAAAGTTAAATAGGCTGGTTCTTATACATATCAAACTGAATAAAAAAATGAAAAATTGCTTTTAAGTTGAGACTAAAAGCTCACAGTTAATGCCATGGAACAAGAGAGTCCATGAATTGACATATCCCTAGAGGTGCAGTTACTTTGTTCAAGATTATAATAATAGCCCTCAAATTAAAAATATGCAGATTATAACCGACCGACCAGTAAGTATAACGACAATAAAAAAAAATAGAGAATTGCATTATTTAAACAAAAATTTACAGAGACTTACTCTTTTGTGACTTGAACGTTGACCCAGAATTGTACCTCTAAGGTTGCTTGTATTCACAGTTAAACTCGGTATGGAGCCGGAAATGCACTGAAATTTAGAATGTACACAATATCCAGATATTGTTATTTTCCTTACTTTGCATTAACACCACGCTCGATTGTGTTTACAAAGATTTATTTTTGTTTCTTAATATTTTACAGGACTTCTGAGTCAAGCTAGTTCTTTCTTAAAAATAAGTTAAACAACTATAACTGATTAAATTTAATTAATAATCTTTCTACATACAACCACACCGACCCGATAAATTCCACTTTTCAAATATATTACCTCATTCATTCTCTCACACACACAAACACACGCACGCGCGCGCGCGCGCGCGTAATTATACTTATATACAAAGGCAGTTGGCAAGAATAATCTATAAAAGGTTGATATTGTTTTTTTAATGAATGAAAATAAAACCAGTGTAGGTAATGAGAATAAAGGGAGTTGAAGAGTGGCAGTGCATGAAATCATGAATTTTAAAAATAGAAAGCAAAATGTATGTGGCGTAATAAGTAAATCGCCCAACCCTACAAATCGCATGAACTGTTAATCCAGCCGGTATTGTGTTCACAATGTTAAGCCGGATATAGGTTGTCAACCGATTTCTCGCATGTGAAGATGAAGATGAAACCTATTAACTCACCTGAATCTGCCATTATTACCAGTGGGTGGCGGCGATCGTCGACTAAACATACCATATTCTTGACCACGAGAAAACCCGGTATCACGCATTGATCCCATACCTGTTATCATCATCCATAAAAAAGAAACGAAAACAGAATAAAATAATATCATTAGTGAGATGCATTGGCGCGATTTACGGCTCAGTAAATCGTACCGGGAAACTGATAGGCTTCATTACCCGACATTCCGGTCATTCCTGTGAACCTCCTTTCATATAAATCCCTGGTGTCGTCAAATCCACGACGATCATAATAGCTGTCATAATCCTGGAAGGGCGGATAGGTCTTTTTGAACGATTATTAGAGACTGTTTACTAAATTACTACAAATGAGATGATTAACCCTTTCATAAATCCTTTACACTATACAATTTTGTCTTTTTTAACATTGGAATATATTATTATTAAGTTAGAAATATATATTTCTAAGTTAATTGATACCCAATGGACTTCTTTAAAGGCAACCATAAGTATATATGCTATACATATAAATGAGGTATGAAAGGGTTAATCAGCTATTAGTCAAATACTTACACCGAAGCGTGCTCCACCCATTAATCTATCACGAAGGAAAGGAGGTGGTGGTGGCGGAGGATAAGGATCACGCCCAAACATTCTATCCCTGAAACCATTCCTATCTGGTCCACCACCCATACCACCTTTAGGGCATTCCTTTGACCAGTGACCACCCCTTCCACACCTATAACACTGCTCTGGATCTCCCATACCAGGCCTTTGTCGAACTCTACTTGTCGATATTTGTACCTTCATCGGTTGACCATCGACAATTTGCCCGTTCAATTCCTTGATAGCATCATTAACATCTCCCGTAGCTTCCAAATGAACAAATCCATAGTTGCGCACAATATCGCATTCAACCACAGTACCATACTTAGCAAACAATTCACGTACTTGGGGTGCTTTGGTATTGTCAGTTAAGTTACCTACAAAAATCTTGGTCGTAGGGGTATTAGGACCCTTGCGACTTTTAGCTGCTTCACATTTAATAGCTTGACCATGTACCAATTGACCATTTAGGTTTTGAATAGCATTTCTACCAGCTTCTTCATTTTCCATATGCTATAAATACACATTATAAGTTTTAATTTTATCCACTTAGTCTATTTATAATCATTATATGATCATTTATATTGCCAAGGGATATAAATTAAAATTGAATAACAAAAAATAATACTAGTTTTTTTATTGCATGTACAAATAATAAATCATTAAATGCAGTAATAAATATTTGGGTAAAATCAATTCTTTTAAGCCTATAAGACTATAGTTTTGCAGATAAATTTTCTTTAATAAATGTAAATAGGGCTTAAAAATAATTTTTTTTTAAACATAACCAGAAGATGAAAGTTAATATAAAGTAGTCAAATTATGAAAATAGACTTAAATTAACCCAAACTAATGTAATATACATTTTAATGAAATGCATATGTAAAACTATGAATAAGTAAAGTTCATTAATATTTGGATGCAATCAATTGCTTTTAAGCTACAGACATACTGAAAAATACATCAATTTATAATTATTGAAAAAAAAATGATAATTATTGATAACGATACAAAAAAATCTAGAAGTATTTTATGTAAGCTATCTGTGTAATTATTTAATTTAAATTTTAAATTAAATTCCTTTCACATAAATAACTGTTCCAAGTCCACAAGGATGTAGTTGAATGTTATATGTAATAATTTACGATATTATAATGTATAGAAATATAATTTTATACTACACAAGCATTTGGATAAATAGTAAATGATAAATTATAATGTACTTGACTTACCACAAATCCATAATTCTTGACAACGTCACATTCAACGACCTTGCCGTATTTTTCGAAGAGTGGTTTTATGTCGGCATTGGAGGTCTTGTCAGCCAAGTTACCGATGAAGATTTTGAAGGTACCCACGCTACTGAAACCGGGCATTATTTCAGCTCGTTCTCAGAACCTGCACAACCGAAAGTTGAAAAAAATCGATAAGAAGGCAGTAGTTTTGTTTTATATATTAACTAACTGCGCACTTGTGAATTCTCGCCAAGAAACGCTACGATAACCGGAAGTCGTCACGATCCAACTTCGATCCCTATCGTTCAGCAGTCTTTCTGTTAAGCTTAACAAAATTCGCGCTTTCCTAAAATCAATTGCCGAGGCACGTAATTAAAAAAAAAATGAAAGAATTACTGCTTCTTCACTGTTTTTTTCTTTTCTCTAATGCAAAACACGAACACGATAGCCGTAAGCAAGCGTGTGCACAAATGCACGAACGCGAGATTAAGATGGCGCTGAGAACGGAGATTCTCTTGTTTTGTCGAGCGTTCCGTGCGTGCCGCCTAAAAATATTACCGCCCTCCCTTTGATCACTCAAATTTTAATAATTTCATAGATCAAATAAGCAGCTCGATATTAAGGGACTCTAAGTCTTCGTTAACCCAGTTTCGTTCTCTCATCATCTTCATAGAAATATGGAGGTAGAATTTTCTTAATATTAGTTGCTTATTCCATTTTTATAAAATCAACCTTTTGTCTTTTACTGACTCGACAAAATTTGCCTATAAGTAAGAACACAATTTTAAAATAAAAAACAAATACACTTCTATTGAATTAAATACGTTCGATAAGTAAAAAAATACGATCATGAAGCTGCTAAGTTGAATTGAATAAGCGAAATGAGACGCTTCAGACAGTAGCGTTTTCAATAAATAAAAAAAAAAACATTTTTGTTCGATTAAGCGAATGGTGAAGCATCGCAGGTAGATGAAATACATTTAATAACGGACATTGAGAAGAAAACTTATAATTGCTACTAAGAATTCAAATCTAAGAGTTAGTATTTAAGCGTCGAATGGCCATTGTACCGGTGGACGCGTGTCTAAAATGAAATCCCGCAGGAACGCGTGACTGAGATTATGAAAGCTATGAAAAGTAGACTTTACGCTCTTGTTATCCAATAATTATATAAGTCTTCTATGACTGAAAATGGTATAACGTGGAAAAGTTTAATTTCCGTACGAGCTTGTGTACATGTACGGTGGTGAGTGTCTAGCGAAGTTGATGGAACAAGAGCGAAAGGGGAAGTGGCAGCAACGATGAGATTTTGGAAAGGTACCTCGGATGTCCTGAGAAGGACGGCTAGATGATGCGAAGATATATCGAGTAGTAGTCGGTTATTTAAACGTAACATACAATGGCGTGTGCCTCGTGGCTCTGCGCGAGGAACGCGCCCCTAAACAGCTTAGCACGTATGTTTGCTCAATTTTTTTATACTTCATGATTAAAATAAAACGAACTGATGCTTACCAAGTCAAGATGTAAATCGTAAAAACACGTATGTATGATGCAAATTGCGATGAAAGATTGTCCTATTGTCCGTGCACGCGGCTCAGACTATGGCCCGAGGTTGAGTAAAAAATGGCTGCTGCGACGACGGCGAAGAATAAAGCGGCGGTGGCGGTCCGGGCAGCAACGGTTTCGTTCTGGAGTAAGAGAGACAGAGCAAAGGCTTGACTGCGTTTCACGATGGTGTCCTTGAGAAAGCTACCGACAGTGTCGCCGCTAACGCTACTCAAGCGCCACCCGAACGTGGCAGCACCAATCCTCCCTGACGAAATGCGCGCGCACTCGCCGGGCCTTGGCGGGCGTCTCTCTTCTTGGCATCTACGCCGGCCTCAATTTGTTGGCTTGACACAGTGGCTACGAGGATTTGAACTTTGAGAAGTGGACTCGTCCCGCGGTAGTATTTACTACCCCGTATACATCCTCGCAAGGAAAGCCGATGTTATGATTGACGCCTGCTTTGAAAAATCGACTTTTTTATAATGGGTAGTTTTATTATTTCATCTCCTTCCTTTTTCATTTACATTCCCTTTTGTAGATTTATTTACTTTTTATTTACTGATTGACCATATTTAGCGTAAACGAGTCTTATTATTACAAATATATTTAAACAAGGGAAATCTTCTTTAGCCCTATGCGCGATTCACAAATTCATCACCTTACTTTCACTTGTAGCTCTACTGATTGTCGTAGAAAGATTTTTTTATTACATAGAATTAACGATCTTATGTAGTAAAAATATTAAATATATAAGAAATTTACTAATAATCTCATTCGAATCCATTTCGCTACAACGAATTTTTATATTACATTAATCTTCCAGAGACTAAAATATATACAGATAATAAACTAAACTTTCATAGGAAAATCAACTTATCAACAACTTATTTTTAAGTTATTCCTACTAGTAAAAAATTTTTTATATTTTCTTCTTATAATAGTTCATTACTTAATTGAAAAAAAAGTTATTTCGTTAAAAACCAAAGTCTAACGTAGAAATATATCTGTTATACGACATAATAATGAATTTAAAAATAGCATCATATATTTGTTATTTATCATCAGCAGGTTCTTACTATTACGCCTACTGGTTCATCATTATATTTAAATTTTGTTATTTGTAAATAATAAAATAGTAATATCGTAAATGATTGTTTCATGAAGCTTTAATATAAATAAAAGATTTCATATTACTTTTTTTTTTTTTTTATAATTAATATTCATGATTGTATGCATATAGAATTATAAGACACTATATATTTTTGCATTTCGTAAATATTATGCTTGTTTAAACATTTTGTTATGTTATGCTATTTTCAAATAATTTTTACTAATAATAATAATATATAATTTAATAAAATAATAGAATATGTGTATATATATATATAACGTAAAATATTTGTATTAAGGTGTATAATAAAATATAATATGATGTAATATAAATCGTAATATATTCTCTAAAAATAATTAAACAGTCCATTCTAAATAATTTAAGTATTTCAAAAAATGTTCACTTATTTACTATTATTCCAGAATATACTTTCCAATAAAACCAATAAATCATTTACCGAAATTTATTACAAAAAAATAGAATGCAATTAAGTAAATTCAAATTTTTATAATTTAATTTGAAAAAATTATGTTCATATTAATATTTTAACCACCAATAAATATATATATATATATATATATATATATATATATATTTGTAATTTTCAAGTTATAAAGATGATAATTTTATTATTGGAAACTGCAGAAATGCATAATTCATGTTGAACTTATAATAAATTTATCTAGATATCTTATATAATTTTTCGATTCCCTTAATGTACATGAAAGGTAACTGAAGCGTAACTGAAGGGAATAATTTTTACATTTTTTTACAATAATTTGTTTAATTTTTTTTAAATTTAATTTATATATTAAAGGAACGTATGAATTAGCTGATGTAATTTTAAATATAAATTTATTGATATAATTGAAGTTATTAGTTTATAAAAAAATTTGTTTTTCTTATAACAGTACTATTAAATTCTTGTTATACTTTTAAAAATCTTTTTTGATTATTAATATTTACTATTAATTTCATTAATTAACGATATATTTAATAAATAGAATTTTATTTTAGAGTTTCAATTTATAAAGTAAGAGAAAGAATTTCAACTGTTTAATAGTATGAATATTGGTTTCCTTTTTAAACGTAGTGTGATTTTATGTGTTGTACAGTAACATTATATTAATAATATTATATCTACTTAATATTAAGATTTATCGATGATATGTTTTTTATAATTCATTTCAGGAAATATATTAATGATAAACAAAATGCTTTCTTTAAAATTTCTGTTATATAACTTTGTTTTATTATTTGTATATGACCTTTAAAAATTTTATTTTAAATCATTTTTTAAGGCTTGAACAGTAAAGTAAATACAGTAGAATTTATATAAATATAAATAGAAGGTATGTTTATGTTTTCAATTATTTTATTGTTTTAAAGGTATTCAATATTGCCAATAGGCATACAAAATCTTTTTAAAATTATCTAACTGTTAATAGATGATTCTATAATTCTATAGTATAATATTTATGAATTTTTTAAAATTCTCATTAACTCTTTTGTTTGAAAATAAAATAAGATTTAAAATATTTGCTAATTACAATAAATTTGAGTATATGTATTTACATATTAAGTATTGTAATATACAATTCAAACCAAGAGTATATTTTGATAAAAAAAAATTTTGTGGTTTGTACATATATTTTATTTTCATGAATGATATAAAAGTTTACCAAAACTATGTATTTTTAAAATACAACTACAATTGAATTCTAAATTTCATTCATTTAAGTATTTATTTGTCAGTGTTAAATATTGATTGTGAAACAGTGAATTGATAACTTATCCATATATATTTCTCTTATTTTATTTATATTATAGAATTTAAAAAATTGACAAATTATAGTTTAGAAGCTTATTATTTTTATGTACATAAAATGTTATTCTTAATTCTTAATAAATTGCAATTTTTTTTAATTCTTATCAATCTTATCTCTATAAGATCATTATTTCTTTAGATACAAACGTTATTAATTTTCAATATTATTTTTAATTATAGCAATATATTTATAATTTTGTCCATTTAATATAAGATTGATGTCTTATCATTATAAATCATAAACATTAACCAAGGTCATAACATTATTTTATAGCATATCTTATTTTATTTGATGGCAATAAAGATATGCTATAAGAACAATACATTGCTTATTGTACAAACTTCCATATAGAATTATGATTTTATTGAATTTCAATATTTTGTTAACATTTTCTTTCAATAGGTAATATAATTTCAAGTAATTTATAATTGATAATTTAAATTTATAAAAATAATATTTTCCTCGACTCAATTTTTGGACAAATAAAAATATTATACTTAGCCATATTACGCATTAAATAAATTACTAAATTATAAAAATAAAATTCTTCTCTATATATTAAAAAAATTTACTATATGTACAAAAATATTTTTAATAAATAATGAAATTTGTAATTATCTATTAATAACAAATTATAAAAAGTAATAAATATTTAACTAATAAATAATTTAATAGTATGAAATAATTAATAAAAAGTAATAAATATAATAAATATTATAAAAAGTATAATTTTGTTTATATGAAATATTGAAGTTATAAATTATAGTAGAAAATGAATGTGTAAGTTATTAATTATTGTTTAGGAATGGTTTGTATTATATTAGATAATTAATAATGAAAAAAACATGAAGAATTGTATATCTATATTGATCTACTATGTAAAAACTTAGTGTAATAATATTAATTAAATATTATTATATATTCCTAATTTTCAATATTTAGTTTCATTGCTTAAAATAAATTAACGGCTTAATAAATAATAAATTTATGTTTTATAATAATTTGTTTATAGTTAATTATATTAGTTATACTTTTGTTTATTATATTTGTGACTAGCGCCATCTTGTATAGTTTAATACTTGTCCAATTACTTACGCCTGCGCATTAATAAACACAATGAATATGTTCATATCGCATTTCGTTCTTATTCATTAATAAATAATAAGTTTAAACATTTAAACAGCGGAACGCTTGCAGTAAAATTACTTTGTAATTAGTTATATAAATATTAAAAAAAGCAAGATATGACCTTGAAAAATTTATTAAGTCGACTTATTAGAGATCTTAGCAAACCCATTATAGATTTGATTATTGGTCACAATTGAGTGCAAGTAAGATTTAGAAAAAAATGTTTTCGTTGGTCAATAATGAAAGCTTGTCGTATAATTGATAAATTCTACATTAATTTTCCGAGCTCACTTGGATTACCGACATATTTTTTCAATTAGCCTTAGTTGATCTTAAAATACTTGTAACAAATAATCCCGGAACTTTTTTTCGACCACTCGCAGACTAAGCATGCAAAACAATCAATAATGTCAAAAGCAAATAGTTGGTAAGCATGGAGCTGAAAACTCTGTCGTATGTTCTTAGAAAAATGAGTCGGCAAATATATAAATCAAAAATTGGCGCTCGTTCCTTCTTTACATTTAATAGAGCCGTGCGCAGAATACTTTCACCTTGAAAGTTATCAATATGCCTATCCCCGCCCGACCACTCCTCACGGCTGAGAACCCCCACTGGATCGCTAACGGAGTAATAATGAAGGAGGAGGGGAAGGAGAAGCATGGTCGCCAATCTCAAGATTCGAGCCAGGAGACCGAGGAAACGGTGGAACTTGGTATCGTCATTCGTTTTGGTACGGGGCGTCGTGTGCAAATATTGCTTTTTCCTTCGCGCGAGCGCGTGTAAAGTTCCGATCGGGAGAAAGAAGAGAGAAAACTTAAACAAATCGAGTAAATAGTGAAGGTTTCTGGTCATAAACAGTTAAATATGCAACGCCGTGAACGGTGAGAGTAAGTAAAATCACTCCGTTTCATTCATTTTTTTTCTCTTCTATTCTCTCTGTCTCTCTCTTTCTCGTTCTATCTCTCCGTCTCTCTCTTTCTCTTGCATCGGAATTGCTGCGCGTAGTTGGAAAGGAGAGCGTAGCCATCGTGAAAGAAGCGCTGCTCAGAGTCGGCACCGAGGAAGAGCAAGGTCGTGCAACGAAAAAAATCTCGGAAACGAATGTTCCTAACTGCCGTGGGACCCGTTGAGACGCCGAGCCATTCTGCAAACACCAAAGTCTGGTCGTCATTCACGATCGGACAGCCCTCATCCGGACACACTGCGTTCTGACTGATTTTTGCGACACAGTCACCGAAAACCTCCATCATTCCGTCAATAACCGAGTGCGGGCCCGCAGGGTGGCGATCATTCGATAAGGTGAGACAGAAAGTACTCATTTTTCACGTTCAAGGCGCGCGTACAAAGGTGCTCCTCCCCCTCAATTATTGTTTATATATAACTCCTGTCCACGTCCGCACCTACACATCATTAGCAATTGAAATCAATGTGTGACTTTCCATTTCAGTACATTCTATTCTTTATTTAAAAAATTATTTAAATTGCGAAAAGTAAAAGAGGTGTTATAATTTTCAGCCGACGGTCCTTTCGGTCTTTTCATTTTTGCGTTACCAAATGTATCTATAATTTCCTCGATGAAATTCGACCTTGTAGGGCTTTAATTGCCAAAATTTGTGGTATATTAAAAGCTACAATATACCTGAAAAGAATAGCTCATGCGACAATCGTAGGAAGCAAAACTAGGAGGATAATGATGAATGAGAGAGAAGAGGGGGTGGGGAGACAGACAGTAAATTGATCTTGCACGCGCTGCCCTCTGTTTTTCGTGTCGCAACACCGACTAGGTAATGTTTCTTAGGCGCCGCTGCCTCGCAACACCGACGTAAATGGTCATCTACAACCCGACGAGGAAAAATACCGTACATCGACATGTACACGCGCGCACACACACACACACACACACACACACACACACACACACATATATATATATATATATATATATATATATATAAACATTCTAGCGCTTAGGTACTTTAATCCATGTTTTATTTGTTAATCTTTAATGAGTTGGACTTCATTTTAAATTTTCGCTTTTTATATTCAAAATTTTTTACAAATGTTCCATTCCGTACCTACCGACTTCTCTTAAAGATGAGTACTATCTTTATCAAAATGGTACGTAGGGTGACACTCAACGTTCACTCTTAACTGGGCAATTATTTATATGTATGCTATGGCTTCTGCTGTTTCTTCAAAAGTTCATACTTGTGAACAATAATATTTTCTTAAGAAATTTGTTTATAAAAATTCATGCCATGTTTACGATTTAATTTACTTACATTCTTTTTATTTATAATATTTAAATATATAATCTATGATTTATATAAATATTAATGCAAAATTTTGACATATAAAACATTATATTATATTTTATGAAAATATAATTGATTTATTCCAATTATATTAACTTTATGAAACTATATTAACTTAACGAACGAATAAAAGTATTTATGTAATTAATTTTTTTTTTATATTTTATTACTAATTTAACATCTAATTTTTATAAATGACAATAATAATTGATATTATTTTTCGAATTAAATAATATTTATATATAAACACAAAAAAATGTTTTGAGAGTTATCTATATATATTTGTTATTAATAATAATCTATTTTGTAGATTGTAGCATTCGTAACTTATATTATTCAACATCATTAAGTATATAATAGTAATATAATGAAATTCAGATTATGATTTAAAATGAAGTTTTTTTTATTTTCTAAACTAATAAAATATGTTAAACTAAGAAATAATATATTTGTAAATCAAAATTTTTTTTAGTTTTTTTTTATAATAAATAAAACCACTAATTGTTAATACATTATTTTAGTTATATGATTACTGTTGTATTTAAATTTCAAAACCTGATACATGATTATTTTCATATATAAAATTAAATAGAAGTTATATAGTTATATTCACCAAAACAACACTTGCACAATTCACGTTTGTAATAGATATGAGATGCATGAAGTTTTTATTTCTTTATTTATAAATACTTTGACTAAGTTCTATTAATAGTCAATTAATAAAATAAATATGATTTTTTTCTGTTTAAATAGTTTATAGTTTTAGATTTAATTTGATTTAAATTTAAAGTAGTTCTTGATGTTATTCAATAAAATTATATAAGTTATTAGGAGTTATTTGAATAATCCTTTTTTCAATTTAGTTTTGTAATTTAGTTAATATATAGTATTGAATAAAAGTCGGCAGTATATTCAAATCGTGATAATTAGTATTATATTTATTTGTCTAGAATTAAAATTTATTTTTATAAGCCTGTTTGTTTTTCTATGGATCTATCTGCTAAATATATTTTGGTTTAAAAAATAAAAGTATATTTTTTTAGGTTATATAAAATAATATAATTTAATATCTTATTAATTACAAAGTGATTTTCAGGTCATTATTTATAAATGTTACCGCTTATGTAGATCATATATTATTATACATACCAGTTTTTTGTGAAAGTCCTTTTAGTTACGTATTTGTATAAAATTAATGATCCATAATTATTTGGGTTTTAAATTCATGATTAATAATGCAGTTTTGATTTAAAAGGGTTGAAATGATTGCGGGATGATATATTTGATGGATATGAAATAATTAAGGACAAGGGTATAATTAATTTAAAATAATCGATGTTCACAGAAGTTATAGCATAAAAAGATTGCTTCGTATGTTAGTTATTTTTCTATTAAAAGCATGCTTAAACACATTTTTTTTATAAATAAGCTAAGAAAATTTTCATTTATTATGGTATTTTAAAACTTATTTAAATAAAAAAGCCGTTATTTTATTGATTTAGAGATAAAATTATGATATTGAAGAAATATGAAAAAATTATACTTAATTATTTTGAAAATGTATGAGATATTTTATATATAAAGAATTCATGATGAAACAATACGATTTGTTATACGATTTAATAATCTTGATTAGAAATTCATATTTAGTTTCAGAAAATCAATTAAAATATAATTTTAATTAATTTAGTATTATATTAGTATTATTTTTAAATATATTAATTAAATATGTTTCATTATATATTCTATTTTAATTATATAATATAACATTTATTACAAAAATGAAGTTGATGCTTTGACTTAATATCAAAGAATACAGACATACCTGAATAATTGTAATGTAGCATAACATTATATACAGATTTTATATAAATTTAATAAAAACTTTATTTTGTATTTATTTAAAATATTCAATAATTATTAAATAAATCTAATTCTTAATATTAATCATGGAAAATGAAGTCAAATCATAGAATTAAACGAGTATTATTACAAGATAATTTTTAATATTTGCAGTAATATTTTAATATTTGTATGTATATAAAATAAATAAATACTGAACTACATAAGAATTTAATTTTTAACCATTATTAAATTACATAAATTCGACGTATTCAAATTTTGTTCTAACCAATCTTAATATCGTAAGTCTAGAATTATAGTAAAAATATTTTCAAATGTTTGATACAAAATTTATTGCCTTTAAAAATCTAAACAGTAATTAATCATGATCGCAATAAAAAATTATAATTTAATGCAAAATTTAATTTTGAACTTCTGTAATTAGTATTGAGTTACTGATTTATTTTCTTATTTTGATTTTCAACTCAAATATAATTGTTAAGCCTTGAAATTTATGATTAACATGAGCTTTCATTGATTATAAAAAAATTAAATCAGGTATATAGTATTAAATAAAACAAAAGTTTTTAGAATATATACTTTTTATTTCATTATTACCCGTAAGAAGTATTTAACGAAAATACTCAATATCATGTAGATACTAAAAATGCTGATTAGAAAATTATTATTTAAAATATTGGAATGAAATTATATGAATAATTATAAACGTTCCAATAAAGTACTAATTGAATTTTTTTGTATAAACGTATTAATGTGTATTGTTAAGAGATGATAACACATGTAACTCGTTATTATAATACAATATATTTTTACAATTCATGTTCTTGATCCAGTATGGGTTTTTGTATCAAGAAAGATAAAATTTCAATTGATAGATTAGCGTAATTGGTATTTTGGATTTGCAGGTATTGCTCTCTGTGTGCGTATGAATAAACAAGCACTGTACAATCATCCGGTTTCTGTAAAATAAAGTTTAACTATAATTCGACAACGCATTTTGTAGAATATTTGATTATAAATTTTCATTCCTTTTATCTTTTAACATAGTTCTTTAAAGAATGGAGTTTCAATAAATACAATTTCTTTTTTGGTTTGCAAATAATTTAGTAGAATGTGATTCGGAGCATGGTTGAATCATTGAACAGATATAATAGAGAATCTAATTCAAAATATTTTATTTAAATAGTATAAAACATGATCATAAATTATAAATAAAATATTTTCATTTGATTTTCAATGTATATTTTAGAATGATTAAATAATTTAGTGAACACTGACTTGCGATTTTATTGCTTATGTCTATTATTAATTATATCATATATAAAAAAGATTGTAAAACAAGTAGCTAAAATTTATTTTGATCAATCAGTTAGACGCTTTCGACAGAAAGTTTACGATTGCTTTTCCAATTGGAACGACGTAAAAATTCTTCCAAACTTGCGGAATCTAAATAAATAGATTTTAAAGGAAGATAAAATTCTAAGAAAACTTTAATCTTCTGCATTAATAATTTGAATTGAAATAAAATTTATAAGAGTAAGAAAACATTGAAATAAAAATACATGTAATTGTAGAACAAAAAGTAAAAATTCTTGCATTGATTCTAATTAATAAAATTAAATTAAAATTTCGAAATAAAATAAAAAGGTAATATAACGTAATAAGAAAAACTGAACATGAAATATTAACTAATAATGATATAAATAAAGTTGTTCGAATAAAAAATTATATTTTGCATCGTATTAATTTTATTCTATTAAAAATAATAATTGTCATTTAATATTTTTTTTAAAGTATAAAAAGAATTTCTTTACTTTTTTCCCTATTTTATACACAGTAAAATGAAAAAATTGATTAATTTGTTCTTTTATAATAATTTCCGATAATATAATTATTTTATGGCATGTCGGAAGTGATAAATTCTAATGCTGTTGTATATAAAAAAATTTCACTTTTTAAAAATATTTTTCTTTAATTAGCTTATTGAATTAACGTGATCATATAGTAAAATTAATTTATAATTTAAAATTTATTTATAATTTTTTTACATTTTAAAAAAATTAATAGGATTCGCATTTTTAAAAATGTTCTTTTAAAACATTTTTTTTTATAATATTTTATGTTTTTATATTATATATTGTTTATTAATATTTAATAAACGTTATATATTGTTATAAATTATTTATTAATATATAATGCATTGAGAAAAATATGTTATTTTTTAAACTCTATTATATAATTTTTCAGACTTTACAAAAACAAATTTTAAAAATTATGATGAGCTTCATTACATAGGGTCTGATATACATTCTATATATTGTTGCAAATGCTCTTTTTAGATTGCATTCGACTGTATTTTTCAAATTAATTATTTAAATTTATGAAAATTTTAAATATAGTAGAAAATTATTATTATATATGTACTAAAATGTTCTGTAGATATGCTATAAAGCTGTATTTTCATTTTTAAAACTTGAAGTAATTTATTTAATTAGGTATTATATAAACATGTTATGTATCTAAAGATAGCTTAAAGCGTAAAAATAATTCTTTTTATAATTGAAATAAAAAATAAATACTTATTAAAGCTGCTTCACGATTTACATATTAATTTATTATTTTTTATGATTGGTAGTGGATAGAACTTTTTTCTTGATAAAATATGTTCATACATAGATTTGTCTTCATTGTTACGCTTTAAATTTATTAGCTATATTTTAAATATAGCTAATATTATTTGATTAATAATATTATACAGTTATGATTTATTAATTTGCATAAAAGATGCATTTTACGTTTTATTGTTTTTTATTATGGAAAGTCTACGAAGTATAGTATGCTAGCATTTTTAAAGATTTTTAATGTTACTTCTAATGATATCATAAATCAATTCTCTTATATTCATTCAATTATTATAATAATTAAAAATCTTTTGGAATGAATATTCAAAGAATTTGTGACGTCAGAGCTTAAGTAGAATAATGCGCATTACGTTGCATAAATGCATTCTAATATCTTAGATATTTTTCATGAAGCATATTTTTATTTTTCTTTATTTTAAAAGCTACTTCGCAAAAATAATTTGACGGGAAAAATTATAATTTTGAATGATCTTGTTTTTTATTATACTTTAGGCTCAATCAATTAATAGTTTTAAATTTCGAAAATTATCTATATTTAGTAAATTAATATTAAATAAGATTAATATAATTTAGTGTTGAACATAATTTTAATAATATGTTATGTATATAGATAACTATGATGATCTATTTTGCGTACGAAATTAAAATTCAGGATTATACGAAATATTTTTTGTTTTTAAAATATATTTTATTATTATAGTATGTTATATCATTTCAAATAAATATAATAGTTAAAAAAAATGTTTAACTTATATTTTTACTTTAAACAATTTTGCTCCGATATCGTTTTCTTTTCAAAATATTATTAAAAATAATATTCAAATTAAACGTAATAAAGTTGTATTTACTTACTTCTGCTCAGCTATTGGCAGCCCCTCTGCCATTTAAGAAAGTTAGAAGTTGATCAGCGTAAATTTACTTCACATAATAGAAACAGTATATTATCTAACAATATATTATCTAACCAACCACCTTGAACAGTAAAGGACATTTTACTAAATTTAAGTTTTATTTATTAATGTCAGTAGGCTTTTGTGCGATTGTTCCATAAGTAATTATTTCATTCTTTTTTATTACAAGATATTGAATGTAATGTTAAGGTATGTTTTGTATAATATATATATAAATGTAATAAAAATATTAATATGTCTGACTAATGTTTATTTATTTCATATTTTTTATTATGTGTTGTTGATATAGAAGCAAGAAACAAGAATCATCTTCTACATTACCGAAACAAATAAAAAATGAGAAAATTGTATGGATATTACACTTATATTAGTTCTTACAAAATTACTCATTTGCAGCTTTATACAATTTAAATTTAATGTACTTTTTGACTGATTTTTTGTTTGCCATTTATTCATAAGGTGTCAATGTAGAATATGAATTTTGTAAATACATATTGACATCTACTTTGTAATATCTTGGACACAAAAAGCTTATGCAACGTAATGATAATATATGTAAGCTTATGTAATGATAATATAGGTCACATTTATAATAATTACACTTTTATTATTAGGCAAAAATTTAAAAGAAAAATTGAATTTTAGGTTCCACAGTTTATTTCTTTTTTTAAGGAAAATAAATAGAATTTTTGTATTAGTTATATAATTTTTGTTAATTAATATTGAATTATTAATTAATAATTAAATATTAAAAATTAAATATTAATATTTAATTAATATTTTAACTTAGTAACTTAGATGATAATCAAATGCGCACATATTAAGTAATCTTATAGAATGAAAAATGATTATTTTTTTAAAAATAATTTGTAAATAAATTTATAAATCATTACTGTGCCGCTTTATACTGAGTGCAATAATAAATCATTATTTATTTGGAATAATTTATGTTTTATTTAATTTTTCCGAGAACATTGATTATATTATTTGTAAGAATTCAACTATGAAGTTGTTAATTATGATGTATAAAATATTTTGGAAATAATACAATAATAAATATTTTTGAAACAATTTACTATAATTTAGAGAATCTATTATTAATAAGTCAATAGGTTTTTTTATTGTATTCTGTCAATGATACCTTAAATGTTCTTATTCAAGGCTATTAATCTCTTTTTAGAAAAAAATTATATAACGAGGTTTTAAAACAATTAAGAATTAGGAAATCTTTGTAAATGAAAAAGTTAAAATTATAAAAGTTTTTTATAATATATAGATTTTAACAAATATATCTTGATAATTTTAAAAGTTTTAAATAAATTTTTCTTTTTGTTAATAATTAAATTAAAAATATTGTAGTTAAATGCATCCCTTTGTTCATACATTAATAACTGAAAATATTATTTACAATTAAATATTAATTAATAAATTTATGTAAGTAAAAAAATATAAATTCAGTTGTGGAAAATAATTATTAAAATATCTGTTAGGATCAATATAGATTAGTAATTTTCTTCTAAAAAATGTTTTCATACGTATGCTGCAAAATGTGATATGTTTAAATGTCTAATTATTCTGAAATTATTGTTAGTTGTGCATATACTTTAAAAGAATTTTATATATTCGGCAGACATTGTTAATGTATAGAAAATTTACTAGTTTAGTTAAATTTGAAAAATTGTCAGTGAGTACTAAGCTGATAGATTAAGTTTGATCCTTTAAAAGATTTTAAATTTGAAATGGTTCGATGATATAAATACATACATATATTATATATATTGTATTTTATTAAGCAATAAAACAAAATTATTCTCACAGATTCGATTCCGTATTTTATTAGTATATTTTTAGTTACGTTGGCGGATCCTGGTTCATATGTAGGCAGATCCCAGTTTAGAAATAGACCAGTTAATCTTTAGAGAATATCCGATGAAATAAATCTTTATTCGACGATCATGTTAATTTATTGTAATTAACGAAAAAATAGTCAACTTTGATATTTTTTATGTTATAAACTTTCTACGAATTATTAATAATGTTTAAAGGCTTTTTCGGCTTTGGTAATACTATACAAATATTTAATAATTCCGGGATCGTGCATGGAGGGATCTAAAACGTCCTTGTAAGTTACATAAATAAAGATAAGGATAGATTATTCTTAAAATATTGTGAATAAGTGGCTTTGTACATAATTTGCGTTGGTCCCTCAATCTTATAAGTAGTACATTTAAATTCAGATAATATTGCGCAGTTGAATGAAAATGTAATAATTAATTAATGATCTAGACTTTTTAGAATTTGTCAAAAAACTTTATGTAGCTTACTCTTAGTAAAACTTCGAGAAAATCTAGCCTCTGCTGATTCTCCTTATCATATGATGCACGACGTATAGCCGTCCCATAACGGGAGACTTAAAATTTAAGCGCGCGCGCGCGCGCGTGTATCAGTCGGGACTTACTAGATAAGAACGAGCTGATTTTAATTCCGTACGAGAGCTGTCGACTCTTCGGAGAGCACGGGTAGACAGGCTGATAGTACTTATCGGGCTCGTATAAATAGTGGCCTAAATAGTAGCTTGGGGTTCAGAGCTGCTTTGAAATTTATCGAGCTTGCAGGATACTCTTGCGAATTTTCCAACGTACGCATTCTCTTGATCGGTTTCACCATTTTTTTTTCTCTCCTTTCAATATTATTAAGTATATTACATTGGCTGAATCCATTGTGCAGTCCATATTTCGACTGTGCAATTTTTAAATAAACGGTTGAGTTTTATTGTATGTGTGATAAAGACGGCACGAGAATTACGTCCTACGTAAAGGTACGTATTATTTTCATTCTTACTCTTCAAGGTAACATGTTTTATAGTTCAAGAATTGTGTTGTAGAAATTTTATACCGGTACTTCATTTACCTCTTTATCAATAATTTTAGTTCAAAATTTTTATTCGTTAAACTGCATTTCATGATTTAAGAGTTTCGTCAGCTGTGTTCCATTGAATTTGTTTGTCTTAGAGAAAAAAAGAAAGTCTCGGCTTATTTTTCCATTGCTCGAATTTTAATGAATGAGAGGTAATTCTATTCCATGTTTTCTATATTTTAATAGTTTATATAATTTAATAGCCAATTTTAATAGTGCTGTATTATTATACTATTTTAAAAAAATCTATTTTTGATTTATAATATATGTTCAAATTACCATTATATATTCTATGGGTATTTGACACTTATTTGCTTACCGAGAATGAATTTTTAATAATAAATTATTGAAACTTTAAACATAATAGTTAAAAAAAATGTTTACTAAACAATGTACTATAATTTTATTTTTGCCGTATTTAAGTATTTGATTTCTCAGTGGTAATATTTAAAGACTTATGACGATTGTCTTAACAAGTCAATAAATTTTTTTATTTTTATTTGTGTCTGATGAAACCATTGTCATAATTATATATCGAGCTCTTATCTATGAATAAGTTTCCTGAGAATTCAATAAATCCTTGATATTAATTTTTCATCAAGGATTATTTAAAATTTTATATTATTCTATTTTATAACAATTATTAAAAAATATAAATCATTTTCATAATTTTTTTTTTCAAATAAGTTTCATCTAACAGTACATATTCGAAAGAGCAAATTTTTTCTTTTTTTCAATAAAAAAATATATTAATATATTAACAAAATTTTATTTATTTCCTGTATTTTAAAATTATAAATAATAATATGTATATTATAATTGTGAAATTCTAATCTATTAGCGTCATTAGGTTTTGAGTTTTTTAATAAAATATTTCTTATCATAACGTTCTTGAGATACAATAAACAGATAATATTAATTAATGTGATGATGTGATAAATATTTGTTTCATTACAGTAATACGATGTACCTATTTCTATTTCGTAGATTATGAAAGTTTTACTGATGACTAATTTTTTGGTTTACGTAAATGTGTAGCTGAAATTCCTTTTTTTCTATATCACAATACAGAATTTGCATCTAATACATAAAACATTTAATTATTATTGTAATTTTTAATTTTTCTTTATAATAGGTGATTTTTTTCTCATTAAAATTAAATGATATTTATTACATAATTATTAAGAAATATTAAATTGATATAATAGCTCAAATCATATAGTAATGTAATTCATATATTATGTAATTCATAATTTTTCACCGAGTTTTAGTTAGAAATTTTTTAAACTGCTCTATAAAAAAATAAAAATAAAATATATAATAACATATATATAAAAAATGAACAAATATCAAAATGTGAGTCTGCAAATATTATTTAAACATTAAGTTATTAGTTTTTAATAATTATACGGCAATTTATTTTTATAAAAGCTTATAAAAACAGTATAGGATCATTTACAATAATATGGCTAAGGAATGTAACTGGATATATAATAATGAGTAATTTTGTTTGTTAAATAGGGTTCCGTTTGCGATAGGCTGGTTGACCAGTCTGTTGGGTGTTTGAGCAATAGCAGCAACTGGAAGTTGGCCCTGAACGCAGAGCCCCCGTGGCTTTGCTAGCACCCCTAACTCAGATTTTGCATTATACGCCTTCACGACTTTCACTATTTTAATTGACAGCTGCCTCGTAAGTATATTTGAATTTTGAGTACGACCGTCGTTTACGAAATGTTATTTCGTATTTAGTTAGATATGACGTTGAAGGGGGGGGGAGTCGAAATAAAAATCGTGATTAATATTTAAAAATAGTCATAAATTACATTTACAACTGTCGGATACTTTATTATATAAATTTACTTTATGTCAAGATAAAGGAAAAGTTAGAAAAAATCTAAATATTAACATTAATAAGGAAAGATGAGCTGCAATGCTTTTATCAATTTTAAATAATGTGTAGCAATGTTATTTTTTATGATTATTAAATATTATTTAAAGTAAAATAATATTTTAGAATGACGTGGAAAAATATTTTTTACTTATTTAGTAAATGTTGTTTATTAATAGTAAGTTTTCTGATATAGTAACTGGTTTTTAATAAATTTATAATATAATTTTCAATTTCTTTTTAAATTTAGGTAAAATATTTTAGTTTTATATAATATAATTATACTAAATAGTTCTCCTTTTATATAAATATAATTAATAATAATAGACATTAATTTTATTATTAATTTTTCAATTTATTTGTGTCACTGTCCATTTGTTTTCGAATATATATCTCAATAATAATACTTATATTTTATATTAATGACGTACTGATGATTTATACTTAATAAATAATGTAATACATTTTTAAATACATGATAATGCTAACGTTAATTTTTTTTATTGTGAATGAGAGTTCAAGATAAATATTTATTATCTTAACTTAGATTATTGTTTAGCTCCTATGGTTCGTTTAAGACTTATCTAAAAAAATTTTTCTTTTATCTAAAATATAATTATAAAAAAATTATTGGATTAACAGCAAGTTAATTCTAGTTAAATTTTATTTTATGTATACAAAAAACCTTTTATTTTATAGTTTGCTGCCTAGCTACCGCAGAGTTTTAAAGCTTATTATTTACTTCTAAAAACAAATCAAAATGAAGGTTACAAATCTAGACGAACGCATTCATGTGCTGAGCAACACTTCTACTTTGATGACCGTAATTAACGATATCGCTAATAGTGGTTTACAAGAAGAAGCATTTTATGTACTTGACGTCGGAGACATTGTACATAAGCATCAAATATGGAAAGAAAAATTACCTCGTGTCGAGCCCTTTTATGGTAATAAGATGTTAATTAATTAATTATTTCTAATATTATCTTTGTAATATTTTTTTGTGAGCGTAACTTTATATTGTATCTTCCATAGCTGTTAAATGCAATGATAGTCTGACTGTATTAGAAGTACTGGCTTCACTTGGCATTGGTTTTGACTGTGCATCAAAAGTGAGTTTCTAATAATATATGTATTTCACATCATTAACATCACTTTTGTACATGTTTTGTATTCTCAAAATTTAATTAATTAATCAATTTATATTAATTATACAAAATAAATATTATTAATTGATTAATGTACTAATTAATTTCATTTTTAGAATGAAATCAATAAGGTTTTGGAAATCGGTGTCGACTCTTCAAGAATTATTTTTGCCAACCCTGCTAAACCGGCCTCGCATATCCGTCATGCCGCTGCTGTTGGAGTAGATACGATGACAGTAGATAACGAAAGTGAATTGCATAAAATAAAGAAGTTATTTCCATCAGCTAAGGTACGAAAGAACTTCCTTCAATTATTCATTTGATAAGTGATGCACGAATTATAGTGGACAATGAACTATATATTATATCGCTATTTATTTTTGTAGATTGTTCTTCGAATCCGTTGTGATTCAGAAGTGGCTCAGTGCCAGTTAGGAATGAAATTTGGTTGCGATCCGAACTACGAAGCTCCGAGTCTTTTACGTTTGGCGAGACTTTTAGATCTTGATGTAATTGGAATTAGTTTCCATGTTGGATCCGGATGTAAAGATCCACCAGTTTTCAATCGTGCTATTTGTCATGCTAAGAACCTCTTTAATTTAGCCTCTGACATTGGATTTAAGCCTTACTTGCTTGATCTTGGTGGTGGTTATCCTGGAGATAAGGGTACCAGTATCGATAAAATTGCAGATGTTATAAATCACGCATTGGATGAATATTTTCCATGTATGTATACTTAAATTTAAATAAAGACCAATTGATAAAGAAATTTTTATCAAGCTTTCAATGAATGCAAATAATTAATTATTATATTAACAGTATTATACACATTAAAACAATATTTTTATTTATTATTCTGATGATAAACGAAAATGCAAAGTTTCATTTCAGTTTTTTTTTTCAGCTGATAATTTACATATTATTGCTGAACCAGGGAGATTCTATGTTGCTTCAGCTTTTACCCTTGCAACTGCAATACACAGCAAACGATCTATTCGAGCTGATGGAAATTCACCAGGGTCAGTGACACATAATATGTACTATATCAATGATGGTGTTTATGGATCCTTCAATTGTTTATTGTATGATCACCAACATGTTACACCAATACCATTACGAAATGGTCACGGCAAGATGATTTCATCGAGCATTTGGGGTCCAACTTGTGATGGTCTCGATCAAGTTGTAGAGAATGTATTAATGCATGAAATGGAGCTCGGTGATTGGTTTATCTTTGAGAATATGGGCGCTTACACTTTACCTGTAGCTTCTCCATTTAACGGGTTTCCCATTCCAAAAGTTCATGTCGTAGCCGATGAAAGCATTTGGTAATTATATTTTTTATACAAACTAAATATCTACAGCTGTATATTATATCTACATCGTACTTTAATGAAAAATAAAATTTTTATTGATATTACTGATATGGAAATAAAAAGTTTAGTATCGACGATTTAATTATAACTAATAATTCATAAAATAAGTAAATATAAAAAATATAATGTATAATAAATATAAATTTTAATTTATCGTAATTTTATTAATTAACATTAACTTTTTTGTGTTATAATTACGTTAAATTTTATATGATGCAATATTTTTATAAACTACCTCAAAGATTTCTTTATGAACAAATTTTTAATTTTTCCATATATATTAATTAAAAAAATAATTGAGCACTAATTTTTTATTAAAATTTAATTAAAATTAAAAAGTAGTTAACTAATTCTTGTTGTTTAGGCTTCTATTGAAAGACGCTCTACCATTAACTGAAGACCATTTTGTAATTGGGGATACTCCTGCCAACTTACGTCTTGGCTTAGATATTGGTGGTACAGATGTTAATGCTTGGAATAATTCTGTCATGGAATTAGGGTCATCAGAATTAAGTTCTGAAGAAGAAATTTTAGTTGATTCAGCTACGCCGCCACCTTTTATCTATGATTATGTAGAAGTTAATCCGTTGAACTGAAAAAGACGCACAAGATGTACATTAAAGTCTCATTATTATGCAGGAAATACTTGGCTTTATGGTGTACTTAATAATAATAATAGTGCATTTTTTATTAATATTCTAATTTATAATTATAACATTCCTTATTTACAGCAAGTAACAAATCAGATAGATATATTATATGTAATTTTCTGGAAAAGTGCCAAGTTTTTCTTTGTAAATAAGAGACTTTATAATTGTCACAAAGTAAATACAACATAGCTTTGACTATGCGCCTGCAAGTTATAAAAAATTTTATGTTTACTTTTATCAGAGAACGTATTATGTACATTATAGTATAATGCTACATTTTTAAAGGTATACATAAATGTATACAACAGTACTAAATTCAATTTAAATACTTATACCATGAATAAAAGGAAATTTGTAATTTGTTATCGAGATATTTGTTGGCATTAATTTCATTTGGCTATGATAAGATCAAAATATTACTTTATTAAACTTTAAAATATTTTTAATCGTTCAACAACTTCTTTGATTTCAATAACAAGTTTCCCTATAAAATAATTAGAGAAAGCAAAGAACAGTTTTATGAGACAGAGATAAAAAAACTTATTTCATAGTACTTAAAAAAAAAAAAACATTTTTAAGGTATAATATAATATACTAAGGAATGAACCAATAATAAAAAAGTGATCGATACTATTCTCATATGCATATATATTTAAATAGATGACTAATTTTTAAAGCAGAAATATACTGACTTTGTTTAGTACATATTATGTTTTTAACTTTGGAATATTTAGCATATATAAAGTGCATGGAACTCTAGATAAATTTATAACTATATGAGATATGTGTTAACGGGTAAACAATTTTATAAATATTTATTTACAATTTTTGCATTTTTTTTTTATATGGTAAGATTACACTTTCTGACAATGATTATCGTATTTTTACGATAGATTTTCCGTATTATATTAACATTAAAGATATAATTTTATATGAAAATTAAATTAAAGCATTGGGCAATGTTTTTGAAACAAGAACGTTCTCTATATACAGAAAACTAAGCATAATATATTTTTTCTAAGTAAAATTTTATTTGTAACTCGATTAAATTGATACATATTAAGTATAAAGCATAAATAACAAGAATTTTCAACGAAAAAAGAAATAATAGAAAAAAAATTACAACTCTGTAGGTGTGCTAGGAACTCTTAAAAAGGCATTGAGGCAGCTGTCATAGAAAGTAAAAAGGAAAATTAGGTTTCATTATTATAATTACCCATATTGTATTATACTCAACTATTCATTATTATTATTTTTATTATTGTTGTTAATTAAATTATTCGTGAATTTTCACGTGTAATGAATTACAGTAAATCAATAAATTGTATTTGCAGACGTATTCGAAAAGTTTATTATTTCTAAAAACATACTTGCACTCGTGGCTTTAAGTAAACCATAATATTCAAAAAATTTTAATATTTAAGTATATGTGTAATTGATATAAATCTTTTAATAACAAACATTTATTAATAATTAAAAATATCACTTATTTTTAAAGAAAGAAAATGAGTAATATTTAAGTTTAAAATGTTAAAATATTTTTAAACCATTAACAAAACATTAAACTTAAAATTTTGAAGTATTTATTAATTTATAGATGATTACATACTAATTAATCCCAGGGGAAAAAGTCTATTGAGCTTTTATAATGTGATTGATTATGTAAAGAATGTTAATTAAGATTTTCTGAGATCTCACTTTATAATAACAATTTATTTTATAAAGATTCGATGTTTAGATTACCTACTGATGTTGGACGAATAAAGAATGCGACAAGTTACGGAAGAATTCGCAGTGTCATAGGGATGGGTGGGGGTAGTAGTTAGTTACAGCTTGGAAGCGGGGGTGTGTTGATGATACGAAGTGAGCATGAAGGTGTCGAAATACCGTGCTCGGAGGGAACAGTTGATGTGACGTCACTATGCAGTGCCGGCATAAACTCAAAAAGAGATCGCGAACTTACTTCCGTTTAGAGGGCTGAAGTTTTTCCCGTGGCCAATGATAGTGATGACGAGAGCGGCAAGGAGCAGAGAGCGTATTTCCTTTATAGCGAGTGGTGGGAGTTGTAATTCCCCAGATCGGTTGTTTGGTGCGGGGCTTTGCGGTGCGGACGGCTTAACATTATTGGCCGAGGCTTCCGCGACGCAAGAGAAAAACCTTGACGTGGCTCAACTGCACTACTAATAACAACTGCAGCACTAGCCACTTATAACCTCCCTCCCCCTTCCAAACTCTACAACAGCGTGCGCGGTTTCCTTATTTATTTTATTTACTTATATTATCTTTTATCTATTTTGTTACATTCGTAGGTCTCAGCTTATTTTTGCTTACGTGTTAAATTTTAGTATAATTTTAATCTATCTTAGTTATTAGCTTTATTTGTTGCTCAGCATCGCTGAGCTGTCATGTTTGACATATTCGAACATGAAATACTGTATCCTAGTTCATCCGTGATTAATAATAGTTCTAACTACCAATTGTCTTAGCCATGCCTAAATTTCGGATGTTGAAGCTTTTGCGTTTCTTGCAGTGTACGTGAATGTAATGAATAGGCACATATTTGGCACTGCGATCTTTGTTAAGCTTAGGGAGATCGACACTCCTCGCAACATTTGATTGTCACACATATTACAATCCGGATGCTCATCGGTCCAAGCTCACCGTATCGTATTAACTTACGTACTAATAATACTTAAGTCCTAATTCCTCCAATAAGTCCACTTCTAGGACTACATTGTAGTCTAGACTGCAAAGGGCTAACAGTTTTAACTCGATCCTTGGGCGTACAATGGTGAATAAATCATCCAAAGCATCGGTTGATGTTCTTGAAGTCATCTGCGAGGATAGCCACATAATGTTCCTATTCTGGTACTCATACCTTCGTTTGTCTCCAATCTTTTACTTATTAATTAAAGAAGTGATTATCTCGATGTGAGGAGCTCCTCAAGCTACTCGTCACCGATAGGCGCATCGATACAGTAGGGCCGATCCTCGGTATATTGGATTACCTCAAGGAAATGGCAGGGGCGACATTTGGTCAATTTCCCTAGCCTTGAGGGTGGCAATTGTTGGTAAGGATGCCATCCTTTCTACACACATGTAGAAAAGGCAGGCTACATTTGGGTACTCCTTACTTCGATCCGATCTTGCATTTTCAATAATGCGTTTATCTTTCGTACTGTATTATTGGGTCTGAATAATATGAAAATAAATATTAATAAATATTTCATTATCAATATGAATGTTTTTCTGATAAAAACTTGCAACCGTTAAAAGTTATATATCATCATATTTTTTTAAATCAAATTTTATATTAATTGTAAAATTATATTTTGTAATTTATACATTGAAAAAATTGAATTTATGAAAATTACATATACGGAGAAATAAATATTTAAATGTTCAATTTATGGCGCCGGTCTCCAATACAGTCATTCAATACAATTAAATTAAATTATAATTTTGTAATGATGTAAATCATATTTCGATTATCAATATTTTAAAAACACTTATAAAAATGGTATGTATAAAAAAAATTACTAAAGCTTTAAAAATTAAATAATCTATTACATTATAATACTTTTAAAAGTTATAAAAAATAACTTATTAAATTTACTTTATAAAAATTATTATTAAAAGTTAAAGTAGAATCAACCGTTTTAAGTAGGACGAAGTAGTAAGAAGAAAACAGGCTTACATAAAGATTTAAAGGATAATTATTTAAAATTTATAATAACCATAAATTTATAATAATAATTTCATCAAAATAAGCATGGAAATAATCTTATCTGATTACATATTTATGGAATATTGGTTCTTTAAGGTAAATATATTACTGAAATAAAAGTGTACTAGTATGTTCACAATTTTAAAATTATTTAATTGTTTATTTATTTTCTTATTCAAATACATATATAAAGTTAATTATTTTATGTTACGTAACTCTAATGATTGAATATATTTATTATAGATTATCAACGTGCAATATATAAATAAATTTGAATATAATACAAATACAAATACAAATATTATAATTTTTATATGTATAACTAAATGGTTAATAAAAATTAAATTTATATAATTGTCGATTAGTAAATAATGTGTTAATAGATAATATATAAAATTAATTTGTATGATATTACAATATTTTAATTCGAAAGCCGTAATTTTTATTTAATTTGTTAATTATTGTTAATAATAAAAAAGTATATACATTGATACTTTTTAAATATAATGAATATTTAGTTCCTTTTATTATAAATATGAAATAAGATATATTTTTTAATATTATACATATCTTACGATAAAAATGAAATTTTTTCAATCTTCTTTTTTTATAATAAATACAACAAAGAAACTTCGATAAGCATAGTTTGTAATTTTATTAAAGATTAATTTATATAATTACATTTTCAAATTTTTTAATAGTGAAGCAAAAATCTCTCAACATATAATTATTAAGGCTTGAACTTTGTATAACTATTTACTATGTTATATTAGTATGATGGCAATCACAGGAATTATGATTATAACGACTCATGTGTATAAATTATGTGCCAATAGAAATAAAGAGACTCATAGTAATGTTATAATAAATCAATTATTTTCTGATTAATATAAAAACTATTCTTACTAATATTAAAGCTCTTTTGTCTTTTTCATTTTTCCATTCGTACATTATGTATATGAATTTTAAAGAAGCTTTGCAATATTGTAAACTATAGGAACCGTCGTAAATAATATCTCACATGAAAATTAACTTTTTTATTATGTGATAATAAAAGAAAGCTTATTATAATATTGTCACATCTATATTCATTATAAAGTTGCTTTTAGAGAGCACAGCTGTATGAAGTATTGCGAGCTTTCAATAGTTTACGCAATTATGGAGATGTCTTGAGTTTAAAAAGGAAGAGAAAGAGAGAGAGAAGTGTACCGAAGCGTCAAGTATACTTAATAGCCGATTAGCGATTTAACCATAGGATATTCTCTCTTGTAATATTCATTGCTCATTGTTAATTAATAACATGTTTTTAAAGGAAGTGGGCAACGTCTTCTGGCCTGCATACTCTTTCCTAATAGTCTTTTCTACAGAACACTATAAAAGTACCTTCTGTTTCTTTCAATGATTTCATCAAATCTTACAAATTATATATACGTATATACTATTAAAAATATACTTTTATTGAGTTAATTGATCTTTCCGATGTAATATTTTCAATAATCATATTTTTATCAAAATTTATTATCTTATTAATTTTCGATACAGTTTTAAGATTTCTTATAAATAATTGTCATTTATTTTTTACGCTATAAATGATGTAATTTCAACTAATGTTTTATGAACTTCATAATATTATTTTTCTTAAACTATATTTAGTCAAATTAGAATAGCTGATTAGTAATTAATGATTTGTATCAGGATTTTTTCATTTGTTTAATATATTATGATATAATATTGATTAGAAAGTAATTTTAATTGAGATTGTATTTTAATCACTGTAATGTATTTACAAATTATATATCCAAATACTTTCATTTATTTGTTAAAACACTATTCCTAATATGCTTCGACAAATTTATTTTTACCATAATTTTATTTTTGTCTTAGAAGAATTATTGTTTATTTAAGTAGACTATGTTCAACTTATATAAAATATATTGAAATAAAAAAAAAAATCTTTAAAAATTACAATTTTAAAATTAAAATTGTAATTTTTAAATTTTAAATAATGTATTTTTTATAAAGTAAGTTTTGGGAGACTTTTATTTGGCTATATACACTTTTTAAAACGTCAATATTTAACAATGTTGTTAAAAAATGCTTTGGAAGTTTTTGTAAAAATTCACTTTATATTTCGATTGTAATTAATTATGTAGATTATACAATATTTAGGGTTCAGAATGTATAATGTGATAAAATTTTAATTACTATAGTATTAATAAAATATGAATCAGCTATATCAGTATACATTTTTTAAGATGTAATTTTAAATAGAATATTAATTATTTATAAGCTGTGACTAATCTATGTATCTAATCATTTAAGTATTTTATAGTATTTTATAGTTAAGTATTATATAGTAATGTCTCTATATAAACACATGTGGGCACGCAAAACATATAAGCAATATTTTTCAACTAGAACAAGTAATATTTAAATACTTTTAATTTTTGTAATTATATACTATAATTTTAGACCTATTTTTTTCATCACAAATGAAGAATAAATTTTTCAATTCATGAATATTTATATGTAAAATATTTTTCATATTAAAATTCTAAAAATGTACATATTATAATCGATATTATAATCTACTAGTTTAAATGTTTGATGAATAAGCATTACCTTAATTTTTCTGTAAAAAGCTCGCCAATTAATATTATTTAAAAAAAAGTGAAGTAAGATTTCGTGTAGTATTTATAAATATAAAATGATTGATATCATATATTATTTTTACAACGTGAAAATATAATACTGAAAATTTTGTACAAATAATCGAATAAGAATTCAATTTAGTATATAATATTTTTTTATGCTTGTGAATATATCCTTATAAACAATAAAAATCCTTATAAGTATATTTTAATTTATATGAAGTGTGATAGTCAGAGTGAACATATTCTGTGTTTCAGAATAAACAAGTATTTCTAATTTTTAGAAACAGTTTTTAAAAGAGTAGCTTTTCATAAGAATATTTTATTTACTCAAATAGATACATGTAAATATTATAAAATGTAATGATAAATAAAATAATTTTATTTTATAGTTTTATTTTATACATTATGCTAAATCTCTTAATTCGTGTATCGTATTTAATATTAAACAATTTTTAATTTAAAAGGCAATTTCTATATTTTCGAAGAGTGATTTTTTATTTATGTTTCTTAAAAGTATAATATTTATTAAATCATTTCCTTAAATATTATATTAGATTTATTTATTATATTTTTGTATTATATGTTTGTTCTTAGAATTAGTATTTTGGAGATTCGGATGCTGAATCACTCGTAAGAATGTATCGTAGTTCAGTAAAACTTACTTAAGTAACTCGAGTTAAAATCTGTTTATTCAATACAAGCACTACTATAAATCGAGTTCGAGGTAATCGAATGCCTACCAGAATCCTTCTTTTGGACAGATCAGAAGAAGTAAATTCGGTTTCTTACTTCGTTCACAAGATATCTTCGGGGTGTCTCCTTCTGGGGACGAAGGTTACCGCATACTGAACATTATCGAAATAGAAATAACCAATACTCAAGTTCCCTTGAATATTCCTGGTGTACATGACGGCCTGTGTTATTAGACGTTATGTATAACGGCAAGGAGAGAACACGGGACCTTTCGCTCATTAGTGTACGGTAATCCGGGAGCGGTAATCTTACTGCAATTTGATTGGGAAAAGAAAATTTCCCATAGATGACGGCTATATTATTTTTATTTCATTCTTAAGTAATTGATATTAATAATCATTTGCAATTAAATACCATATTTCAGATTTCAATTGTCTTAATTGTAAACTTAAAAATATATGGGAGCGACGTATTTTTTATTAGATATATTTTAATTATTATTATTATTATTATTAATTTATTACTATATAGATATCTATATTAATATGGTTATGCTACTTATATAGAAATTAAATTATGTAAATTTTTGCATTTTTAAAAGAAACATTTAATAACACTAATCTAATAATAATTATTACATGAAATATTTTTTGTAAATTATCATACTTGGATAAAAGCATACATATTAAATAATATTGTAGTAAGAAACAATGTTTATCTCAAATACATATTTTTCAGTATTATACATTTGGATGTATCAGAATTAGATTATTAAAATTTTTATTCGTTGAACTGTAAAAATAAAAAAATAATGCATTAATTTAAAATTATTTCACATGCTAATTTTTTTTTAATATATAAAATTTTTAAAGAATAATATAAACATGTTTCACATTTCAATGTTTCTTTTCATTCTTTGATATATATAAATGAGTTTTGAAATTGAATTAAGAATGTATTTCTAAAGTAAATAATTATGAAAGATTATTAAAGATAAAAGTTCGATTAACAAAATGATCCGTATTTTATGTATATTTATTAATGAGTCGTAAAAACATTTGCAAAGTTTAATGCCTAATTTCAAGAGAATAAAAGGTGGATAATATTTTGATGATTAAAGCAGTTTCGATTAATTTAGAAGGTTAATGATTATTTATTAATAAATATTATAATTTTATGGGAATAACAAGAATGTATATTTGAAAAAATAGAGTAGCATATCGAGAGTTGTAGAAGATATAATAGGTACTTTTATTTTTACAGTTATTTTTTTTAACGTTCGTAAAATTTGGCAACCCATATCATGTACAGTCTACGTGGTTGCGTTGCATAGGATTTTGATTGTTAATTACCATTCGCTACCAATTCCCGGATATTGAAACGTTAATGTGCGCGGAGTGAATACAGAGATTTCACAGGCCTCGAGACTCGCAGTCCAGGATTGGTGTTACAAAATCCGTGAGTAAGAGATGCCACGATTCCTCATCGTAACGATACTGTACGCGTAAATTATTGCAAAATCCGCGGCGCTCACTTGGCTCAACGTTGCACAATTATCAGAAACGCTGGAGATGAGGATCGGCATCTGTCGGTTGCCTCTCCTCAGCGCCGGAAACCCTCGCCGCTCTCAGTACCATGTGGAATCTCAATTACATGTGTACTGCGCGCACCAAATATCAATTGCGCAAGTCGGCGCTCAACCGAAGCACTTAACATTAGCACAATGTACGCTCATCAACACTCTCTAGTACCTTACAAAGGACCTTGTTTGAAGCTGTGTTTGGCGTTGTCTAAATCACGATAATCGAGTCGGTGCGACACATTTCTAAGCCGTTATTGAGGAATATGAGTAATCGGTATGCGCGAGGCTAATATTGTAATCGAGAGTGCACCGACGATGAAATTGTCAGAAAAGATTATAATGTGCAAATAAATACCCTCAATTTCATTTAATGAAAAAGAATGAAAACATTGTTCAACTTGTCTTAAATACTTTCCGTTCTCGGACACGTAATCCATGTTCTATTAATAAATCCATGTTCGTTATTAATAAATTTACTGAAATAATAACATAAAAAAGTACGAATATAATTTCATTTTTAAGTTTCTCAACTCTAATCAGTTTTTTAATTCTTTAAGTTTATCATAGAAATAGTAATTTGATAATGATAATGAAAAATTATAAATATATTTAAGATAATGTATTGTAATGCTTCTAAGTTCTGACAAAATATAAATATATAAGGTAATATCAGTTGATTGTCGTATGAAGAAATTAATATTCTCGTTTTATTTTAGAAAATATCATTCTTGTTCGATTTAATCAATGTTAATGTATAGGTAATAGTTTCTTCTCTCTTATAATCTTCTATGCTAATAATTACGTTATGATTCCAACAAGGTAAGGTCATTATTTGTGTAAATTCAATTAATATGTAGCACAAAATGTCTTCCAAAAATAACAGTGCAGTAACATTAATTTTCGTATTCAATATGGTTCTTGTATATTATTAAAAATATTAAAATTTTTCAATATTAATATATTCAATATTTATGTAAAATATATATTTAAATGGATTGGAGCGTACTACATATGTTTATGTAAGCTCTCGTGGTTTTTCAAAGCGGTTCGATAATTAGAAGCAGATCTAACCAGTTGGCTCATTATTATCGCTTCCATACATTTTATAAACAAAACTATAAATATTATCCTATCTAGCATTCCTCAAACCGCAGAAAATCAGGGACGTGAAAATGAACGTAAAGTAGCAACTAAGAGCTGTAGTTTGCTGCAATATCCTTGCCGTGAAGAATTTCAATAATTCGAATTTATTTGGCCGAGTCGATTGGTCTCAATATACCTACGGCCTTCTGCTTCATTATTTTTCAAAATCGACAGATCGGTAAAACGTAAGGTTTCATTATTAGCCGTTTATATATTGCAATCATTTATAAAAGTTATTTAATCGAACGATTGTCCTCAACAGAATATGTTTTCCACTATTTTTCCTCCAATTTATTTCTTCTGACTTTTCATTATAATACTGACATTAATTTCCGAGGTTTCTTTTTCAATACAACTACTATCTGTAGTCATTTTTTCACAATGCAACAAGAGATTCTTCTGTTCCTTCACGATTATAAAATTTCGATGATTTTGTTTATCCTTGTGGTTGCGCAGAAATCAATTTAAAAACAATTTTAGAAAGTGTCGACGAACCCTTATATTTAAACTTTTGAGCTTCTTTCAGCTGGTTTTTTTTTTAATGCTCGTACGATAAATTTATTACGAAAATATGGGTTCATCGATACGAATATAATCTTTTACTGACAACTTAATTTACGTATAACAAGATAACGATTTACGAATAATTTATATTTCACTAATATTAGGATTTATTTTATGTTTTTAAATTTTATTAAAAATAACTAAATGAAAAAAATTTTAACTCTATTTTAAAAATTTTCTTTTTTTATTATTTCCGTTAATGATTATTTATTCTACAGAATAGAATTTCATATTCTTATAGAATACAAAATATAAATAATTTATAAATTGAGTACGTAATTTAATTGTTATCAAAATATTTTTGAAAACAACAAATTATCTTATATTTTAAATTATCATTTAAAAAATTAAAAATTGTAGTTTATTGCTATATTCAAATTTTAGAATTATAATAAAATTCATTTTATTTTAGAAATAGCCTATTTATAACATTATAGATAATACATATCCAGCATTTATTTATATTTTTTTCTAATGTCTTTAATCAATGTCAACTAAAAATAAAGTTAAATGATTTTGGAAAATAAGTTAAAATAATTTTATTAATTAAATTATTAATAAAATCAACTTATTTTTAAGAATATCTTCATGTTTATATTAAAATTCATTTATCATTTAATATTCAATATATTGAATATACAATTACATTTAAATATCATTACTATTTTATTCTATTTAAAATAATATTCTGGTAAAATTTTATTAGTTTAAACTGATTAAAAGTAATTTAATAAGATATACAGTAACAATATCTTACTAATTTTTTTAATTTTTTCTATACAAAAGTAGAATAATAAATATTGATACTTTAAGCACATGAATATATATACTTATGAATACACATGTGTTTATATGTGCAATAAATAAATAAATAAATAAATAAATAAATCTTTATATATTTATACGAAAAATTAATATCTAACTTAAATTTTTTGATAACTTGTAAAAACATTTAATATGTTATTAAATTAATAAGATTTATTGAAACATGTATATTTATTATTATTATAATATACTTTATTCATAGAGAATAGATAAAATATTACATCTTCTTATTGACAATACATGCCATAGATTCCTATTTTTTAAATGCAAGATCATGTATAAAGTTTGTTACATAATTTCTTTATTGATTCTTCCATAGTGTACATTTTTATAAATAATGAGCCAGTTTTGTTTTTCTGAATATCTTTTTTTGTGTATAAAACTTTTCGTAATTTTAATTTGTGTTTTGACACAAAAACATATTTGATCTTATTTAATATTAATTTTTTTCAACAAAGGAAAATCGTATTTCGTTTATTTTCTTTAGGATTGTTATATAACTAATTAGAAGTACTAGAGTCTTTCAATCTTTTTAATATTTGCATCGATATATAAATATTTTGTAATTATATTTTCATTTATGAATATACGACTGCAATATTTTCTAATAACTTTTTATGATCAAATTAACCTAATAATTCATTAGATTAAAATTTCATTTATTTAAAATTATATTTATTATTTAAATGTCTAAAATATTATCTTTGAGATTTTATGTAATAAGAGAACTAGATTATTTAGGGCCATAATAAATTTCCTCGAGTGGGTGTTTTGAAAACATTGAATATGTACATACTTGAACTAGATTTTAATTCTTGTTCTGTATATTTATTAAAAATGTGAATTTTCTATTCAAACATTATTTTTATGTATTACATTGGAATAGAATCTATTAGAATATTTTAATTGGGTATAAATATTTACATTTAGCATAATCATTTTAAATTATTTGACAAAGTACTTGAGAATTAGATTAATTATTTTATTAGTTCAAGATCTTTAGATTCATTTGAATTAAATTAATTGTTCCCATACTACGATCCTAAATTAAAATTGTAGAAGTATACAATTTTTAAGACATTTTTCAATGTATGTTGATTGAATATTAACGTTTGATACTTTTATTACTACTAATACATTTAATGTCTAATGTATGTTTTACATTACACTTAAAAAAATGACGATTTTAAGAAATATCATTACATAAGAAAAATTTCATACGTTTTTACGGTAGTATATAAAAGTTTTTCCATCTATAGTTGAAGTAAATCATGTCAAAAGATATTACAATATACATTGTTGTATTGAACTTATACTGGAAACTTTGTACTATTAAATGCAAATAATAAAAATAATGATTTAAATAATCTTATTATATAATTACATAATTAAATAATCTTATTTAACTAACAATATTTGGAGTAATAATTACGTACATACACGCACCCGTGCGAGTGTATTATTTTATTTTTTTAATTAAGCTCTAATTAAGCTTTAATTTTTAATTAATTCAAAAGCTTCTTTTGAAGAATACTATAATTAAACTTTCCCGAGTATCACGAGAATAAAGTACCGAAAATCTGTGGTTGTTTCAAATACAACACATAGTCACAAATACTAATTGATAGAATAACAGTAACACCGTTGTTGCCTTTTCTACGGTCATTGCCTTTTCCTTGGTTCCTCGTACACCGACAGCATTTATTCGACGGCTTTTACTCTCACTCATTCTCTTTTTCTGTTTCGAAGTGAACTACAATTTGGCCGAAGATTTTTATTTTGCAATTTTTACTTCTCAGTTAGCGGCATAAAAGGTGGCAGCGGCTATATAAGACGGACTTTCACTTTTATACGGGGAATATGTATGCGCACACGTGGAAGCCTCGACAAACAGCGCATTGTTGAACGAGGGCTTCGACAAGTATTGTCTACGATTGTTGTGAAAGAATCTAGAAAAAAAGCAAAGGCAGAAACCGCAACATCGATGTACATATTGTATTGCAGCACCAGTCTTTTATACACGTATACATACAAGTATGTATGTATACAGACATAAAATATCGTTATTTAACATTAAAGAACATTGCCAAATTAGAAAGCGATGTTTTTAATATTATTTTTTGGTATGCTACAGTTATTTTGTATTATAATTATATTTACTAAAATATATATCAAGAGATAAACAAATATATTTACTACAATAATTAGTATTATTACAATAATATACAATACAGAACAGTTAAATATTGAATGAAAAATATTTGCTGGAGATAATAGTGTAACATGAACTTACTGTTTTATTTATATTATTTATTAATACTAGTTTGAAGTATGCATATTAGGAAATGTAAAAAATATTTATAATTACTGATTATATTATTGAAGTTAAAATTTGATACGAATTTTATTTCAAACATTTGTATGAAAAGTTTAATATAAAAATCCTAATTGATTTATTTGTCGATTGTTTGATATTATTTTTCATTATAGGCTCTCTATGTCATCTTAGAAATGTTTTAACAAATTATTTATAGAACGAGAATCAGTAATTGAAACAGGTCCAATATTTTTTTATTAATAATTTGAATTTTTAATACAAAAAACTTCTGTTATTACTGTTAATATAATTTAATGCGTACTTATTACCTATTGAGTTTTTTTTTGTATAAATTCTTTATTTCTTGCAAGTACCTAAATGCAATATTTTTTATTTATTATATTTCAACTAAAACTGCCTGGAATATAAAATATAAAAAATTCAAAGAAATATTCAAAATTTGCATTATTGTTGAATCAAATATAAAGTTTAAAATAATCAATGTTGTCATTATATAATTTTATAGTAACTTAAGTGACATTTTGACTGTAAGTATAGACCAAATATTGGTATAGATAAATACATGCCTAAATAGATAGAGTCATAAAGTGTCCGAAACATTTCGATATTCAAAACTCACTGAACTGATTGTTAACACATTGACATATGTACTGAAGATATTAAACGTACCGTTATTTTTATCATATTAACCAATTTGTTCTATTTAAGCTTGTTATAAATTGTTAATACTTTAAAAATTGACTTATTTCTATTGTGAAATATAACGTATTATAATAAAGTATAAAATTAAAGAAAATAAACTAATAAGAATGTGATGATAGCATTAATAAAATTAATATATATATATATATATATATATAAGCATATCATTAATAAAATTTACTTTTAATGATTTTTCTACTTTTTAAACTTATATAGAATATTTTTTTATAAAATTTAATTATGTTTTTTAACAAATCTCCATTATTTAGTACATAAAATTACAATTGTTGGTGTTGTTTAAAGTAAAACTTTTCACTTACGTAACCCATAATAATAATAAAAATTGACTTAAATATTTTATTTTTAACTTTTAGTTGAATTAATTTTTACTAAAATTGGTAATGCTGATCCATTCAAATTACCAATCTTTGACAATATTTATTTTTAGATTTATTTAAAATATTGTGAATATATAAAATCAGACGATCATATTATTTAAAGTACTTATGATCATATAACTAAAATATGATTAAAATGATGTAAAAAGAAATTAAATTTTAAAGTAAATTATAGATTAAATCGTTATTCAAGCTATCATGATAATCCGAGAACTCAACTGCTTAATTTTTTAGTTTTTTAATATATTTATTTTTGAAAATTTTGAAATCAGTACGTAACGATTTTTTATCGAAAAATTTTTTTTGATAGAGTATATGGGTATAATATAAATTATACCCATATAAATATATAAATGGACACAATAATTTTACTTCAAACATAAAATTATAGTGTTATTGCATTCTAATTGCTGTCTGATTTATTTATTATATGCTACGATTGAGCATTGATACATATGTGTGTGTGTGTGTCACGTGCGCGCGTTGAGATCGATGGGTCCTGGCATATTCTACCAATACAAGGTAGAAGATGCTGAGAGTGAGAGTAAGAAAAGGATTGAAAGAGAAAGAAAGGCTCATTGGTGGCCTTGAGATGTGTTGATCGAGTGCGACGACACGGTACGCGATCACTACACTGTAATCAGTTGAAATCATGATGTAGTCAATAATAAGCTTCGCCTATTATTACTATTCCAACGTTAAATTGAATTCTTGTTCGATTGGTTCCATCTATTCTTATTTCGTAAATTAATTTTTTTTTGTGTTACAAAAGTATTTCAATCATTTCACACAAAGAAGTTATTGAAACTTGTTTTCGCTTCTATATAGAGATTAAAAAATTTAAAGTATATTATTGTATTTTTAAAAAAATATTATTTATTTTCATTCAAACATTCGTTTATATTTATTATTTTTATTAAAATATATTAAATACGCAGATGTTTAAGTGTTTATATTTATACTCTGGTATGCAGAAATCGATAGGTAGAATGAATAGACAGATGATCCGAATGAAAGTATTTTCCATAAATTATTCTAAACACACATTCTATTTCAAAATTGATATAATTTCTGAAATATGTCAGCCTTAAATCATTCTTCATTTTCGAAAAAATAGTTATATTTTCTTTGATTTTACAAAGTACGAAATAAATTTTTTATTGCGACTTTGCATGAAAGTACGTTTATCATATAAAATTATTGTTATTGTTCTATAAGTTAAAATTATCATAATCGATAATTAATATAACTCGTAGCAAGCGTTATACTGTAAGAAAATATATTTTCTTAAGATTGAGAAAATAAATTTACGATAATAAAAATAAATCCTTTTCTTTTAACAATTCTTCTTTGTTGAATATTTGTTTCAATAATGAGTATTTATTTTAAATATTAATAATGTAAGAACAAATTTAAAAAGAAACAACATAGCATTCAATATATTTTATTTTTATAAATTTATATGATGAATCCATTTATATCAAATTTAATTAAATATTATATTGCATTGAATTAAACCAAAATATATATAATTCAATAATATTGAATTTTTCGAATTATGATTGATTTATAAATCTTAAAAGTTATATTATTCTATATATTTTTGTAAATGTTATCGAATATTTTTTATTATATAATTATTTTCAATTCGAATTATAATAAATTTTTTTTATCTAGCACGGACAATATTTTTTAACAATAACTGTAAAATAAAAGCAGTAAGATTTGATAGTAATTAAAAAATTAATCTTTTCATTACTTTTAGTATATAATAAATTGTAATAAGTTGACTGAGAATTATTACATGATATTATCTTCATTAATAATATTTTTATTAATATAAAATATACTAGATCCATATCAAATTCTTTCTTACGAAGATTTTTAATACGAAGAATTATATATTACAATTTTCTATTTAATATAAATATTAAATTAAAATAATTTCTATTTTCCTTTTTTAATCTATCGTAAATTTTTTATAGTTCGAGCAAATGTTTCCACTATTTTTATTATAGAAAATAAAATAGGTACAGTTTTTCTCTCTGACAAGCAAATAATAGTAACACATGTTTAAACCTCTTTTTGTGTAATCAAATTTAAGAGAGTTAAGTTAAGATCCTCGTTCACCAACTATGTGCTTCTGTGCTTTCTTTCATTCCCATTGGATTATTAAAAAATTTGGTTTTACTTAATATTTAAAAATGTTTTTCTTTTCACTATGGGGATTGTCGAATTAGAATTAACCACCGATAAATCCTGTATAAGTACTGCAATAAAAATAAATCATAAATGACTATTTAATATTCCTGTCTTAATAAGACTTTTAATTACAGTATTTATAGTACAGATAACTATATGTATATTATTTTTAAATATCGTTTAATTAAGAAAATTGGTTTTAGGGTTTTAAAAAAAAAAATAATAAATTTTTGGAAAGGAATATAAATTAACGAATAATGTCCTTTTTTATATTAGCCATAATGAAATATGCCTAAATATATTTAATTTATTTTTATTTTATCATCTAATTGCAGATTTTAGTAATGCATAAAATGAAAATAAAACTTGTTTTCGAATATTCACAAGGTATCTTATATGATAATATAGTTTTCAATTTGAAAAACATTAACATGATGTTAATTGTAAATTTTGACTCTACATCTCAATTCCATGAATAAAACTTGCACATGGTAATAAACTTATGTTATGTAACAATTACGGATTTCCTAATCGAATAATTTTTGTATTAAATAATAGAAGTACTTTTTTAGGTAAAAAGTCTTTTGATAGGTAAATACCCTTGGTTTGGATGATGAAGTTGGTGATGATCCTCGATTCTGTGGGTGAAAAGTAAACTCGTGATTTTGGCGTTTGAAAGGGGGAAAGTCAATCAGAGAAATGAGAGATCAAGGAGATTTTGTAATGAAAAATGCTATGTGTAAAAAAAACGTGCTCGGGTTGGACATGGGAAAAGGTCGGACCGGCCCTCCTGGTGGTTGGATATCGATGGTGTGAATGTACAGAGACGATGTCTATTCTTAGTTTTATATCTGTTCTTCTCGAATTACCGTTAGACATTACATCAAGACAGAAACCAGCAACTTTATCATCGGGACATTTTATGTGAATTTCGTTCGGCTTTTTCTTACCTACGGATGAAGAAGTACCTACCTAAGAGTGACTAGGTTTTATCAGTTTCTCTGATAGGAAAGAATTAGAAGAATTATGCATTTAGTGCTAACTCTTACGATATTACTAACTATTGCTTCCCATTAGCTCTTCCAATACTCCAAATGTTCTGCGTGTACAAGATTTTATCCCAAGTGACTTCACAGTGTAAATGCCTGGAATCCGCTACTTTGCTGACTCGATGCAAGTACTCTTAGAAATACCCGTGACTCGCATTTTCGTCAGAAAGACATTAGTCTAACTTCCATCAATTACAGCATGTTATCGCTATTCCAATGACAGATCCTCTGTATGATTACATCAAGTCGCGTTCTTACCAATGATAGATATATTACGGATTTCAGCATCTTCAATCGAAGGATTGAAGGATACTATAAGCATTATTCGATATATATCTTCTTAAGATAGACAGTTGAGCCGTCTCACATGTTAGCTCCTTTGCTTAAGGCTTCCACAGTTTCATCCACAGATTATCCCTCATAATTCAAACGAAACGCAAGATATCGAGATACCTTGCAATTTCGATCCATATTTATATTATCCATTAGAAACGTGAACCGAAAACATATCTATCCACATATCCTATCTATGTGGATTCACATAGATCACATATCACATAACATATCTTCATAAACAAGTACCTCCACTACATAGTTTATGGTGAACTTATTTCTTGAGAAAACATATTCTCTCTTGGAGAACCGGCTAGACGTCAGTAAAAGCCGGCTGCAAGCGGAGTCCAACTAGCTTTTCCAGGTTCTTCCCGATGATGTTCAGCATAATCAGGAGTCTGTAAAACAGTGGATCATGTAACTATCTCTTAATTTTATCAGCCGGTACAAGTCTTAACTCCTTCCAATAAGACTAGAACACTCCACAACTTCAACAAGGTTGAAGATACAAAAAAGTACATAGTGAGCAAAAATTGAAGAGGGCCCTTGGCTACCGCTTTCAGCTTCTATGTCGGAAGACCGTCTGATCCAGATGCTGTCCATCATCGTTTTGTTAATAAAAGTGCTCTTAGGAAACACATTCAAATCCTAACATTGACAAAAAGCAATTTTGTCAAGTAGTGAGGACCACGAGGGTGGTGATTCAATAAAAAAGTGCAATGCGAAGGACTTGTGGTTGTGCGTGGCGGGAACTAGCGAAAGGCCGCGCGTGGACCGATTGATTCCTCGGAGGTTTTTTCTCCCGAATTTATACCCACGCCGACTCCTTCCGCACCGTCGGCCTCTTCCCTCGGCTCGCATCCTTTTACTCCTCGGCATAACCGGACACCGGACACGGTCTTTCCGGATTCTCTAATCCGTAAGGGTACGTACAGCGGCGGATTTACGGGCAGCGCGCAGCGGGCGACGCATTGTCCCCAGTGCGCGTCAAGCCACCTCCTCTTTACGTCACGAGCGTACCGTCCCTTTCGCCAATGCCTTTGTCGATTTTTTCAGCTTATTTATACAAATGTATTTTTACAAGATTAATTGTAAAAATAATATATTCGACAGTAGATCAAAATAACAAATAAACTAAAATATGTATATTAATAATAATAGTAATAGTAATATAATATAATATTTTTACTTAATAGTACAATGCTATCAAGTATAACATCGCACGCGCAATGTCTCTATTGGTGATCTTGTTCCCGGGCCACCGTCAAACCCTTTCGACCAGCTGCGTTCGCGGCCGGCGCCTCGACCCGCTCGCAGGATGGCTCGCGTTATGGTGGAAGGCCACTGGTGGGTGGGCGTTTCGCTGGGTGCGGGGGCGTCGGCAATCTGCTAGCCGTCGTCGTCGTTTGGGATGGATGTGGGGCTTTGCGCGTCGCGGGCGTCGTCTGCAGGCGGGGTGTCATCGCTCGATCCTTCTTTGTCGCTGGTCGCTGGGGCGGCGTCACTTGCTTCTCGACTACCGAGGGGGCGGACAGGGGTGCTTCTGCCGCTGTTTCTCCGTCGGTCAGGGCCTCGGCTCTCTTCAGCTTGCTTACGTGGAGCCGCACTTCCCCGCCGTCCGGACGTTGGACGGTGCATACGTCCGCGTCGTACACAGCCGTGACCTCGAAGGGGCCGTTCCATCTGGGGGCGAGGCCGGCGTTGAAGCAGTCCATCGCGTTCCAGATGGGGTGATTCTTTATGTAAACCTTATCGCCCACGAGGAACGTTGAAGTCGGTGGTTCGTTGTGCCGGGGAGCGTATCGTTCTTGGTTCGCTCTCACGGCTCCGTGGTGCTCGGCGGCATCCTCGTCGAAGATGCGTAAGCGCGTCGCCCCGGACTTCGCGAGGTTGAAGCCCAGCAGCAGCTCGCTCGGCGATTTCCCCGTTGCCTTGTTTCTCCTTCTCCGATTAGTAAAGAGGATTTCGCCGATCCACCTATCACATTGCTGCTGGTCTTGCGTGTCGCGTAGGCGCAATCTCAGACCCTTCTTGAGCTCCTGATTGTACCTCTCTGTTGGTCTGACTTGCGGGTGGTAGGCGGGGGTGGTCCAGACCGCGCATCCCCAAGTGGCGCACAGTCGCGCCCATTGGGTTCCACGAAATTGCCAGCCATTGTCGTTCAGGAGAACGCGAGGGTATCTCCACCGTGCAAAGATTTCCTTCTCGACGATGGGCACGATGCTGCGCAAGATGGAGTTCGGGGCCGGGAAGGTCTCTATCCATCTCGAGAACGCATCCTTCGCTACGAGGAGGAAACGCTTGCCTCGTGAGGTCGAGGGGTAGGGACCCATGAGGTAAAGCGCTACCATGTCTCATGGGGAGTCGGGATGTGGCATCCCTTCGCATATTTATCCAGTAAAAACGCTTCTGCGCCGTTCTATGCGTCTCCTTTGCTCCGGAGTGTCCCGCGAGGTCTTTGTCGTGCGAGAACCACGTGACCCGGGTGCATTCGGCGCTAGGAACGTAGATTCTTGGCCGTCTTCCTCGTTCCTTCAGTCGGTAGATGCCGTCGGTCAACCGCAGGGAACGGCTACGTGTTCCTTGCGCGCGGCAGTCGCTCGCGCGCAGTTGCTGCAGTCAGTCATCGCCTCATTGCGCCGCGGCGACCTGCTGTTCCAGTGCATCGGCGATCAGGTGGGCTGATCCAGGTTGTCCTACTTCTTTTTGAATTCCTCACGGTTGGACATGTAGAACAAGGCGTCCGGGATCTCGTTGTCTCTCTCGGGTACGTGCTCCACCACAAAGCGGAAACCTCGGAGGAGTATCGCCCATTTCGCTAGTTTTCCTTTCTCATCTTTAAGGCGGTCCATCCAAGTCAGCGCCGCGTTGTCCGTTCGTAAGGTGAAAGGCTTGTCCTCAGTAGGGGCTGGTACTTCTTTATGGCCTAAACCACGGCGAGGAATTCCTGCTCATTGCTGTGGTACCGTCGTTCGGCGGGGGAGAATTTCGCGGACGCGTAGGAGAGAATCCTTTTCTCCCCCTTGGGTCCCAGCTGATACAGCACCGCCTCTATTCCGGTCTTGCAGGCGTCGGTCTGCAGGAGGTACACGCGCTCCAGGTCGGGTCTGTAGAAAACGGCACTTTGAACAGTGACTTAACCTCGGCGAAGGCTCGGTCGGCTTTCTTGGCCTACCTCCACGGTCCTTTCGCGAGCAGCGTCGTCAGGGGCAGAGCGGTGGCCGTGTAATTCGGCACGTATTCCCGAAGCCATCCGCAAACACCGAAGAACCCACGCAGGTGCTTCTCCGAGCGTGGCGTGGGAGTCTCGATGATCGCGCGGACTTGCTCGGACTTGGCCTCGTTCTGGTCTTCGGCGATGATGTGCCCGAGGTACTCCAATCACTTCAAGAAGCACTTCTCGAGGGCGCACGTCAGACCGTAGGTGTTCCGTCAACGGGATTTGCCAGTACCTACTGCGGAGGTCCAGCGTGGAGAAGATGGTCGCGTTTCCAAGGTCCTTCACGACTTCGTGGATTACTGGCAGCGGTTGCGCCAAGTCCTCGGTGATGCTGTTGAGGCGCCGGCAATCCACGCAAAACCACGAACTGGTGGCGGACGCCCTCCCAGGTTTCGCTCGGGAGGTCATCTCCGGGATCCACCTCGGTTCTGCCGAGGAATATCCTTCTCCTCTGCTCTTTTCCGATGTAGAACCAGTCGAGGTGGTAGTCGTGGATGACTTGGTTGTCTTTAAGCTAAAACGTACTGAATACGATGTCATACAGCAACCCGGGCGTGACGAAGAAGTTGGTGCTGCTCATGAGGTCTTGGACGGCAACGGCAATTTCGTACGTACCTCGGAACGGCACTTCCTTTCCACCGACGGCAGCGAGAGCCTTCGTAGCCTTCGTTTGGACCCACACTTTCTCATTCTGCACCCGCGAGTGCAGAAAATTGTGGCTCGCGCCGGAGTCCACCAACGCTTTCAGCCTCTGCCCGTTGACGACGACGACGAGGGAAGTGGTCGGGGCTTCTAGGAGGCTCTTCGCGGAGACGATTACGCCTTGCGCGGCGCATTTGTCATGGGTAGGGCCGCCGCGTCCCATCCGGCTTGTCTGTTTCCCTGATGCTTTGGGCGTTTCAGGCAATCGCGATGGAAGTGGCGGCCGGGGCAGTAGTTGTATTTCGGCAACTCCATTGCCTTTCGTTTGTGTTGAACATTTGTTGACGAGCGTTCGTTCTCCTCGAGGTCTGTCACGAGGCTCTGCAGTTGCCTGATGCTCACGATGTCCTTCACGTGAAGTATTCTCGGGAGCGACGGTTTGAAGATGTTCTTCACGTACCTTACTAGGTCGTTTTCATCGCTCTCTCGGTAAATCCTTTTCGCCAGGCGATACCGTTGATGAAGGAAGAGAATGGAGTTCTCATCCTCTCTTTGCCTAACGCTGAGCAGCTTCGCGGTCAGCCTCGCGAGCACCGTGCTGTGGGTATATTTATCTTCCAGCAGCTCTTTGAACATGGCCCACGAGGCTGGCATTTCTATACGTGAACCACCAACGTGCCGCGCCTCCGCCCAGGTAACGGGCAGCCGTTGACGCTTGATGACTTTTAGGTACTCCCGACTCGCGGAAGAACTCTTCACATTCGCTCAAGAATATTCACGGGTCCTCATAGTCCTCGCCCGTGAAGGTGGTCGGGGACGGCAGTGGCAGCATCGTCGCAGCGATGAGGTTGCGGAAAGCCGCTGGGTCAATGGATGCGTGAGCTGACGTCCTGCTTGTTTTCAGAGATTCGTCCGTGGTTGGCGGTGCTGCGGTTCTCACACGCTGTCGCGACTTTTCTGCAGGTGCCGCAGGTGTTTTTGTCGTGGTGAACATTCGTTGAGCGCTACCAGGTGTGTGCATACTCTCGGAAGTACGTTCTTGTGCCCGGCGAGTTCTTGTCGTCATTACTGGAGTTGCTGGACGCATGATGCTTTTTTTTTTTTTGGTTCTCGGGTCGCGAATTCGTACGCGGCAACGGAAGAGTGTGCCTCACGTATTTGGGCGCCAATTGACAAAAAGCACTTTCGTCAAGTGGTGAGGAGCACGAGGGTGGCGATTCAATAAAAAAAGTGGAACGCGAAGGATTTGTGGTTGTCTTTCCGGATTCCATAATCCGTAAAGGTACGGGAAACGGCGGAGTTACGGGCAGCGCGCAGTGAGGGGCTCATTGTCCCCAGCTTTTTCACCAGCCGTTTATACTAGCTTTTATGTCTGGCTTTATTCAATTGTTTGATGGTTGTAAGACGGGGTCTCGGTCACGATACTATGCGCTTCGAGCTGCTTGTGGTAGCCATAAACATTTACACTGCATCGTAAATTTCGCGACCTCATCTATCCACCAATAAATTGACCGTTGAGTCCTCCTCGCAAATATTCTCGCTATTGTCTCCTTGTAAGCGCTCCTTGGTATCTCAACTAAGGTCGGTGTCCGCATTCTAAGGTTCGGGAAAACAGTTTGCTACCTATGCTCGAAACCATTCATCTGGCAAAGTAGTGTGTGACTACTGCTCTGACAAGTACGACATCATGAATATAGAACAGGATATATTGACGATAGCTGACTGTATATTTTTTATCATCCGCCAGACTTTTGTCTGGCTTTGTGCTATGAGACATTTAACATATTTAGAAATACTTATCTAATTGAACCGATGAAAATTTTTGAATATATATGAATACAAATAATTAGCAATGTTTTCTAATAAAAAGTATAATTTCAATATAAAATTTGTTATAATTATTTAATACATGCGCACATAATTCACACATATGCACATGTCTGAATCTTAGATTATACCATTGTGGTTCTGCAGAATTCATCATTTTCGGAAAAAGAGGCTATAAGTACATGTGTATAATTTTATTCAATTATTACTGAGATGAGGATACAATTATAAAGAGTTATACCGATTATAAAATAAATGGAATATACTATTCTCGATTTAAGTAATACGTGCAATAATAATAATTCGTGTTCGCGTTTTATTTTTTCATTTTTTGATTAGTCTGAAAAGTATTGTAATATTTTTCATAAATTTTTTTTTTAGTTCTATATTTAAATCTTCACAATTTCGAACACAATTATTATACTATATACATGGATTAGTTTATTATTTTAAATTTATTATAAGAATTTTTTTACTGTTGAGAGTAATCTTGCTTGTATTTTCTATCAGTTTAAATAATATTAAAATATCTTTATAATATAAATTTATATTGATCTTTCATTAAATGTTTGATAGTATCATAATCTGCTTTTAAGGCTTTATAATGAAAGTAATGGATATGTTTGCTCATACAAACTTATTTGTTTTAGTATAAATAAATAAAATTTTTACTTATAATATAAGAAATAATTACGATGTGATGCAAGCGTCAAATGAATTATATTTTATAATTGAATCTTATTTTAAGTAAATAATATTATTTTTAATTAAATAGCCTTAATTAATAAAGAAAATTTTGTATTTTTTTGATTGAAAAACTTCTTCATATTGAAACGAACGCTTTATCGTGGAACAGTTTCTGAAATTTTTAAGCTTGAAATTATGGAACCCAGACATGTATAAATATTAGAAATACCTGTAGTGAATAAGTTCTACAAAAAATGAAAGGGTATAAAGAAAAGAATAATTGTAAATAATATATAATCGAAAAATTTATCGGGAGCAAATTTTATAGCATTTTCTCTATTTATAAATAAAATAACTTAATTTAATTGTATATAAAATATTTAAGTAGATGACAACGCTTATGCTAAATTAATAAATAATGAAAAATATAGCATTAAGTAGAATCCATTTAAGCGACGAAATCATAAATAATACTAAGAATTAATTAAAGATAAATTAAAAAATAATTATTATCTGTATATTGGCTATAAATATATCGGATATTATTTTTTATGGCTTTAAAGGGATAGAAAAGATAATGAAACAAGACGAAGGTGAAGAAAATAGACAGGTGAATAAGGATGATATTTGAGGAAATATGATAGAGAGGAATCAAGACTTTTGATAAAAGCATTAATGAAAGACAGATGACTTACTTTTCAGTGGCTTCCTCACCGTCTAATTATTTATTCTCGCTTGATCTGTACTCATATGCAGATACAATAATATTATGGTATGGGGAACGGTACGCGGATCTTAACGAGGGTGGAGGAGCATAGTTCGAGAGGCGGAAAAGACGTAGAACGTAAGCGTAGAGTTCACTGTATGCAACCAGAGTCGAGGCAAAAATTAAGAGCAGAGCATGTCCCCTTTCTCTTGCCAAGCCGAGCGTACCACGAAATACTTTCCCTCTCGAACGATTCGAGGCTACGGGACCGGCGAACGCTGCCCGCGAGCAGCAGGGAAACCGGAAAACCATATCCAGGCACCTTATTTTATCGTTGTTCTCTCTCCTATCTCTATCTATATATTTTTTTTCGCTCGCGGGTATCCTACAGCATTTCAGACCTTTCTCACCGATTCTAACTTTCGACCGTCGACTCTCTCATATCGTACTCCCGTACCGATTCTTCTGACTGAAATTCGATAGCGAATAAAAGGTTCGCGAGCGCGTGTCTGAGTACCTTCACTTATTATAAACCCCGGACCTTAATAATCATTGTTGGTTGATAAACGTATGCGTATTATAAAATTGAAACACGCATATAGCGTGCATTACAAAAATTTATTACAGCATTTTAGATACTCTTTTGCTTTTTATCAAATTATTCATTGGTTATATAAGAAATAAATTACCGAATTAAAGAATTGAAGTAATAATGACTGAAACAATAATCAAAATATTTTTAGACATTTGATAATATTGTTCATGTTCGATACTTTATTTTAATATTTACTCATTTATTTATAAATCTCTTTACGTATATACGGATGTAAATATAAAGTAATGCTATATTTATTTTACAAGTTTTAAAACTTTTATTAGTTTGAAAGATATTTTATAAATAAAAATGTATTAAGGTTTGTACAAGTTCATGAGCTAAATATTTGTTTTTTTCTTGAAATAAGTAAGAAATTTTGTTATGAATATCTGGACGTCATTGATTTTAATAGAGTATACTCGTAACGAATGAAACGGCATATAATATGTCCGCAAATCTAATATTTGACACTTACAGAAGCTCGTACGATGTTTTGTTTGACTTGAAATCAATCTATATGGAAGCTTTTAGTTACTTAATTCTGATGAAAGGAAACATTATTACTTTTTTTCTAATTCATTTAAACAAAATCAATGATTTTAGAAATTCCAACATTTAAAAAAATTTCATTCTATTGTATTATAATCTTCTTACTACTAATAAATAAACTTAATTTATTTAAATACATTAACATTTAAATATATACGTACACATTTTTAATAACTGTAATAGCAAGAACCCTTAGCTATATATATATTAGATGATAGTGTTTAATAATTATAGTAATTTTCAAATGCATACGTTTATATACAATTTTATGAAAGTGTTTAAACTCGTACGTTCTTATTTTAATGTATCTCTTATATAATAAACATTAATTACCTTTAAATACCAAATCAAATAAACCCTAGTAAATTTAATATTTGTATATCAATTATATAATTCATCTTTATATAATGTTATATTTAAAAAAAATTTCTACGAATAATATTTTAGCTTCTACAATATCAGTGAAAGTTAAATTTTTGTTAAATGTAGTTATTTCGTAACGCTTGAATCATAATATATATATATATATTTAAAAGTTATTATTATCACAATATTTATATGTATTTAGTTTTATATCTTTTAGTTTTTTAAACATTTTCAATATTTAACATATAATATTGTTTAAATTCATAGTAATGTATAAAATATTTAAATTATGAATAAAATGAAGCTTGTGTTATAGAATGAGTTTTATAATTTAAAAAATTGGAAATTTATAATACTTACTTTTAAAAATTTATACTTTTTCACAATATTTATGATGTTATATAAGATTTTTACGACTTTTATTATGTTATTATTTTGTGTTTATTATGTATTGTTAATCCACCATCTATGAATATAAAATTTTTATTAATTAAACGATGAACATTAATAGATATTTCTAAAAGATCTATAAATATAAATAATACCAAACCTTCTTGTTTAACTAGTAATTAATATAATATAAGGTTAATTCTTTTTCAGAATAATTCAGATGATTTCAAATGATAATTTAGAAGTTTTTTTATGTATATTACGAAATTGATGGAAACAAAGATTTTATAATAGATTAAATAAACCTTAAAATGAAGACCAGTAGAGTAAGTTTATTAAATTATAATTGGAGTAAATAGTTAGGAAGCTAATAATATATAATTAACGTTATTGAATATTAATCAATAGTAAATAAAGAATACGTAGATTAATTAATACCAATGAGGTATTATTATTTTTAATAATTTTCTGAAGTGAATGATCAGAGTATTTTATAAAACAAAGTTTCATTTTTAAGATGAACACATCAGTAAAGGCTTAAAAAATTCAAGAGAATCTGACTTTGATCCACCGTCGGATCTAATAACTCTGACTTAGAAGATTGTGAGGCTACATGCATTAATTTTTAGCTGTTTATAGCACGTATACTATGTATTATCGGGTGAAATATATAGTAAACGTGACGAATTTGAGTGTTTTTGGTGCATTGCCATCGGCGATCACACCTCACACTATAGGAGTAATAACCAGTTTTCATATCCGTGGTCAATACATTCTCATAACGCGGTCTTGATTAAATTGCTATTTTTCCCGAGCTTTCAAATCAAATCTCAGAGAAAGACAGCGTAGGTTGCTTTAACGTTTAACTATTAAAGTGATAGTTTATATACATCTATCAAGAAAATACGGATCAATTTTATGGTTTTCTTTGGTTCTCTGTTCATTAATTAAATAACTACATGATTTCTAACGATAATTGATTTCGAGTTATATTTAGCACGATAGCTGTAACGTTTGTAAACCGTAGTTTTAAAGTATATTAAACGTGCTTATATTAAAGAAAGAAGTTTAACATTGCGTAAGCGCGCGCGTGTGAGTAAGTAGTATACACAATGAAAAAGAAAAAGGTAGTTACAATGAAGAGTTTGAGAGAAAAGTGTTAGAACGGATGAAAAGAGCGGCTTCTCGCATAAATGCATTAACAGGTTATAAATTTCAAGTCCAAGGAATAAAAGGTGAGAAGAAAAGCAAACTCTCTGGACGTAAGAACGACGTTAATAGAATGTGAAACATCGAATACAAAATTTAAAATGAACTAAAAAGTGGACTCTAAAAGGCTTTAGTTTTTCCTAATTATTTTATTTGGAATTATATAATAATTAATAAAGATTGATAGAATTAAAATGGAAATCCGATAGAGGCTTATTCGTTCAGGCATTTAAGAATAATGGCACAAAATAAAATAGAGGAATCGGGAGTAAGACGGTTCTTTCTATTTAAGATTACTTATTATTATTTTATTTTTAATTTTCTCTGTATAAATACAATTTTCTATATTGAGTATTTCTATATTCACCACGACTCCAAGATAACAGAGAAGTGTGGTGGTATAATGCAAGGAACGGTTCAGTGCGTAGTCGCATTTTCGTAAACAACCAAATACAAAAATTCGTTTTCTTCTACGTAATGATAAAGACATGTGTATTTTTCTAAAACAAACACATCTGGACAATTGTACTGAAGTGATTATTGATTATATGTTGCGAAGCAGACTAAAATCGCAACTTATGATAATAAAATGATAATTGTAGACCTAGAAATTAGTCATACGTTTTACTGATGATGTGTAATGGTGAATGTAAGTACATTTATTATTAAGGTTAACCTTCTCACTTAATATAATTTAATAATGAATATCTAAAACAAATATCTAGTTAACGACAATTAAGACGATGAATTTCTTCCATGAAAATTAGTTAGCTAGTAAAAGTTCTCCGACCGTGAAAAAGATTGTTGCTGCTTACTAAATGTTGGGCTAAAGAATTATCTAGGCATCTACAAACTTATATGGTTTTCGCTCATTCATCTTACGCTAAAAAAAATTGAAAAATTTATCTTTGCTATAATTATCTAGAATTGAATATATGGTCAAAACCCGACAGGCATGTGTTTTGTCTTATTGAGGAATATAAGCAAAATCTTTTTAATTTCCGATAACTTTTGGGAATGGTACTTTTTACAGGCGATCCATACACCTCGTCATAGAAATAGTTCCATTAAATCATTTTTTAAAAGGGTCTCTCACAACCCTCAAAATAAAATTAAAAAGGTAACGATGCTCGTCTATCTCTTAACAGGTATGCCGATAAGATTAGTTGTTCGTGCGTCTGTTTGTTTCATTCTAACTGTTTTACAACAAAAGAAGAACGTCTTATGTAAGCCACTGTCCTTTTCATAAATGTCTTGTCCTTTCCTCAATAAAAATAGAGTCCATACGACTGCAGACTATTCGGAATTTGCGTATCTGCCAAACGTTTCAAATACTGAATCCAATCAGATCGCATTTTTATTATCTATATCCAATATTTAGATTAAACAATGATAACGATGTCATGCATTGAAGCTATCATTCTCACGGTAGATTACGAACCTCTTTTAAGGAGCAAAGTACCAATATCGAGTTGCACATTTTGATAAAGTGCCAAATTCCAGCTCATTAAAACTGGAAAAAAATCAAATTTCATAACTTAATCATTGAGATATATTGTAATATCACGAATGATACGATGCGACTTGATACAATGTATCTATTACAATGTATCTCATTCTGAAGTTCTCGCGACTCACAAACTTGTAACCGGTGGGCATATTTGGCTTTTAATAAATAAAGATTCTGGGACAATTAGCGCGACACTATATTTTATATCAAAAATAAAAAAAATAAAACGGCATGTAACCAGCTCGGTTAAAAATTTTCGATCATATCTACGTGGACTGCTTGCATCACTGCCCTCTACCGAGAGCCATACCGTCTCCCTTATCACACCTAGGTTGAAATCCACCCCCATCATCGCCATCGATGCTTAAACCATTGCTAAAGTTCTTCTAGATACAGGAATTTAAATTACAATCGATTGTTGTTCTCAATTTGAATGAATATTTTTTTGTAAAAGTAATTTGAAAAATCGGTGCAAACGCTTGCCAATAACCGCGTACTATATATAAGTTAATGGTATGATTGATATGAATATAGCACCATATGGCAGATTTATAGCCAACTATAGTCAGGGATTATATGATTACATAAAACTTGATTTATATCTTACTCATAATTTTCCTCAGAAATAAATCCGCAATCAAAGAAAACGTCAAAACCGTATCTTCTAAACTTATTTTTGGATGAAGCGTACGTTTATCAGAAGACTTGTTTCCGAAAAATAAAATGAAGAAAATAAATTACAAATTAGTTTCATTGGCCGAATTCTTCTGCTTTTAAAGAATTTTAATTATCACTTTGCATGTTTGTACGTCGTAACGAGGTGAAGGGATCTTCAACCATCATATGATACTCGTTTGGCAGTTTAAACTTAAGACAGTAAAAGATTAATTGTAATAATTAAAAACAAATATATTGAAATTTCAATAAAAAAATAAAATTTGCATTTAGTCTGATTTTATTATATTTTAATAAGTTCTTACGATTATCACTGGTAACGGAGTAATGAGGCATGTTTGGAATCGAGTTGTAAATGTATGTGTTCATACATTTCATGTAATAAATGTTCATGAAAAAATGTAAGGGATCGAGTTCATCCGACTGTCACAAGACCACACGTTTCAATATTTTCTATACAATGTTAATGATCCTGGTCAACACTCTCCTTCCGGATATATCATTACGGTATTCACAGGCCCAGTGTGTAGGAGGCTATCTCCCCCCTCCCCATTTCGAAGTGGCGAGCTGACCTAATCGAGAACAATTCTTCAAACCCTATCAACTCAAATTGATCATAAAAACTTTACTCTATTAGTTCGTAATATACAAATTATCTTGTATTCTTTTTTTGATTATTACCGAGACCTTCCAACTTCATATTCGATCGTAATGTAACATAAATCAAATCTCCGTAGTAATAGTAGTATTATAATTTCAATTATTAAAATTAATGAAAATAATAATTTCATTCGATTAAACTAATAATTTCCTTATTTACTATTCATGTATTTATCGATAATAATATTTTTTTCATTGAAAATAAAATTCTTAATCTGCATATGAATAGTTAAATAATATTTATCAATAAAAGTATAGCAACAATAAATATTTATATTTGTGTGGTAGTTTGAAAATCTTTAATAATTTATAGATTTACTGATTTCATATAACCAAGCTTATAATAATGAATAGATAAGTTGATGTAGTTATAAACAAATACACTTATTATAGCTGTCGTATTCGAAAAATTTCTGATCTAATAACAGAAAAAATTTATATTTATAAAAAATGAATTATATATTTTGTATAGATAAACAGTATTAAAACATAAACAAATAAAAGAACTCAATAATATAAGGTAATATAATTATATTTGACATAGCATTGAAAAAATGAATTATTAAAAAATTAAATATTTTATTTAATTTTATTATTAAATTAATTAATTTAATAAAATAGATTTTTTAACATTGAGCTTATGAGCTTAACCACGACACTATTCACATTCTCGATGACTTATTTTATTTTTGAATTAGTCTAAAGTATTTAAATTTATTAATTTAGTATTTGTTGTACAAAAGTTAATCAACAGTATGTTAAAGTAAAATTAAAAATATTCTTAAAATATGAATATTAGTATGAAATGTTTACAGTGATTGCGTATATGAGTAATTTTTTTATTTGATATTCGTTGACTTTAAAAATGAAAGAGAAATAATTTACTTTTTTCTTAATCTATGTATAAATATAGACAGTATATGTTTTATTTACAATTAAATATTTATCTGACTTATGTAATAATAATTTATAGGCTAATAATATTATTAAATTTTATTTTATAAAATAAGAATTATTTGCTTAGGTTAATAAATTTTTTATTAACTAATATTTATTCGATATGCTATTTTAAAATTATATTACACTTTTTGCAATTTCAGAATTGAAGAAATTTATTGGAGTGATAACTTTCTAATAATTATAATTTTAAGGCTTTTATGGAAATATAAATTATGTAAAAAAACAGGGTATAATTTTATTGAATTTCTATTGATTTTTTATTGATTCTTTTTATTTATAAGCAATTGTTACTACGTAAAGCTACAAAATGATATATTTGAAAGTGTAACTTTCAAATATACTAAGAAATAAAGAGCTATATGATTATTTAAGTAAGGAATGACTCAGATTTGAGAAAGAACTCAGTTATATAAAATATATACATAAAATGACTTAATCTTTCTATGTTTCTGACATATGACTGTTTTGTTTAGGTACTTTTAAGAATTTTTTCAAATATATTAATTAATTTTTATATCAATTGTTATATTTATTTATATATTTATTTATGTATTTATTTACATATTTATTTATATATTTATTTATATTTACTAATCATAGAAATAATTTATTATTACGATGGTTATAATTTATATTAATGAAAATAATTAGTGTGAAGAAATATATTTATCTATTTATATTTATTCGTTTTTTGGAATTATATCATTAATTAAGCTAATTTACCTTTTTTATATTTTATTTTTTATTATTTTCTTTAATTTTTCAAATAATTTCGTGATTGAATCTGCTGCATGTTGCTCCATCTATAAATACCTAATAAATATTATAGAAATATTTCGTTATTAATAAAATAAAATAATGAATTTAAAAGTTTTCTTTACTGCTCATATTATTTTTTATAATTTCAGCATATATATATATGATGTTTAATATTATTTTAATTTATTCAATTCAATAATATAATTAATATTATATTAATTTAAATAAAATTAAAAACAAATAGCAATAATAAATATAATCTAAAAACTATAAATTAAATGAAAAGTTGTTGCTATGTTTACATGATTAAAAAGATATTCTTACAATATAAATAAAAAAAGTATAATAATTCCCAATATTTTAGATAATTTTTCATATAATGTTAATTAATCTTTAACGAAACTGCGTTACTTTTATTCAAATTTCGTTAATTTTTATATAGATGATTTAATGGTGTACGGTCAATTATTTAATAAATATGAAAATTAAAGAAGTAAATTAAAATATTTGTCATATATGTTGTTTCAATTATAAAAATTCTAAATTTCAGTTTAATTTTATTATTTTATTGCAGCTTGTTTTTATTGTACTATTTTATTGCATAACCGTTTCTTTTTTTTTGTTTTATAGATACTTTGACCCTTTTTATATTCTTGGATAAATCTTTTGAAATATTAGATTATTAAATAATTTATTATACCATAATATTTATATATATGATACGTATTATTTATTTAACATTTTTTTATTACAATTTCTAATCATTATATTTCTGAAGAATTATTTATTATAGCGATGAATATAAGATAAAATAATCTCAGGGTTTTTCATATTTATTACTAAAATTGTTTCTTTAATAAAGTTTTAAATACATTTTCTTACGTAACTCTCTAATCAAAACTGAAGTTTCGTTATTAGAAAACCATTTTTTACTTTTTGGGTGATGCTTATATTATAATAAGCATTGTTATGACGTTATATTATAGATTTATACTTAATAGCTTACCTCTTTTTCAATCAAAGAATATTTTTAATCTATTAGATGAAATTAAATTTCGTTTTTTTAAGTTAATATATTTTTTAAATGTTTTTGGCTTATTTAATAAAGATGAAGTTTGTCTTAAATGAGATTATTTTACTTGCTTCAAAATATTTAAATGAAAATTCATAAGATTTATCTTTAAAATAAAAATTTTTGTACCTTTATTAAGGAAAAAGTTTGATTATTATGTTTATGATAGGTAGCTTTGTATGATTCAGTCATTGTATATTTGGATCAATAGGCAAGATAATGTTTCTTATATATAAAACGATTTCATACTGTAACACATAAAACAAAATTTTTATGTTAAATAATATATTTTGTCACGTGCATTGATTTCATACTATTAGGTCACCAGCATGCGCGGAGTTCGAGATGCTGATCGAGCCAAGAAACTCGATTCTGGCTTATCCTTTACGTGGTCAGCACTCTGATCAGAAACCGATGTGATGAGTCGATCTCAAGCAGTGAATCGAGGAGTTAGCGTTCAGGTAAGAAAGAAGTAAATCAGCACCTGAAATTCTTAGATTCGTTTTGATGAGTTTCAAGTATAAATAGTAATTGTGTTGTAATATTAACTTATAATATAGAGAGGAAAAATATTATTAGTTCTAGGAAATTAGGTATTAAAAATTAATTTTAAATTCGAAACTGTTTCTTTTCTTTGTATACAAAATACAGATTATTTATTATTTAAGTAAAAGCACTGGATATAATTTATTATATATTGATATACTAACATTTAGTCTTGTTCAATTTAGTTACAAATATGTTACAAATATGGAATTAAAATTCTCAATAAAATGATCAATAAGAAGTATTATAGCACTGAAATAGTTATATGCATTAATAATATAGAATAAATACTCGTGGAAAAAAATAGATATTATCTATTTTTTTATCTATTTTATCTAATTATCAATGAGAAAGTGAAAATAGACAATCAACATTAATATGTCTGTTCATTATTATTGAAGGTTGTGTGAAAGGATAATTAAAAATAAAATATTATAAATCAATGTTTTTAAATTGTAAAAGTTAGATTTTATTATATAAGATTTATTTAGAAAGACAATGAAAATTATTTTTTCATTCCTGTTACAGAATTTTCCGTCGTTGTTTTGATAATGTACTTGGAGTTTTTCATGATTGATGACCCTCTAAACCTATTATTTATAATTTAAAATAAACACTCGTCGATATCCAGGTTAACTTTGCTCTACTGAAATTATTTTATTGTTTCCGGAAGAAATGCAGTCGATCGATTCCTTTATTATGAAATGCAATTCAGTCTATTTTTGTTTGTACAAATTCCACATGAACTGTTCACTCTAAATAATGTTCCGTTTTTTTTTTCATTGGTAAGAACGCTTTTCGAACGATGCATTTTCCTGTAGATTAAAGTTATGTTCCACTGTTTAGATTTAAGTTATTTTAAACCTATATCAGCTTCTGGTTAAATGATCGTTTCTACAGAGCGAAAACAATATATACATTTTTATGTATGGGCATCTTTGTGCTAATTTATATACGGGACTCGTAGTGGTAATCCGATGATCGATCAATCGGTATTTTTGAGCCCTGTTATATTTCATGAGTTATTAATTAATAAATTTCATTCGATATTCATTTTTATAAATACATTTCATGTCTGATATATTCTCGTTTTATTTTTATTTTACATGACTGTACTTCTCTGTATGGGAATTCACTTTTCAATGCAATTCTATATAATATATTATGTAATATTCTATATAATATATTAAAATATATAAATTATATATTATATATATATATATATATATATATTATAATAAATATAATATATTATTTTACATAATATATTATGGTTGCAATTAAATTATTAATTTAAAAATTCAAAATATTGCAAATCTATATATCTCAAGAGTTTGAAAGTGAGGTTATATTTTCTAAAAATAAAATTGTGGCTATATGTAAACTAACACTAATAATAAAATATTAATATAGAAATATAGTGTAAAAAAGAACAATTCATATATTTATTTTAATTTTTATTTTACCCTTTCATAAACATTAAAAACGTTTCTAAAAGGTCACTTTTAATAAAATAAATAAGATTTCTAATAAAAGTATATGAACTTTTATTAATTTAGTATCAGATTATTTTCTTTATATCTCGCACAAATGATATATGTGGTACTTTCTGAGAAATTTTGAGAAATGTGGTTGAGAAATGAATTAAGGTTTTATATATGTTTTAAAAAACAATTTATTTTATTTTTCGTGTGCTGATCTGTGAAGGTTACTACGATTTTTATAAGTTTGATACAAGTCAGATGTTTTTACAAATTCTTTAATATTTATCTCCTCCACTCACTTCTTAAATATTTACAAATATTTCTATGGGCTCATGTTTTTTTTTTTTTTTTAAATAAGACTTATTATTTTACCATCTACGGGGATCAAAAAATTTTATGGTTATTCATTTATTTCGATTTCTTATCTTTTTTCTTAATATCTATTATTAAAGGATATGTTTCTTAACAGTACTTATTGTCATTTCATTTTTAAGCGAACCTTTTCAGTTTCTTTTCTTTTATTGCTGTTTACATTAATTTTCTGTTAATGAAACACGTGGCGTTTTCAAACTGTACTTTGTAAAGTGAACTAATTATCTTTTAAAGGTACACAATATTTATAAATCTAGTATGTAAATTGAAACTTGGGAATTCACGCGTTTAAAGTTTTATAACGATTTCATATCATGCACAAAAATTTGTTATTAATTTTTATAATAATGCTGATTCTAAAAAATAAAAAATACTTACGATAAGTACAAAAATAAGTAATAGTTTATAAGTAAAAATGACTATAGGAATTATCATCATTTAATTGATATATAGATATATACAAAAATTTTAAGATGGGAATTAAATTAAAATAATTTAATATAGAAAGAATTTATGTATGATCTCATTATTTCATGTAAAGAAAAACTAATTACTTTAAGTTATATAAATGATTATATAAACAGTTATTTATATACATTTATTTATATTTATATACATAAATTATACATTATTATATAATAGATTATAGAAAAATTACAATAAATATTTCTACTATTATGTTAATTTTTTTTTAAGAAATTTGTGAAACTTAATATACCTTTGTAATTATCCATCTATTTCGGTAAATTTTTCAGCAATTTTTTTTGTAATCAATCAAATATACCCCGGTATTTATGAAGCTTTCTAATATTAAAATTAAGATTTTATTAGAAAAAATGTTAACATTGTCTGCACCTAATTTGTTTAAAGATAATCCATGTGAATAAGTCACATTTATCACAAATAATTCAGTTCATGCATAAATAAATATTACATAAAAGTATTATTAAGAAATGCAGAATCTTGGAAAAATAATTATAGCAATTTAATAACACAAATTCAATATCGCTAAAGCTTAGAATGTTAAACATTTATGTTGATAACTACGGCATCAATGATTTTAGTACTATATAATTTGTAATTGCTTTGTTGTGTATATGAGCAGTTTGAAGATCAAAACATTAATATTAGAAATTACTTTACACTCTATAGCTTTCAGTTTTTTGAATCTTACATTTAAAACTTAATAAAGTTATCGTTAATATATTATTAATAAAGTACATTTTTGAATAAAGAACGACTATCAATGAATCCACTCTTATTAAAAAAAAAACAAAAAACAATGTATTTATTGTATTAGATACTGAAAGTGTAAAAAGTTATTTGTCATCATTTATAATATTTTGAATATACATAGCAATCATAAAAAATAAATATTAACAATTACTTTAATAACTTCATATAAATATATTAGTACAAACATGTTAGATAAAGTATAACTTTAGTATTTATCATTTATGTATTTATCATTTATGTTTTTAAACTATGTTGCTTTACAATTAGTTTTATTACAATCAGTATTATCACAATAACTCCTATTCAAATGTATTTGATAAGTTTTTAAAATTTTATTATATATAAAGATTGTAAATTACTTTGAATATACAAGTGCACATAAATATATATTTATTCTTCATAATTACAAATTTTGCATAAATAAACATTACTGTTTTGAGTAATAAGCTTTTTCCTCGTTAAATTTTTTAATTTTTTAGGACCGCTAAGAATTAGAACATAAATATTTTTTAATATTATTTATATAAAATTTATATTTATCAAGATTTCAGCATTAGTTTAATATTTGAATTGTGTTATTTTATTAAATTTAGAAAATTTGCATTAATTAAAATTTTTAAATTCTAAAAATATTATTTATTATTCCATTTCAATTACGTATTATTATTATTTTTTAAGTGAATCTAAGAATGAATTATCTTTATTTTAATTTTTTTGTGATTCAGCCTGAATGCAATGAATTTGATTTTTTTCGAACAATACATTTACAAATTTGTTAGTAAGTTAAGAGTATGCTTCATGAATAACGTAGTTTTACATTCCAAGGAAATCCTATGATTATACACTGTTGAACTTTGTTCATAAACATGCGGAAATAAGATTATAGATCTCTTATAATTGTATGCATATGACGAGAACCATTAAAATTCTTATAATCGATATCTGAATGACCTTTTTCTAATTATGATTAGTTCTGCTTTAGTATTAAAATTCAAGTATTATTTTAGACTATTGCTCTGTATATGTTACTTTCCATTATTTTTTTCCTTCTTTCATTCTTAGTATTCTTATTAATTCGACAAATATATTATTTTCAATAGATATTAAATTTTTTCACAGTATACTCTTATTTAATGGTGAACGTAATTTTATTAGAATGTTAACTTTCAAACTATTGTAATATGTGATATGTTAGGATAAATTCGTCATGGAACAAAAATGAAAGGAAAAAATTTCTCCTTTGTTCATGAAAAATTATTATTATCTCTGTAGAGAAATATATTTAAAATATTTTTTAAAAATAAGATACAGTGTTTACTTTCCTTAAATTTCCTACACTTAGCTATAAGTAGTTATAAATATATGACATTTTTACCTAATTTTACCTGCATGACATAAAATTAGTTGGACAGAATATTCAGAGTTGGGTATAAATTTGAATGTTGAAATTAAGTTTTCAAATAATTAAAAGTCTGTATTTATAAATGGTAAAATTCGAGAATAAAGGAATTAAAAAATTCTCAGCGGGAGTCTTGATTCCTTTGAAAATCCTAACAAAACTGAGAGCCTCTGAGCATGATGACGATGGTATAAGTAGCAAGATTGCATCCTTTAAAGCATTAAGTAAATTGAGATTAGATGTTTAGGTTTAGTATTGATAGAAATGTAAATAGATAGCATTCGAATAATCGATAAATAAACCAGCTTAATTTCGATACAGTATTGGAGATTAAACGAGTAATAGATTAGGGAATGCGGTACTAAATGAAAATTCTGTAAATATAATCAGCCTCTGGAATACATATATATATATATATATATATATGATTATTCATTTATATGGCTAAAGATGGTTCGATTTGCTCAGAAATCGTCTATTGATTTTTTAGCTAATTCGGCATTCTTTTTACGTTAGTGATCTGTTGTTGTCTGTATTATGGGAATATTCTACGTATATTCATATACATATAACTGGCGGTGACGACTGCGACGGTGGCGGTGGTATTGGCGGCACTGGCGGCAGCGGCGGCGGCGGCGGTGACTGCTTTAGTCCCCACTGGTGAGTCCCAGTTGGTCTTTCGCTTTTCCCCACCTCGTTGATGTGCTCACCGCGCGGGGCTTTTGAGCTTCGAGCATTCGCCAGATCGCGGGCCGCAGTTAAATCCAGTCCGTTCGCGCATTCACATTAATTTTGAACAACCGTCCAAGAAGAGAGAGAGAAAGAGATAGAGAAAGAAGAGAGAGAGAGAGAGAGAGAGAGAGAGAGAGAGAGAGAGAGAGAAAGAGCGTGCGTGTGTGCGAGTGCGGGAGAGAGAGAGAGAGAGAGAGAGAGAGAGAGAAAGAGAGAGAAGGAAAGAAATAGCGAAGAACGGCAGAGTTTACTTAGACAGTTGGGTGAAAGGTTATATAGGGAGGATCGAGTCAATATCATCTCTTACTGGGACTCTTTTTTCTACAAGTAAATTACTTTTTTGGTAAGTCATGAGAACTCTTGTCGTAAATTAGTTTTGTCTCAAATAGTAACCGCAGAAGTCGGATCCTGGTTAAAGTTGGGCTCAATTCCGTTTCGAATTTGTCGAGTCAAGTAACAAGAGTGTACTACAGATTCTTCTCTTAGCTTAATAAAACGGGCGATCGAGAAGTCAGTGAATGAGGTTCAGCGAAAGGAGAAAAGGCAGGAAGAAAGGGATTCAATATAAAGGGTACGTGGCGTTAGAAAGAGAGCCTCAGTTACTCCATGAGTCGATCTTTCCTTCAGTCAAAGAGCGCAAAAAAAACTTTTACATAAGGAGTGTGCCCGCATTTTAAACGTCATGTAAGTTTCGTAACCACCCGGGCTGTTACTCCTGGCGTTTTTGCTATCTTGTGTTGGTGCTGTATCTACTACTACCTGTGTGAATGTTATTATTGTTGTTGTTGGCGTTGACACTGATGAATTTGATATTATTGTTGTTGCTAATGTCGCTGTTTTTTTGTACGAAAGCGATTTCGTGCCTTTATAGATCCACGAAATTGTTTAATGGAAAAAGGAAGCCAATCTTTTTCTCAAATATGTATTAATGCACCTTTTAGCGTTCGAAACAAATAGTGTTAGAGTTTACTAAGGCGAGGAATGGAGGGGGTGGAAGTACAATACTGCAAAATCTTTTTTATCTCTCAGCTTTACCTTCATTTCTGTGCTACATAATAATTTTTATCCTTTTATAAGTTGCCCGCGAATTTGAAAGTTACGTAAGAAGAGCTCATACTTGTTAATTTTCCTACTGCTCAAGACCTCGATTTCATCGACAAAAGAGTCTTGTAATACTGTCGGAACCATTCTCTTTTCGATTCAAGTACGCGAGCCTAGGATTTCAATATCAGTCGATCTTTTTTATTATCCAACAATTTTTTATCCTATTTTTTATTTGCACATTCATTTTTGTTTTTCTCTTTTAATCTAAAATTCTTTATAATTGTAAGATCAAAATTGTTTCAAATTATCGCGAAAGTTTGTATAAACAGTCCGAACATTTATATAATTATCTTTCGCAGTTAATAAAAATAACGTTTTTCGAATACAAAGTTTATTTGTAGCCGCATTTTTTTGGGCGAGGAAACGCGTATTAATATATTGGTTAATTGGTCTATTAGTAATAAAACAGTAGAAATTATCTATAATACTTCTCAATTTTAAATTTTTAATTAAAATTTTTATATAATTTAGAAAAGTTTTATCAAACTTTATTTTAAATATGTGTTTCTACATATTAAACTGTAAAAAAATTAATTATATATTATAAAATGCTGCTCGTTTTTCATCTAAGAAATTGCGTATCAAAAATTATCACATTAAGTCCACATCCAATCGTGAAAATAATAACCTATCCAACTCTCAGTAATTCAACGTAAATAATTACTTAAAGCGCGAGCAACTGTGAATAATTGCTATTCTATCAAGAATGGCCACAGTGATGGTAAACAAGACAAGAATATCTTTCTCTCTGTTCGTAACAGTTATTTTTTAATCTATTTCACTATGACTATAAAATTATCTAATATATTATTTAACTATAAGCCCATTAATTATCATTTATATATTCTTTGTTGCTAGTATCAAAATTTCTAATAATCATAAGTTAACGCTCAGATATTTAAAGTTACATATTCAATTAATTTTATAAATAAACTGCAAAGGATTAAAATATATTAAATTTCGATTTAGAGACAAGGATAAAAGAAGATTGAAAGTTGAGCAGTATTCGCAAATAATATGAAGAGGAGAAATAATGCTCTATAGCTATTACAAATAATGCCTAGTCTTTGAAATTATTTTCTAAATTAATATCCCAAATACATGTATATACGAAAACTTTGAATCATATTTTTACTTCTTACTTTTTTTATGAATTGAACCATTTTCTATATTTGACTCATGCTTCTAGTTCAAATTTATATCAAGGATGTTGAGTTTAATTCGCGTATTTTGAATTTGAAAACTTGCTCACTTTTGATTAAATAGCCGTTAATACAAAATTTAAAACCAAACATTTTAAATACATTTTAAATGATTCTTATTTTATCTGCTTTTATTTAGTATTTTGTTTATAAATTCAATTTTATTTAGAAATGTATTGATTTAAATCAAATAAATCACGATTTATTTATTCTATATCCTATTATTATATTTCTATTTATTAGTTTGTATTCAATGATAATACATATACAAATTTTATATATTTTATTTATTTAGTTACTTCATGATGAATAAGTCCTTAATAAGTTATTAAAATTCATATTAAACAAAATATATATTCTTACAACTATTGCGTTTATGTAGATTGCTTTTAAAGGTATGTCATGTTCATTTTTAATAATAATTTTAATTCTTTATGTTGAATATAAATATTTTCAGACGGAAAGTCACATATTTCTGTGTCAGATAAATGACTTTTTATAATTATTTAAATAAAATTTAATCAGAAATTTGTTTGGAGATACTAGAAAAGCTTTTTAAGTCGTCACTAATATATGTAAAAATGAGAATCGGTAATAATATATAGATTTTATTTGAGTAAGCATTAAACTAATGTAATTTGGTTATTTAAAATCCAAAATATAATTTAAGAACTCATATAATCGTCAAACTATATATCTAATTCATATTAAAATTAAACGGATTATATATAATAAGTAATATATATATAATCAATGAATTAAGAATTTTTTAACTGAATATAAGTAACGCTTGATTTACATCATTTATTTAATTCATTATTGAATTTTTATATTGAATTTTATGATCAGTAAGTTTTAGTCATAAAAAGGGAGTGACTTATTTCTAACATTCCATAACAAAGTCTCAAATGAATTCATGATTTTAATATCGAACATACAGGTAGGTCTAAAATTAATTAAAATTGGAATTTTAGTAACATAGTATTAGTAGATAAGTCATTATTGCCTTATATGCTATGTATATGTAAGCGGATGTGTGGCTACGCGTGTATGTGACTATAGGTATGCGTGAGTCAAAAACGGAAATCAGGACGTCTGTTTTTAAAAACAATAATTTTGTAAACATTGCGTACTAAAGTTTTGTTCTCTTTTATGTTCTTCTCAAAAGAAAGAAGAAGAAGCGGAATCGTTCAAGTAAATCTTTACAGCAGAGTTAACAAAATCGGTTAGTGGTTATTGATTGGTGTAGTGAATCGTGGGCTCCACGTACGAGATACTCTGGATATTAGAGGAAATAAAAGAAAAAAAAAGGTGTACGCATGCTACTCATAGTTTATCAGTATTAATGATACTTGATATATGGTTTTTTAAAAACATCGAAAGTACATAATAAATGAATTAGTGCTTATACCATACGACGTAAAGGATAGCGAGGATTTTGTAAACCGCTACTATGGAAACATGAAGAAAATACAAGATACGCAGAGACTGGAGCAGGACCGATTTTTGACCACCGACAATAGATGACGTAAGTTTTTTCTATTTTTATTAATTGAATTTATTATGACATGTAGCGAGGATTATCTTATTAATACATTACTTGTAAGAATAATAATATTATTTTAAAAACTCGTTGTAAAGTTTCCACAATACAAATTGACAATAAAAATTGACAATAAAAATTATTTTAATACTTACAATAGCAAAGAAGTTATCTTAATATAACTATTTATTATGCTATATAACTGTAACAAATTATTCTTAAAATACGATTAACTTTTAATTGATTTTCATAAAATATTAGAAACGAGATTAATTTTTTTTAGATTTTTTAATTATTAATTTACGTTAACACATTAATTTACGTTCTAGAAAAATTAGTGTGTACTTTTGAATAAAAGTTTCAGAATATAAATTATGCTAAATACAATTCACAAATACCCGTTTATTCAAAGCTTATTTTTTATAATTTAATATGTCTACGAATGTTTTTTCTCGATTTATAAATAATTTATTTAATTACTATTATTAAAATAATTTTGCAAATACAATTATTATATCAAACAGTCTCGTAAATAATTTATTTTTAAGAAACTTTGTTTTAAATAAAAATAATATATTTTAAATATTGCGATTTAAAACTTTATAAAATGTAATATTTTAAGAATTCTAAAACGTTGATAAGATAATAATTTGTTTTAAGTTTTGTAAACATTATTTCACATCAATCGTCATCTATTACTTAAAAAACATATATATTTTTATCCTTATCTGATAAATTGGCGTTATTATTTAGAGGTTAGTGTTAAAATTGGTAAGTTAATTATATTAATTATAATTTTTGATTTGGTAGGGAAAAAACTTTTTTCAACTATAAGATTTATGATATCGAATAGTATAGTAATAAACTCTTTAATAATTGTTGAAACGAAATGGAGTCGTAAATTTAAAATTTTTCAGTTATTAGATTTGTTATAAAACTAAAAACAGATAATTATATAAACTAGAATTTAGGAGTAAATTAAAGTAATTATATCTAGTCAGTATTTATTACAGATAATGAATATTATATATAAAATTGATATCTGTTATTATTGACAAGATTTAAGAAATGCTGTTATATTTACAAAGTAGATTGGTAAATTTTTACAATAAAGTACTTAAAATAGAACTTTATTAAAGATTTCGGCAACATTTGTTTAGGTATTAAAGTATTTACTTAAAATTAAACATAAGATAAATACACTGCATTCTATATTTTACTATATAATTCATATTTAAGAAGTAAATGCCAATGTTAGCATTTGTAAAAAATTTAAAACTAAATTAAAATTAAAATTAAATAAAAATATACAACAATTTTCTAGATAACTTTCTTCAAATTATTAATTTTTGCATATTTCATTAATTTAGCTTGTAATTTATTTATACTAAACTTGCCTCGTATTTATTAATATCATAAATATTAATAAAGGTATTAAAATACAATAAAATTATGTTATTAAAACGATTACTTTTTTTCAGTTCGTAATAACTTTAAAAAAGAGAGATATTTTGTATAAAAAAATTAGATTTACTAAATGTCTGAAAGCATATCTATGTATTATTAATATTCTTTAAACAGTTTATATACTTTATCCATTTAACTATGTAGAACTTTCTTAATCTAGTTTCACTTCGTCAATTACTATAAAGGTTTAACGACAGAAAAAATGTTATTTTTATTAACACGAGTTTTTTATAGTGATGATTAAGAAAATTTATCTGTATTTAAAAAATAATTTATAAAATAATTAAATTCCATTCCTTTATGAACAAATAGAAGTAGGTTAAATACTTTAACCTTTAGCTGAATATTTTAATTAAACAATAAATTTTCGAAAGTATATTATAAGATAAAAATAAAATTTGAATATATTTCATCTAATTCAGTTGATTTCTAAATCAACTTTTAAATTTAAAGTAATTTAAAGTATATTCTTTAAAAATTTTAAATCTCTTTTAAAGAAATATATTGATTTTTTTAAATGAATTAATTGATATATAAATGTATTCTTAATAGAATTATAGTACTTAAACACTTGTACGATATATGCTTATTTTATATTTCTTATTTAATTCTATTTTGTATATAGAACTTTTTAAATTTTCTTGAAATATTATGGTCATTTTAAAGTCTTATTGTTAATATTTATTTTTCAAAATTAACGTTAAGTATTCAAACGATGCAGCATTTTGTAGCATACTGATTAAAGATAATTAGTATGATAAATTAAATATAAAAGAAGTACTTACATAATTTAGCTTTGTTTGAAAAAAAAAATAAAAATTAATCAAGTAAGAATATTTATTTTAATTTAAAATTTTTAAAATAAATATTAACAATGAATGATTTTTCGCTTATCTTTCCTTTTATGAAGAAAAAAATACAGATCTATTTTTGTGATGAATAAATTGAAATTAATCTTGATATATCGGTCATAAACATAAAGTAATTAGTTTTATTTATATTTTTAAAGAATTGTTTTCTTCAATTTTAATTCATAATAATGTCAAAGTGCAAGATAAATTTCTCGTTATCGGTGAAGAATTTTGTACTGTAGATTTATTCAATTTTTTCTTAACATTTTTATTATTAGTGATGTAGACTCATAGATATAAATAGTAGATTATGCCTTCGAAAAAATATTAACTATTAATTAATAAAATCAATTAAAGTTTTATAATGAATGAAATTAATATTAAGATTAAAATTAATATTTAAAGTTTACAAATTTTATTATAAATTGATTTAAATATGATTGATATACTTGTAAAATTTATTGATTATATTTTCACAGTAATTTTAAAAAGCCAATATAAGGAAAATTTTATTTATCCGATCAAATAAATGTTATAGTTAGTATTATAGGAATCATTGTTGTAATAATTCAAATATTAAAATTATATATTTTTTATTAATATATTTTAAAATTATAATTATATATTTTTTATTAATATATTTTAAAATTATAATTATATATTAATTTTATATAAATATTAAAATATCAGAATCTCAATATTTCATGATAATATCAAGTTGGCGAAAAATACATGTAATCATACGAAATAGTCTTTATGTTGTATAATATGAAGTATTTATAAATAAATAATTAAGTTATAGTTTAATGTATCCAAATTTATAAAAATGTAATATAATTGAATAAGGTATTTAATTTTAAAATAAACTTATTACAGTCGTATTAAGTTTGTTATGAATTTTGACATTTAAAAATTAATTTGTTATTATTTAATATAGAATTTGAAATCAGATTAAACAGGGCCATAATCAACGGATTCAGCTAAATGAGTTAGTTAATGTTAACATAATTGAGTGCAATGGTTGTTTCTGCAATTTTGCACATTTTTTTAATTATTATTAAAATATATGAATGAATACATTTGTGTAATTAAATTTTTAACATTATTACGATTATTATTGTGTCCTTCGTCTATTATACGTAATTGATTAAGTAAGAAGTTTAATTGTATATATCTATTATTAAATACTTATTAAGAATAATAATTTATATACTACTAGTCTTTATAGTTATGGAAAATCAACATAAATATTTCTCTTTAAATAATTTATAACTGCTTTAATACTATAAATAACTGTGAATGATCTATAAATTTTAGTACGAAGTTTAAATTTTGAAATTAAATATTTTTTGAAAATATATTCTAATCTTGTAATTCTTTATACACATTAATTACTAAATGTATATTGTCATTTCTGAATATGTTATGCACCGATATACGAACCCACATTTGCATTACTATAAGTGTTCATATATGTAGTATTCATAGTTAAATTCATACGTATAAATATTATATGACCGAAAGCAAGCAATTCATGAGTACCACTTTCGTTTCACTCGATTGACTGATACAACCAAACCGTTACACTTTCCTCAGCTTGAGAGAAACATATACAGAGTGAGATCAACAAATATCAAATTGCTCCAACAAGAGTAACTCACAAGGACATGAGAGAGTGAAAGAGACAAGATTTTAATAGTTTTTTAATATTCACTCTCATTTTCTATATATTTCTGTGCTCTCTTCCCCTTTCTGGTTAATCATCGTTGAAGAGTTCTCTCTATTTCTATACATCTATTTTTATATCTTCCACCTATCCATATGCTGCCTTTCTAGCGCACTATAATAATCATTAGATGTTTTGATTTCAATCGTTACGCATATTATCGCGATATAGTGAATGGTATAAGATCACGTAAATAGTGAGAGCTAATTCCCGTTTCTCTTCACGATGTTCATGTGAAATTCACTCATATCATTGACGTTTCATCGCAATGGAATTTTTCGGTTACACTTGTATATATATATATATATATATATATATATATGTGTGTGTGTGTGTGTGTATTATTTGTTAAATATTAATTCTCATACTATCTTTAAAGAAAAAGTTTTCACTAGAAAGGCAATTCATCGTATAATAAAATAAATAGGAAAGACTTTCATTTTCTTTTAAAAATAGAATTAGTAAAATCGCTCATCTTTTGTAAAATTTATTCAATAATTCGATCATCCTTATAACGATAGTCAGTGAACTAATAATTTATTTCATTTGGATAATTTGTTATGTGAAAACAGTGAAATGTTATTAAAGAAATTTATTAAGAAAAATTGTAAAATAAATGATTATTTCTTTTGCATTTGAAGATTAGTTTTCCTGTCCTTTTTATATCATTATATTGGGTTCTGGAAAGTTCTCTCTCTCTCTCTCTGTTTCTCTCTCAGCCGCAGCAGAAGCAACAGCTTAATCTCTAAGCGACACTTTCACAGTTTTACGTAGACGTTACCTTTACTGCTGTAACGGTTTTGCTACTAATTACTATACTTCGATGCACTTGAAAGAATTTCCTTCCTTTTTCCGCTTTAGCTTTCGTCTTTTAACTTATAAGTTGTACAATTGATTATAATAGTAAATATATTTAACTTATTATATTTATTAATGTTAATATTATTGCTTATTTCTGGTCATATACTTTTTTCATTGTTCAAAACTTTAAGAAACAATTTGTATACTTACAGAGAAATAAATAATGCTATAATTTTTTAAGGATTGATCTAAACTTATATAATGAAAAACTTAATTTTATTTCAATTGTTGATATTCAAAAGGAGATAAAACTATAGTATTTCATTGAAAATGTTAGATGTTTAGAATAAGAAACAGGTTGCACAAGATATACTAAATTATTAATTTATATGTATATAGTAAGTACATAAAAAATTCACAAAATTTTACCATCTTTATTACTGAATTGTAATCTTGTAAATTGTAATATAGAAATGTATATTTATCATTAAATTTTGTTTACAATAAAATAATATATTTTTTAATATTCTTTATTTATTTTAATATAATTAACGTTTAAGACGAATAAATAAATCGAGTAACGAATTTGAGATTTGAGTTTTTTATATTGTAGTATAGAAATGTTCTTGTTAATTTAAGATAAATAAAAATTGTCAATAATCAAGAATCTTTAATCGGAAATACATTAACTTATAGATTAAAATGTTTATTTACTATAACTAATCTATGTAAAACGTATACAACATTTCTTTACATTAGATAATTATTGCTTTGATATTTGTTGTTGAGATATTTTATTTGTTTAATTTATTGAGTTTATTAATTATAATTATTACTAAAACATAATTTATGATTCTTAATTTTATTCAACAGAAGCAATAAAAGATATTGTTAAACATAATTTAATATAAAGCTTAAATAATTCACTGGTTATATAGAAAAAAAAATAGTAAAAAATGAAATACTCATGCTTTATTTAAATAATAACCTGTAATTGATCATAATTTATAATTAAAACCATATTAATTCATAAATATGACAATCTAGACAATTTGGAAACGGTAAAGCAAATTATTATTATGAATAATAATAATAATAATAATAATAATAATAATAATAATAATAATAATAATAATAATAATAATAATAATAATAATAATAATAATTTCAATAATATCAAATAAGTTCAATAGAAATAAATTTAAATATAATATTACATGTTTCAAGTTATCCTGAAGGTGTAAAATATTTCTCCGTTAAACTATAACAATCATTCGATTGTTCGGAACTAATAAGAAAAGAGTTAAATATACAGTGATCAGTAAAATTGTCGATTGATCGTGACACGTGTCATTTTTGGGCTCTCATTTGCTTTCAGACTTTATTTACGTTTAACTGGGAACTTTTCTAATAATTTCTTTGGCGATTGAGGCTATTCTATGCTTCGGAATTAATTTTAACGGTTCATCTGAATAGCGTCACTCGGAGTTTAAAACTTACAATTTGCAATTCAGAATTCATCGAGTTGTCAGACATGTTGTAATGAAACCGTTACAAATTTTTACCTTTTAAATTTTTCTCCCAGTATCCACAACTTTTGTACATGTCTGTAGATAATTAACTGCGCACGATTCGAAACGTTATTTACCTGGTATATCGTTTTATTTTAATCTGGAACGGTAGTTTTATAAATTACAACAGAATATTGTCGCAAATATGATTACTGAAAAATAAATCGTGAATTTTGAGAAAATATTTGTATGTATATCACACCTAATATGTATATTTAGTCAAGTTTAAATTTTGAATCTGTAACCTGTATTAACAAGGAAACTCTACAAGCGAATGTTATAGATGCGAAATTCTTCAATGTATTTCTATGCATACTGTATTTATATAATTTTGTAATCTTTTGTAAGTTAATACATTTTAAATTATTTAATGATTTCAATAATAATTAATAGAACGTTTGGTTAAAATTCATGTGTTGAAATGTATATTTTTAATAAATATCTAAATGAATTATGTAGTTTCCATATTATTCTTATAATGTATAATCTATTGAACGTAATTTTCTATAAAAGTTATTACAATACAACATTCAATTATCAAATTGTTTTAATTTTTAGATATACTTTCCATTAAAACTATTTTAATAGAATTTCGTAACATACTGTGTGTATTACACTTTCCACTTTCACCAAAAATTATTTTCCGTAAAAAGAATTTAGTAAACCTTTGTATATTATAATAAATAAAAGTTATATTATTTCTTGAAATATTATCACGCAGACAAGAATATGATGAAATTTTTCGAAAGTATTTTAACACTAAATAATAACAATTTGCAAAATAGAAGCCAATTAAATAAGCTTTAGCTATTTACACAATAGCAACACATTTTATAAATTATAGAATGTATTTAAAATTCAACTTTAAATTATAAAAATTATTTTTATTCAATATATATGTTTCAAAGGCGCTTTTCGGAATGTAAATCAAATTTTTAAAGTCTAATGCATCTTTATCTAAAATGGCTACTTTCTACTTTCATTTTCCGTTTCAAGACATTCTCCAGCATAATAAAATATTGTATTGTTAATCATTACGAGAGTAGGAATAAATGTAATAATTACTATAAAAATTACGGTAATGTGTGCGAGTGTGTCTATGTATTTATTCACACACAATTTTAGTGAATATGTTAGATGAAGTAAAATTAAATAAATTATATCGTATCAATAATAACCTAAAGTATGAAACATTTCCTCTCTCTTGTAATGAAATACGAAATGTTTTAAATCAAGATATTCAAAAATATTTATAAAAATAGTTATAAATATAAATATTACATATAAGAAGCATTAAATTTTAGCTTTAATAATATCTGTTTATACTGAAGGCGTAATCTTATTGGTTACCTATAAATCGCATCTTAATCTTTTCTTTGTTTTAAAAATTTGTTTGAATGATATCAGAATTTATTGTCAACAAACTTAGATAAAAATAGAAGGAATAAATTAATAAAAAATCATGTACAGTTAGTTGCAAGGTATTTAGATAAGATATAAATAAGATAAACTATTTAAAAAGAGGCAGATTGTGTTATAAATATAAATTTTAGATTTTAATTTTAGTTAATAGAATTGTTTTAGTTAAATAAGATAACTCTTCTTCTCCCGAATTCGACGTATAGATCATTGATATCTGTTTCCACGACCATGAATATAAATCGAAAGGTTCATGTATGAATCGTTCTTACATGGACGTAAGCGAACTCGAGGTGACGTGAAGCACTTGGAAAAGTGAATTGGCGATTTCTCGGCTGGAAACAAAACTGAAAGTATCTTGGCGTGTGCATAAAAATAGTCATACATAACTCGCGACAAGCTTAAAGATGAACGTTAATTAAAATTACAGTTAGATTAGCTTGGCCTCTGATCTCCATAATTTCCAATATAAAAAAACTTTGATCACTTTAATAAAATGAAGGAATTCTTACTACTCCTCTATTGCAAACCCTTTGAGAAATTAAAAGACTTTAATTGGTTCTATTCTATTTTTTTATTTTCTGTTTACAATAAAAATTCTCTAATAAGTCATGTACTCAATATTTTTTCAGTGTCGAGTGTTTTATTTTTAAATCTTTAAGAATATTAAAAAAAACAATTATAAAAATTTTTTTAGTATTTTAATTAGATTAGTATTTAATTTAATTTAATTTAATTAATTAGTATTTTAATTAGAAAGTATTTTAATTTATTATTACGTATTTAGTTAGTATTCAAATTTCCATGTTTTTATTATAATATTTAAATTATATTGAAGATAATCTAATGGTTATTAATATTAATATAAATATTATAAATAATTATAAATATTCAATTTATTTATTCTTTTGAAATAAATTAAGTTGTATTATTTGTATATAAACATATCTTAGAGAGTAATAATCCTAATCAAGTTATAAAAAATATTTTTGTTATTAGAAATATATATTCCAATTTTTTACAAACAATTGTTACGGAATAAAATGTAAGTGTAAGTTTTAATATTTAACAAGTATTAGTATTAATAAATAGTTATTTTCATTCTTTGAAACAATAATAAGTTTTTGTAATCAAGACATAATTTATAAACATATAATATTAGAATGTAAGACATCTGTGAAGGTCTTTTTTTTATTATTGCAATTACTAATTATTAACATTGAGCATCAAAAAAAATTTACATTAAAAGAATGTGTTTTCTATCTCATTCGGTCTAGATAAATTGAACTATAATAAAAACCTTTCATTTATATATTGTTTTTCCAACAAATTTCCAAATAATATAATTCAATCAATTTTCAAAATTTCTAATAAATGTTACGAACCTAATATTTTACAATTTTCATCAAAACTATTAAATAAGTTCGGTTTTTAATATTTTTTCATCAAATTAAAAATAAAAATAATTATTTTATAAAATGAAGAATTTTCTTTATCTGTATTTGATTAGGTCAGGTACTTTAAACAAAAAATGTATAAAACAGATACATTGTTATATTAAATATATATACATTTTGAATATCTAAAAGTAATGAGATAAAAATTATTTAATAATTTATTATTAAATTTATTATTTATTTAATAATAATGAAGATTATTTTATTAAAAGATCTAATTTCATAGTCTTTCTTTTAAACCTATTTTTTATCATTATCCTAACTATTATCATTATAATATTAGTTATACTTTTTATATTTTAAAAAGAAAATAAATGAATAAATCTTTTTATTAAAATATTAATTGAACTTTTTCATCAATCATAGCATGCTTAAAACGAATTTTGTTTTTAAAATTAATTTTAATATTAGAATTGTGGATATTTAGATTGAATAGTTATTATATATATGATTCCAGCGTAAAAAATTGTTAAGATTTTTTACACAATTAAGCTAGAAATCGATATATATATTTTAAAATAAGCTGTTAAAAAAATTATTGAAGAGAATTTATTAGAATTATGAGTCACGATAAAATTTAAACAGACAATAGCTCAAGATAAAATAATTGTTTCCCGTAAGCGGATAAAGTTCAGTAAACCCTAAGCCTCAATCACTGCCACCTACGTACAAGTGTATACCTGAAATTTGAAATTTTTCTTTCCGTAAATACTATGTTAAATATTCATGATTATTACCTTTTGTGAATTGATTTATATGTAAATATCGAAGGAAAAAGTACATGTGCGATGTTAATATATTAATTTATGCTTGGTAAAAATATTTTAATTTGCCTGCTACAAGGGTTTCAATGAATTTTAATAACTTACAAGTATTATTAAACTCATATTAATGCATATAATAAATACTAATAAATATACTCACAATAAATATATTGCATACATATACTATATATTTCATATTCATACAAAATTATAATTAAATATAATTTTGTATTTTATTTTGTTTATATTACTTAAAAATATTTCATATTCATATATGTTGCATAACGTAAAAATATAGTTATTTTTAAATTTGTAGTAATTTAATATGATAATTATAAATACAAATATTCATATGAGGATTATTTTTTGCCTCTTGTAGGAATAATTATATGTACATTATTAATTTATACTTATTATAATGCATTATCCTATATAACTATTATTTTCTATGTTTTGAAACTTAATTTCTTAGATAAATATTGAGCATCTGAACATTACATGCACGTAATATTAAATTATTGATTCCTAAATAATTACCAATTAATTTAATATTTTAGTAATTTTGCGTAACATATAAACAGATACACAATTTATTAAAAATAAACATGATAATGTATACATTTTATATCATGGTTATGGAATACTTTTTTAAATTAATGAATTATTGTATAGACCTATATTACAAACATTCTAGTTTGTAAAATGTCTTGTAAAATCATGTACTCAATTTAAACTGAGAAATTCATTTAGTCCGAATGCATATATCAAAAGAATATCGTATGCTAATTGCTACTAGACTTCTTCCTTTTCTCTTTTCGTCATATTCACATATCGTGTAAGTACACCTAACTTACTTCTATCAATTAAAAGAGTCTATTTCATCATTTAGGGAATACAAATATAGGATCGAGCGTTGAATATTATTTATTTCTTGATTTTAAGATGCCTATCTCACTTCCATATTTTACCTTTCATACTCTTGTTTCTGTATCTTACTTTCCGTATTCTAGTTTACATGGAATCTTAATTTTAAAAAATCCGTAAACTAATTCGCATTTAATTTAAGGTACAATATATGTCGATGTATTACAGCACAAATGAAATTCATATTACATCAAATAAATGTAGGCTCTACGTCATTGGCGTCATTATCGATACACCATTAATCCTGTTGGACATCACGCACTCACGTATATTTTGCTATTTATTTATGAATTTCGTAAATGCAAACTTTCATTCTCTTGCTTTCTTTTACGGTACACGAACAGAGCGAATTATTTCAATTATCACAATTTAGTATTTAAATAAATAAAATATTCATTTGTATTCATATTCTTAGAATTGCTTCAATCACTTTCATATTTTATTGAAAATTTCTTTATTATGAGATTTTTTCTTTGCTATTGACTTTGATTATTATAGTTATATTTTATTTAGAAAGATAATGAATTAAAAAACGTAGAACCAGAATATACGTATTATATAATATATGTAACATTAAAATATTGAAAATTATTGATATAGATCGAGAAGAATGAACTATTTAGATATAGTCTGTCAATTTTTAAAGTCGAATGGCCAGTTACTTTATTATATAATTTTTATTTATTACTTTATATCAATTTTTTTAATATCAAGAATGGCTTAAACTTTAATATCAAATATATTCTACGAGTAAGATCGTTTCATTGAGGAAATTTTTTTTTTTTAATTATGTAATTTACCAATTAGCAGTTGAGAATTCTTAAGGAAACTATACATTCAAAGTATATTCAATTAATTTTGTAATTTGAAAACAACCGTAACAATTATTTAAAATTCCTAAACAATATTTAATGATTATTTATAACTTAGGAAATATGAAAACGAAATTTTATAAATTTTTTGGGAAAATTAAAGATAAATTTATTTTTAAAATTTAAGCGAAAGATTTTCTATGATTGAAAAAGCTTCGAGAGTTTAAAACTGTTTTTCACTTACTGATAGACTTATATTAATACTTAATTTGTTGTTTATATAATATTTGTAAAAAAAAATTTGCATTAAGGATGCCTTCTTTCTTTATAAATGAAATATTTAAACTGTTATGTTATTAATTAAAAAAAAGGAAAGAAGTGAAAAACTGCTTGAATTTTTACTCTCATACTTAAATAGAAAAGAAGAGTATTTAAAAAAAACTATATTTATTTGAATATAGTTTTGAATTTTTACTTGACGCCAGAAAAATATATACGTAATGTAAGTTGGGTTTCCACATGGTCTTGTCCAAGCCATTGAATTACTTGCATACGTAGTTACGAAAACTTTTCGCATGAGCTCATATTATTCCGTGAGCATAGTGATACTATCCCCTCTCTTTTCCTTTGTCCTTTTCATTATTAAATACTCATTGTTACCCAGCTGAGAAAATTAAACGTTCAACTGGGATTAAGGCCGTCTTATAAGCGAATCGTATATCGATCAAGTTGATACATCGGTCAGGATTTAAGACAATACTAGAACATATTTAAGACTTACAAGTACATAATTTTAGAATAAATAATTTTGTAGTGGATAATGTTATTAGTAAAAATATTATCGGATCGTTCGGTATAATAATACCACAATTACAAGAAACTTGAATCTTAATAAGGAAATGAACCGTACTTCTCTGGATCAATTAATATTTTTACGAAATTCATATAAAAGGAGGAGTTTGTGAGAAAATCGGCATTTTTACTGTGAGGAAGATGGAAAAAGATGATGATGTAGGAGAGAGTCTGGATGCATATTAATCCCGATCGAAAGTATACCCAGTTCCATATGGAGATTGCGAAGTTTTGATGGTGGAAACGGCGGTGGTGGCAGGAGCGGAGGCGGAGTCGGGAAAGGTATCAGGCCCCCATTTATGCGCATATATATCTCCCACGGGGCATCTATACGTATAAACTCACATATTTACACGCACATCCGATCTCACTCGCGAGCGAGCGCGCGCGCCTATGTACGTGTAAGATACGTTAAAGGCGAGCCCGTGCACCGAAAGACATGCCAGCGGACTTAGCAGCGCTGATACGGTGAAAGCTGATATTTTGTAACACGCCTGCCACTCCGTTCCATTACATTCCATGCAGCTCGGCCATCGGCGTCGTTGTCGCGACTAGTCACCTCTCGATTATATTTCCCGAAACCGGGATCGTGGCGAGACTGAAGAAAGAGATTCGGAAACATCTGTGTGAAGGGGTACGCTTTTACTTTCGTTGATAATGAGAATGTTGTAAGTGGCACTGAGCTACGATTCCCTTGATCGTATAATGACTCATTTTACAGAGGATGGGGTACATACAGGCTCACTACTCCGCCCATCCAACTCAGTATTCCTTCTCGTGTCCTTCCGCGACGATCGACCGAACCCGCCATCGAACTGCCTTTTCCTCTACTCCGAACGATTATAAGTAATTGAAAACTCTGCAAGAGGTTTTGTGAAGGTTACCCATTCGTTCGCCAGACATTAAAACGTTTTTCTTTGTCATTTATGACTCGGCTCTTGAAAGGTTCCTAGTCCACGAGCTTCGATCGATTATTAAAAACAAATCTTTAGCTTCGGCGCAATTGCAGCCGGGAAAGTAGATATTACTTTTTATTAAAGCTACCGTGTTAAATTAAACATTCTGGGTATTTATATTATTTTCAAATGTAATCAAGCGTTATTGTTCTCGCTCTATACTTATAAATGCCCAGCCATACAAAATTACTCTTTCATTATTTTTTATTTTTTATTAATTGAACACCAGTATTTAATTTTGATTCATCATTTGAAGATTTAACGATATATTTAATATTTTTAATATTACTCTTGTTTTAATGGCAATGTTACAATATATAAAACTGAATTGTTATTTTAATTGAAGTCAAAATTATTTTATATAAAGGTAGATAAATAGAGATAAATTGAAAGAAAGAGATAGCATTTTGTTCAAACGTTGTAAATTATAGGTCGTGAAATTAAAATTTAAATTGTCTGCAAAAAAAAAGAAGAAAAGATAACCTAAAAATAGTAATATAAGCCATGAATTTTACCATTATCCTTTTATAATTTATGATAATTTGTCGTTAAAAAATTCTTAATTTCGATAGAGATTTGGAAATGAAAGATACTTATCAGATATTTATTAAGAGAGTCCAAGGAAATTTAAAAGTATGTTATTGATAATTTGAAACTCAAGCAGCACCTCAAGTGGGTGGGTTTATAGTAAATACATGCGTAGGGTGCAGGAATGCGACGATGTGATAGCTCCATTCAAATTAATAGTGAAAGTTCGGGCTAGCCGTGAGGTATTAAGTTATCTCGAGCAATCATTTCATGAATGGCTAGATGGAAAATAGAATTTAAACGAGGAGTCCGGCGTGTTTCTTAGATCGGGAATCGGCTTCATGACCCTTATACCAACAAATTCATATTGACATGAACAACGCAAATCATAGGTACGGGTACGGTGGCGGCCATGACTTCTTTTTATATTGTTGGCCAATTCACGTGTTCTACATTGCCAAGCGCCGGCGAAATGGAAAGTGATGTCGTGGCCGCTCGACACTCGTCGGTCATTCCCGATATCACGGGGTGACTGTGGCGGGACTTTTCCCCCTCCGCCTTGATTCATCGGTCCCTTCCCCTCTCGGAGCCGAGCATTGCGCCGAAGGTACATTAAGCAACGTAATCGAGCGAGCGGGTTAGGTCGCTGATTTCTTTCCGGTTGTTTGAAGTACCATTTTTCTTTTGTCCTTTGGCTACCTTACCCTCTCCGCTATGCCTAAGTGGCGGCCATCAGCCATCGAATCCTCCTTCTTTTTTTCTTTCTTTCATATTACGTCATCATAAGAGTTCAAGAGTTTACAAGCTGCGCCATTGACTTGGTCTCAAAAATTACCTCGCATCAAATAGTCAATTATTTTCAACCAACAATATAAGGAGACAGTGATAACGAGAGTAATGCGCAATTTACAATATACATTACCTTTTGACTCTGATAATTTCAGTTTACATCATTAAAGGCTAGCATTTTACCTTTTATCTTTGCATTTGTAAGACGCCTTTTTTACATCATTATATCGTTAGCCATTTATTTATTCATTTATTTATTTCTTCGTGTGTTCTTCTTTCTTTCGATACTTAATTAATTTTTTCGTTTTTTATTTACTTTACAAGTTCATTTTATTAAAGTCTTATATGAATAATGAGTATGCCTTCGCATACTCAATAATTATAAGGGCGTAAACAATAAATGATAAATAAATTAAGTAACTTTAATAACTATGACTTAAATGTCATAAAAACAAATGAAAAACCCTCTCAGTGACAGTTACATAAGAATTATCGTTTTCAAAATAAAAATATAGCATAACTCTTGTTTTAAATGCAAATTTCAACTAGTCATTAAACAAAAGTGTATTGTTAGTATCTGTGAAGTTGTCAATAAAAGACTTCTGCTTATTCGCTAAAGCAAATTACTTATAGATTGGACTTTTATTCTTGATTTTATTCTTTTTCTAAGAATACTCAAACAAATAGGTACAGTAAAGTTTGATTACTATGTTTTTTAAAATCATCTTACAAATGCGACTAAAGTATACTTTCACTTACAACACAGAGCCGAACGTATATTGCTATTTAAATTTAATTTTAACTTTTAGGTTTACTCACTTTCTTCAACCTATATAAGTTCATTTTGTTCACTTGAACTCAACTTTTTAGAAAATTTTGATCGCCAGTATATATTTATTTACCGTTTATTGAATTACCAACAAAATACTGCATATTAAAATCAAAAGTGATTTATAAGAAAATTTGCGCAGATTTCATTCAATTTACAATATTATTATATAATAATTATTTATATTTCGACAATATGTACCAAATACTCGAAAATTTAAAATTATATTACTTTATTTAAAAATTTGTATTAAAATTTTAATAAAAATTTGACTATAGATTAAAAATTTAATCAAGTTTATAATAAGAAATTTACAATAAAAACTAATTATAAATTAAAGTACAACAGCAATTGAAATAGTAATTTTATAAGGCATATTTAATTTCAATATTCACATACCACACACACATATATATTATGTATACATATATCTTTATCACATATGGATGTGTAAATTTATATGTATATTTACATGTTCACGTGCGAGCACACACACGCATACACACACACACACAACATATTTAAGGAGAAAACGTAATTCTGCTTTCAGGTTCACTTAGGTAACCATAGCTATTATTTCGTTTCGCAAGCTCACGCTTTATATAGTTTGCGTTTTTATCGTCGTACAATACATGAAAGATTTGAGGGTGCATGTACAATATTACGTAAATACTACGAGTATTATCGATATACATCTTGTAATAAATAGAGAGGAATTTGTTAGCTAGTAACAGGACAGTGGCAATGAGCCTCGGGTTTATTATCCTTTCTTAAAGCTCTCTCTCACTTATTCTTCCTCTCGTTGTCGCCTAACCTTCCTATACATGGTGAATCAATGTATATATATATATAAGCGACCTCATCCCCTTTAGACCTACAATCCTCCTAATATGTTTGATGGTATAAATAAACTCCTAAATCATGTCTATAGATGCCTTTTGGCCCCGAGGCAATTACTAATTTACATGTATCATTAAAATAATTGTTTATTATTTTTTTTTGATATTGTGAACTTGAAAAATGTACAAGTATGTCGAGAAAAATATATTCAATAAAATATTATTTTATAAAAAATTATTAAAATTTAATATTAATCATGTTCAAAAAGGTAAAATATAGTTATTTTCCGATATTTTTAAACTTTGTATTTTTTAAATCAAGGTCTTAGTGTATTGTCATTTAAAAAAAGAAATGAAATTTAATTTTAAATATAAATCAGCAATAATTAATTAGATTCGTAATTAGATTACGAATTAATACTTATCATTAATTTGATGAAAAAATAGTCTGCAGTTATAAAATTATTTAATACTTTTTTAAGAATGCACGTTTTAGCATTATATATATATAGCATTACATTTTTCCATGGTATGATTCCATCTTATATTATTATTTTCATATTCATTTCAAAAATTTATTCTTTTCTTGAGTGAGATAGGTACTGGTAGCTTATGTGCATAGATGCGAATGATATGAAAATAATTAAATAGCTATTAATTCATATCCCGTAAATGTCATTAAAATTCGGACGTTAGAACTTGCTGCGTGAGCTCTTAATAGCTCCAGAGTTCCGACATTTAGATAAATTAGTTACTCTGATTAATAATTTATTAGTTATATGCGAACGGTTAGTCACTCTATGCTATTCATTTGATTCGATAAGCTCGAATATTGTAAGCAGCAGCACAACAAATTCTGAAAAGTTCGTTAGCGTATGATTGTTTAAATACGCGGACAAAAACATATTTTTGACTGCACTTACGAATTTGGTTGTAATTGAACTGATTTTGATTATGTTAAGAAAAAAATCTTCTTGTCAATTATACCTAGAGTATTATATTCTAAATATGGTATTAAAAAAGCTAAGATTTAAAATTATTTATGCATTCTTAGACTTAAAATACTTATAATAAGAAATATCAATTCTTATATTGTACGTTGCTTGTTTTTACCAATTCTTATCAAAATTTTCTTGGATAATATTCTTGATATACTAATACTAAAAATATATCAAATAAAGTATATACGTCAAAATATCGAGTTTGAATATTCTTTATGATTAAATATACATTCATTATTTCAAAATTAATTTTTGGTTTTAATATAATAAGGATATTTTAAATAATAATTAAATAATATTACTAAACATAAGTAATATGCGCGTCCAAATAAATAGGCACAGAAAAGACGTTCATAAATTGCTATATGATTTATAAAAGAAATTAATGTTTAGTGAAAACAATTAAGATTAAACAGTTGATTTTGCAAAGTAAGTTATAATCTTATAAAGATAAAAATTTTATGACTGTAATCTGTATATTATTCTTTCATAATAACTTCCGCCTTGATTGCATTTAATTATTGCTTTCATTTTTATATTTTCAGAAATACATTTACATTATTTTACCATTGAATTTTATAAATGATTTTATTTAAAAATGTGTTTTTAAAGGTAAAATTCTAGGTATAATAAACTTGAAAAAAAGTGTAGATTGTAGACAATTACTATACGTGATAAGAATTTAATTGTGTAAACAATGAAACTTTAAGTTTTCCCTCATTCTTTATAGTTTCCTTACTTATTTCGTCAACCAAGATGTGTGTAACTCGTTGAAGCTCTCAGTATACTGAACAAGTAATTATTTTCATAATAAATCAATACATAGTCAGATTTCTATTAACAATGATCCGTTATGTTGATTATGTTACGAGACGTGGCTATAAAAGTGAACTTTTTTTCTACGTATTTAATATTATGTTTTCGTTTCTTATTTCATATAAATTAGCTTAGAATATTTCAGTTAATAGTTAGTTCACTTTTAAAACATAAGTATAATAATGGTGATGTATAGGGTCGCATATGATATCAGGTCGAAACATAACGACATCCACATTTATTTTTAAATTCATTTATAATATAATCTATTTATATTTACGATCTGCACAAACATGATAATTAATAGATTCATAGTACCCTAATTTTTTTCATTAAAAATTTTTAAGCTATTTCAATTTATTTTATTTTTAATACTCACATTTCAAATTAACGTGGACATAATAATATATTATAATTTTACATTACTACTTTTTTAATTTCTACCTTTATATCGACTCTCAATATTTCATCTAAAATAAATACGAAAGAAGTATTTGAACTATTTTTGAGATATTTTTGAAAATGAGAATTTATTTATAAAATATTTTTTTCTTATTTAAATTTTCTTATAATAATTTTTATGAGATTTTATAAATTGACATATAATTTTTATGATTTATAAATTGACAGTTACCAGATAAATTATATTATATTATAAATTAGAAGAAAAATATAGAAATTATTTTAATTTATCTAAAATATACTAATATTATTTTAAACCATATTAAGAGATTAAAATGTGGATCACAGTATCATTTGAATTTCCTCTAAAGTTACGTGCCGATGGAAATAACTTTCAAATTTTTTTTTTTTTTTTTTTTAAAAACGTTTAAATGACAAATCACTTAATACATGCATCGACTAATCAACTTCAATGATCACGTGAGTGATTCAATAATCAAGTGATACGTTCCACAACTGTAGTAATGCATATGGATAATTAGAGGTACGACGGTAATACCTCGATGAGTTTAATGAACGTCGATTTAACTAGCTATAAATTTACTTTTACGTATTAGTGTCTGATAGTAATGTAGCAGCTTTTTTATTGCAAGGAAATCTTCCAGTTTCCGTGGGTCACTTACTGTTCACTTCTGTAACCTCAGTATCGGCTAATTTTGTCAATGCTGTAATCATTAATTGTCGTTACTGCCAGAGTAACTGTCGATACGTTTTATCTGTAAAAACATTGATAAAAACATTGATAGTATTGCGACTCATTGAAGTAAGATTTATTAAATAAAATAGTAGCCACGTTAGTCTATTGAATGATGCTGCCATAAATTTGTTAGCAGTGGTTAAGTGATATTATAGTTTTTCATTATAAATGTAAAATTTTGTTTTTCAATGTCAGAATTATAAATTCCCGTTAAAATGACATAAAAAATAACAGTGTTTGCTGGTTATCACTAACAATTTTAACGTTATGGTTATTCTACTAGCGCTAACTTATCTCTGACCCAATAATAGGTATTGTCCTCAGCAAAAGCATCAGCCTACCTCTAGTCGTTCGTTCAGCTTCCTTAGAGCGAATAGACGCTGAATTTTGTTCGTCTTATTTTTTACGCCAAGTAAAATATTTAAAGAATGAGTTATTTTCAAGGACCTACTTGATTTAATTGTCTTGTTGTTTCTAACCATGCATAAGATAAATGTTATTACATGTCTGTGTCCTTTGAGACAAAAAATAGGAATTTACTTCAATGTAGAGCATGAAAACTCAATTATAAGATTTTTTAATTAACGCACTTTTAAATATATTTAGTAATTGTATTTTATGGATTTAATTAAAACATCACCGACAGAATATAACTTATACTGCTTTATTCATTTTCATAATCCTCTGACCGTTTAACTTTGCTCATTAATAATTATTTATCCATTAATGTGTTATTAAATCGTAAACGTTCATGAAATTATGTATATATAAAAATACATAAGTTAAGAATAATTAGCAATTTATATTTTATTGGTTCAACTATATATTTTAGAACTTAATTGGTTCAACATAATGATGAAATCTTAAATATTTTTGAAGTTAAATAATTTACAAAGTTTGAAAATTCAAATATTTTCGAAAAAGTTTATTTCTTATGAAATTTAATTATTAGGCTAATATTGATTTTATTTTTTAAATTAAAAACATTAAAATTTTAATATCAATTATAATTGTAGATATAGTTATAAGTATATAAAATTTAATTTTTTTATTTTTAACATTAAATAAATTTATTTATGAAACATTGGTAAGAGATACAATGTTTGAATTATATACTTTAATTAAAAATATCAGAAATGAGAAAGTTTTTGTGATGAATGTTATTAATGAAGAACTATAAAAGGTTATGAAATTAACATTTTCTTTACATTGAAGTTGCCTACGAATACGTATATGAACTTCTGCGGTGCGGTATTATTATTAACACAACTGATTGAAACTTATTTCAATATAATAATAATACATTTTAGCCTGATTGAACGATAAATTTATACCAAAATTTTACAAAATTGATAAATTTACTGTCATACACATTTTCAATAATGCATTTGATAAACAATGAGATTCGTAAAGAGATTCGTATTTTTCAGTTTCTTAATTTATATTAAGATATATTATTCTATAAATATAAAATTTAAGAATAAATTCTTAATTTATATTAATTTATATTCTTATTTCTATAAATTTCTATTAATTCATATAATTTATGCTACTACGTCTGATATTTTAAGTATGCACTGTTACAGATAAAGTAAACTAAATTAAATAATCTATAAATTTCTAAGGTTTGAAATGACATATATCTAAACATAATGATAGTATGAAAATCGCCTTTTAAATCGATATTCTATACTTTTTAGTAAAAGAAGATGTACAATTAAAATTTTCAGGATAAGTTATGATTACACAAATTTTACAACATGAATGCATATACATTTACATATACTAAACATTTACATACAAATTTACATAGATTTATTTAATTTTATGAATTTATATAATAAAGAATTTGTACTTCATTCATTTGTGTTTCTGTTTTTATCAACTTTGCCTTACACTGCAATCTTACTTTAGGACATTATAACATATAATCAAATAATACAATCAGTAAACTATTTTTGCATTTTTTGTAATATAAATAATGACTTTCGAAAACCTACAACTAAATATTGTCAATTGAATAATAATCTATTAAGACTAATTGTAATAATTATACTTCAAGAACTTTGAATAATTTCTTACATTTTATGTATTCTAATTAAGAAACCAAAATTTATTTAAATAAAATTATTATGCATAATAATTAATTAAGTGAATATAGAATTGAATTGTACGCGGCGTTTATGAAATGTATTGTTTACATCATGCAAATATTTAAAAAAAACGCAAAATTTTAAAGTATCATTTTGAATTTAAAATATTTAATTTTTATGTATTCAAATTTCTTTGAATCTATCTTTTATTTAATAATAATTTCAGGTAATTCGTCAGGCAATTGAGACAATGATATTTTCAATGATGCAATAATATTCAATATAATTGAATATCACTATTCAGGAATCTAAGTTCCAATAATTAATAAGAATTGTATTCCTGTTAAATATATCTTCCACTAAAAATTTCGGATATTTAATAGTATTAAAAACTTTCAGTATGCGAAATGTGAAATGATGCTGAAGTAATAAGACTTTAATGGTGGCTTATTCGTAACTCAGGAGATTTCGATTCAAATGAATTTGACACTTCCACGGCTTAAGTAACACAACAACGGTATTTTGGTAATGATTATTCTATTGTGCGCGTAACAGAGCCATAATTACCATTTCATAAGTTTTTATGTTATTTTAAAACCTCCATATTTTATGTTCTAACAGTTAAAATTTTAAAAATAATGAGAAGTAGGAGTGCTGTTGTAGATCGCAACCACATGTTACGTAAACAGAAAATTCACAAGAAAACTGAGTGGGACTCTTCGGTTTCAGAATCATGTTCCCAACTAATTTCCATGGGACTTACGCTATTTAGAAATATTTATATATAATTTTATCTTTCTTTACTTATTCTTATAGAAAGAAAGTAAGATAAGGTCAATTGTAATATCAGTTCATATAACGAATGATATAAAGCCGAAATTTAGTTCACTAAAAACATTGAATGATAATTAAATATTAATATATTTCTTAAATTTTGTCGATTACTTCATTGGAAAATTTTCTTTCTCTCTATATGTTTCTAATGATCTCTATATCTTCCTAATGATAACCAAAATATATTCAATTCTCATGTATTTTAAATTTTAAATGTTACGAAATTATAAATGCAAGATCAATTTTTACTTACTAAGCCGTTATATGAATCGATAAATTATTTAAATATACGACAAAATAAGATTTTACAATGCGTATAACAGTTTTCGATTACTTATGAAACGTGTTTTATGAATTAAATTTTTTTATCAATATGTCAGTTTCTTGCATTAATATTTAACCACATATTATGTACCAAATAAGTCTTACATTCATTTACGCTATGAATTATGTAATTATGTATTATAGTATAATTATATATATAATTGTATATCATTACTTTTATGTATACTTTTACTTTTATATTGAATATTTTAAAAAGACATATAGAATAAATGAATTATTAGATAATAAAAAAAAAATTAGCAATTATTGATACATTGATTGGAGAGTATATCCCTTTATTTAAGTCCCATCTTACGTTAAGAATTATCCATCTCACTATATAAAAGAAATATATATTAGTTGCAATTTCTTATACATTATCTAGAATAATTAAAATATTTAATAAAAAATTTCTCAATAAGATAATTATTTTAATATTAATACTATATTATATATTGTTTAGAAATTGAAAATAGGTACACATAAATGTTATTGGAGAATTTTAGCATTGCAGAAAATTACATTTTATAGAATTATTATGAAGGATGCATAGAATTACTGTTAAGTATAACAAAATTAATTTGTGATTTAATTATTCGATATTATATTTAGTTGAATAATATAATATAATACAATAACATTTATAAAATTTAAAAAAATTCATTTTTAATTAATTCACGATGATAAAACACAATAATATACTTTTTAAATATTTAGTAACGCACTGCAGAAAATATTTTTTTAATTTAATAATCCAATTATATTTTAATATAAATTTTATGAAAATATATAAAATTGTTTATATCAATAAATCCAATTTTTATGTATCTGGCACTCAAGTTATTGATACGTCGTATTCAAGTTATTAGAAGATATTGATTTTGATTTGGTTTCAGAAAATCAAAAGAAATTATAATGGTTGAAACAATAATTTTCCTACTGTATTAGAACTATTATTTAATTTTTATAGCTTGAAAACGCAAGGCATTTGCATTCATCACTCTATATTACTTCATACTGGAAAGATTTCTCAAAAACCTTTTTGTACTTTTTTCATACATAAAAATGATAAAAGTTATAAACGCAATATTGATACGTTAAAATGGTACGTTTCATGTAGAATAAGCAAAGGTGATTATGTCCAGTTTTCTCTTGGATGTATACCTAAATGATTGATCGTGAATTCACAAATATTTTATGTAGGTTTAAAAAGTAGAGATTTCCAAATTAACATTATTAGTATATGCAAATTATATATTTCATGAATCTTACTTTTAAATACGGGAAGATTTATTTTATATAATAGTTGCAATACTAATGCAAGGTTTTTTTAATAATTAACAAACAATGAATACTTCATTTATAAATTAATCTATGAAATGTGATATGTATGGGCATTTACTTATAATAAATATTTAATAGATCGATCGATCAATAATGGAGATATGAAAAATAGTATTTTTAGATTTCTAACTAAATCATATCTTTCTAAAGAAGTTATTAAATTTATATTTATTATACACTAGTATATACAAATTATGTTTTAAGCATTATGTTTTAAGTGCAATACACTTTTTATTGCGTTTCGTTTCATCTAGAACTAACGCAAGGCTCTCTTCGGTTGTTCATCGCATATGATCTAGTACGAAAAACCTAATCTGTGTGTGAGCGAGGTTCGCGCTCGTATACATATACGGGTAAAGGTTGCAAATAGTTGCGTTACATCACTCAATGGTAAGTAAGAAAGAACCTGCCCGACAATCGAATCGGTGCACGAACTGCTATCACAAATACAATCGTTTGATAACAGCGACGAAGCTGAGCATTCGACTTGGTACTTCCTTGTTGCACTTCAAATTTTAAACCGTCAATTTTGTATATAATTCATAATATATACATATATTTAAGCTCTGGCATCGTTTTTTTGAACAAAATACTCATTAATTGTCGATAGGATGGATGTATTTACGCGTAGGTTAAATGAAATTATTTATGCTGTACCCGAGCGATATTAAGATGAATTCCATACATTAATGGTATTAGAAATCGGAGGAATTTTCATTAGACGAAGGTCAAATATTGTATTCTCATACATTATTATATGTATAGCGAATAAATTATTGGTATATCTAGAGTTTATATTACCAATTGGAATTTATATCCATACGTGTTAGCATCATATTCATTTCAAAATTAATAATATTTAATGCATACGCAGCTATCATCGTCTAAAAAAAATTATTTATAATTTATCGTGTTCATTATGAGAGCTACGATATTGTTTTATTTTTACTTTTTAAAGAATAATACGAATTTATTCGTTAAAATGCAGCAAAAATAAATAATAAAATTTGGTGGCGGAAGCGATTATTCCAATAATATAAACGAAACTATGCAGGGCATTCAGTCTCAGTTTAGTTTTCTAAATTATGAAGTAATCATTTAATGATTTCAAATTAGTATTATGGCTTAACTTTTTATTCCTCAATAAAAAAGCTTATTTGACTTTTAAAAGTAAGATTTACTGATTTATCATTTTTTTTAAGCCACATAAATTATACGTATTATGAATCATGAAATTTTCTTATTTCATATTTGAGAAATTAAAAAAATTCTTGTATAAACTTTATTAAAATAAATTTGAATTAAAATTTTTATTAAATCAATAGCTTCCGCATCATATTATATTGTAATTGATTCTCTTGATTTGAAAAGAGTCCAGGTAGATTAATTACATTGTTTCCTCCTTTACAGATTACTGCTTCAGCAATTAAAATTATGTTAACTTGATAGTTCACACTCTCTGGACTTCATTATATTGTTTCTTTTTGTCTTTGCTCTTTTACTCTCAGCTTGTACTTTTTTTATGTTATAGTACACATTCACAGTTTTGAGAAAATATATAAATTAATTAGCCTTTAAATTACATTTTTGAATTCTATAATTTTTGTTTTAATACATTTTAAATTTTATATTCTTTCATCATTGTAACACAAATTCATTTATATTGCTATATATACTAAATAATAAGGATGTGATAAATTTTTTTTCTATAAATAATTTTGTCTTTAATATCATTGATTGTGACGAATGTTATATATTATTATATAATTTTCATATTAATTATAAATTCATATTAGTTATAAATGATTTAAAAATATATTGTATATTATTATTATATTCCATTAAAATTTTGCGTTCTCAATATATTGATTGAGCATGGTTTAACTTTTTTAAAGTTGACGCTCTCGGACTCGTGTTATCAAGTCGTGCTTTTATTTTTTTATTATTTATTGAATTTTTAAAATGCAGCGTGTACATGTAATTTATACTGAGAATGTGTTATTTATTTGCTTGTACAAATAATGTATTCACGGGTTTAACGTTTACATATTATTTATACTATGCTTAAAAGCTTATGTTTAAACATGCATGAACATATACCTTTTGAAAATTTCATTATTACGTATTTGAAATTTTAAAAAAATCCTTCATAAATATACACCAGTATTTTCTTTATTGATATAGAAGTAATAGTTCATTGACAAAGAATTTCATAAAATTATTGTTAATTTAAATGCTATTTTTCAAATTATTAAGTTATTTTTACTAAATTATTACTACTAAACATTAACTAAATATTTTAATGATTCATTTTTTCCATTTTAAAGGCTGATGTGTTAACAATCTTTTAGATGCATTACCCTCGTATTTCTCATTCACATTTTTGGAATAATTTACAAAGATTCTCCGAATCATACTTTAGAAATTATGTTTTAGAATACAGTACAGTTTTTGAAAATGGTGGGACGAGGAACAAGTGAAGTTAACGTTATTTCTCTCGTTGCGCAAAAAATCCATTCGTACTAAGTAAGCTTCGAAAATATGGGAACTGCTAAATTTTGCACCTCTGAAAACAGTTCAGAATCATATAATAATTATTCAAGCTTGATTGCATCTGCATATTTATTCTTAAACATTTTATTTTATATAAACATTAAATATTTTTATTTTCATGCTCTTAGTTTGTTTTCTGCAGTTGAACCGAAAAATGTATGACTCATGTAAAGAAGAAATTTTATTAGGCTTCTATAATTTTAAAGTAATTTGTGCATATGTACGTAAAAAGATGTCCACACATATTTTTTATCCTTATTCATAACATCCTTTTGAGCGCTTGTCTCTTGTATTTTACAATTTTTTAAGCGCTACTTGTTGATTTGTCTTCTTCTTCTTCTTAATTTTTTTCCTCCTGTAAATAGACTTATATGCCATTCAATTTTCGCTTAACACAGCTAAGAAAGTTGTTATCCTTGCTTGTCGTTCGGCGCAACGTTGCCCCGAATTTCGGATCAGCACGTCTCCAACGATAAGAAAGTCTCTTTTGCTTCCTACCTCCACGGCTTTTCTGCTCCTCCAGCTTTAGCTCATCACCCCCCCCCTCTCCTATCATCTCACGCCATTCTTATACCTTCCGTAAGCCTTCTTTACATCGCATTGTGTCTACTCCGCGAATGTTTTCCTTATGCGGAAAGTTTATGAGCTCGCAGAATGCAAATCCTGGCATTTACGAAAATTCTTCTTTGACGGTAGCGATCTAATTCTTTTATTTTTCATTTTCCTCTACTAATTGTTCAGAATGCAATTTTATTCAGTTCCTCAGAAAGTTACATTCACACAGTATAGCTATATTTTCTTTCAAATATCTTAAAATCGTAATGAATCTAATAATCATATTCAAGCGATAAATTTTATTAATTAAATCAGTGGAATATCATTAAAATGAAAGCTATGCATACTAAAAATGTTGCATAGAAAATTTTGAATATTTTTAAATGCAAAAATTTTTATCATTATTAATGCATATACATATGATATATGTCTTTATAATAATCTAAAATATATATCATCAATAATTTTAAATAAGTTTTATATATAAATGTTAATTTATATATATATATATTATATATATATATATATATATATATATATATATATGTATGTAATAAAAAAGATTAAAATATCTATAACTGATTATAAATATGAATATTTCCTTTTGGAATATTATAATAAAATCATTTTTTAATGAAATTGTATATTATTATATAACTTGCAAAATATAATATTTATAAAACATTTATATTAAAAGAATGAATTTTTTTTTAATTTTCGAAAAGTATTTTCTATTTTCTTATAATTTTTATTTAGTTTTGGTATATATAAATTATATTATAATGTAAAAGTTAATCCTTTCAGACTCGAATTATATAAATATTATATTAAGCATAATTGAAACGAAGATACATCTACTCATGTATTAAAATTTTATTAATTTGATCTACAGAAGAATAGGTAATGAATACATTTTGTTATTTCTTATTTCAAAGACAATAACAATCTTATGAAATGAATATTTATGAATAATTATGTATTTAGTATGTTTTATGTATATTATTTAAAAAATGCGTAATATCCAAATTATATTAATTAATAACTATTGTTTTTACTGTTCATTTTATATATATTTATTCGTAAATAAATTTTTATGTTGACATGTTTATTACTTGATAAGTGTGTTTAAATTTATCTAAGATTGATAATAATAAGTTTAAAGCCCGTGGGAGGCAGGGACAGAGAGAGAGAGAGAGAGAGCGAAAAGCAAATATTAAAAGTAAAAAATTAGTTGGGTACGCATAAAATGTTAAGGTAAAATTTCAAGATATTATATCGGGTTTTCGAAAAAGGTTTAGCAGTTTACAATTTGTGAATTCCTGTACCTTGTAAGAAAAGTAACTTGTTGAAAAGCGTAAAATTGCTCTACTAGGTAACATCCGACATTCCTCCTTACTTAGAAATAGAATAAGATTTCGAGCTTATTTTTTTTATGGTTATATTTTTTTCGTATACTTATATAATTTTCTAATTTGAACTTAATCCTTAACAATTATATTTACTATAAATTGTATTTCATACTTTTAAAATCATTTGTGTTACATCTAATAGGATTTGATCAGATTCTTAATTATCAAGTTTCTTTTTGTAAATTTTTAAATTAGTAGTAATAAGCATACAGTAATGTAGTATAAATTAACATCTAAGAATATATATTTTTTGTAAACCAATTTAAAACGTTTCTTTTAATTACAGTAATTAACCGGTTAAGTTAATTTAATTAAGTTTAATTACACTAATTAAGTTTAGTTTTTTCTATATAACCTTTTAACAATATTTATTATTAACGATATAGGTGTAAAATAATATTAATTATTTTATATTGTTTAAAAGTTTATTTATAAAAATAACAAATTATATTTTATTCGAATATATTGTGATTTTTCATCAACATTTAATTATTATTCAGTTAAAACTATTTAAATGAAGCACGTGATGAAAAACTCTGAATTGATATTTTTTAGAATTGTTGGATGATTTTATGGAAGCATGCATGTTAAATTATATATTTTCCGACGAATTTTTTAGATAGTTTTCATCTCATTATAAATTATGTAAAGTGCATAAAAAATTTTGTGAGAATTTAAATTTTTATATTACTAGACAACATATATTTATTGAATTATTTAAAGTAATTTAAGAAAAGTATTTATAATTTAATTTGTTGTTTGATTAAGCTATAAATTTAAGTTATAAGCTAAGATATACTATTTGATAGATAGAAAAATTTCTTACAATTATATTTAAATCGAGTTAATATATTTGTATAAAAAAACTGTTAAAAAATAATTAGTGGTAAAAGCAAAGAGAATAGTAATTCAAAATAGATGTTTATAAATGTGATTGTACACATTATGGACTCTTGGAAGCGCTTGATTGGCAGAATAAACGAAGTTTACAACTAGCAGGTATGATAGTTATTCTTCATTTTCGCTGTGTAAATTTGATCGAGAGTATAAGAAACTAAAGGCCACATCTTAGTCGAATGTATTTATCTAAAATATTTATGGAAATGTTTATCTCATTAATAAGAAAAAAAATAAAAGATTAGAACTTTCAGAAGAAGTATGAATGTCGACAATAGTACTCTTCATCCAAATAAGCCATAAGAGCGTAAGAATAAATAACAAAATGTAGCAGAGTAGAAAAAGAAAGATTCAAAATTGTATAAATTTAAGATCTTAAAAGAATTCAGGCCATTTAATCTTTTCTGATTTCAGAATGATTATTTGCTATCATTGTTTATGATTTTGTATAATAAACATTTTTAATACGTGCAAAAAGGAAAATTTTAGAATAAAATATAAAATATTAACAGAGAAAAGAATCCTAATTACAAAAAATTAAATGAGTGTAAATAATTAATGATCGTGTAAAGTATTAAAAAATTTAAATTAAAAATATAAGATTAATTCATTTTTTCTATTAAAATTAAAACTTTCCGAACGCTCTATAGGACCATTTTCCCTCATAAGTATTTAGAAAATTATGCACAAGAAAACAGGAAGAACTGACCTTTAATAATTAAGCAAATTCACTGATAAGTATAAAAAAAAATAAGCATTTATAAAAGGTTTTACAAAGAAAACTTTTTTTCAATAAATTTGTGTAAAATATTTTGTTAGATATTTTGAAAAAATTTTTTATTATTATTATTATTATTATTATTTATACTATTAAAATTAGTTTTATATATAATATATTTTACTCCTTTTTAATGTAAAAAATAGTTAAAATATCCTAATAGGAGTAATACTACGATAATATCAGTCTCAGCAATTATTAAGAAATTTATTAAATTGAATTAATTGAATATTAATTGAAATTTTTTTTTATAGTACTATAATAATAGTATTATTATTAAATTTTTTTTATAGTACTATAATAATAGTATTATAACAAAAATTTGTTTTCAATATAAATATATAAATTGAAGAAAATTTATTTTTATTCAATTTAATAAATTTCTTAATAATTGCTGAGACTGCTATTATTTATAAATTATAACATTAATCTACTGAAAAATAGATATTTTGTTCGTAATAAGTAGTAATTATTTTCTTGCCTATCTTCTTTAGTCTTAAGTAACATTTTCAAAATATACGACAATTTAAATTAATGTTTCTTTCGGGAATCAAGAAAAGAATGCGCGAATTTTGACGTCATAAATGGATGTTGATGATTGTATTGATTCAGACCATTTGCAATCCGTAAATTCTATGCATGTGTGACTATTAATGCCTGGCAAGAAATGCTCTTAGGCTCGTGGACATGTACGTGTGGAAGGAATACTGACGAAATACATAGCAAGTTGTCTGCGGATTTCGTATCCGTTCAAGGCAATCAGCTTCTTGCTTACATTACGAAATGGATGTCAAATTATGAAAAATACGTGTGCCAAAAAAACCATTCTTATCAAAATTTAACGTATAAAGTAAAAATCCTAATCAAAACTATAACACAATATTCATATAATGTAATATTCATTATGCCTTATACGCTGTACATGAAGTTAATTGTTTTTTGATTAGGTATTGAGTATACTTGATTAATCCTTCTGAATTGAAATGTCTTTTAAAAAATATTATTTTATAGTATTAAAGTAAGAATATATTTTTCACAATTTTTGTGATTATAATAAAAATTTAAAATTTAGTTGTTTTTTTTTAAATATTTTATTATTTATAGTGTTTCAATATTTAATTTCTCAATATTTCTAATAATGTTATTTAGTGTTATTTTTGTGAATTTAGATAGTAATAAGGAAACTGTCTACAGAAATAAAGTTGTTGGTTGGAAAATTTTTTATTTAGCTTAAATAAAATCAATAGGTTAACATGGATTCAGCAAAAAAAAAGAAAGTTTGTTTTATTCAAATTAAAATCTTAAAAGGAGGAAAATAAAAAAGTTATTTGTGTTAAAAATTGTTCGTGAAGGATTATTGATAAATTTGTCTTTTTTTGAGTCATATTCTCTAAAGTCTGAGCGGTAAAATGTTCTAACGTTAGAAAATAAAAGATAAGTCTTTTGTTACGAGTTTGTTTGAAAGATGTTTGAGTGAAGTAATCAAATGCATAAATATAATTCATGAAAGATAAAGGTTTTTTTATAAAAGCAGAGAATGAGTTTATTATCTACCGATAAGTCAAAAGAAAATGAGAAGAAACATAAGAGTAGGGAATGTAAAAAATAAGATGGTATTGACGTTGAAAAGTGAAAAACCAAAGGCGATGACTTAGCTTCTTTAGCTCGCGAGCAACCCTCTCCCAAATCCTTTTTATTCACGTCACAAGCTGATCTTGCTAAAACATGGAACTAAACTTCCGCAACTTTTTTTAGTTTATCTAAACAAAATACCGCATGGAAAAACGAGAGGCTTAAAAATAGTCGCATGATTTTTTCTTATGTTAACAAGGAGCATGTCAGTGATGTGAGAAGAATTTAAATATGTTCCTCCGCATACATTCAATTATACTTTCATTAGCGATTCCACTTTAGAACATGAAAATTCAAGAAACAGATTAAGTAATCTAATTATGAAGATGGATCGCAAATGAATAATTCTGGATATACGCGAATTAAGTTCGCGTACTTACTTATTTTTCTTATCTTAATCCTCTTATTTTAGAAAGAATCCGGGGTAAGTATTAAATCTAAAGTTGATCATTTATATAAGTTAATAAAACCAGGAAGTATCGATACCTTGATTATTTATACGTATGACTTACATTTATGTGTATAAACGCGAACACGCACGAATTTATGTACGTCTATATGTAAAAGTCCGATAAAAAATTTAATTTGACAAAAAATTTGATTTCATTTAAATCTAATATGTAATAGAATTATTATGCCCGGGATTTCTGTTTGTTTATAACAGTTAATTTTATATAAGTATTGCTTGTTCTTAATACTAGAAAATCTTACGTCTCCTTGAAAAAGATAAGTGCAACTAATAGAGATCGCATTAAATATCCGGAACTCTTTGAACTTTGAATCATCTATACGTTATTTGTTTCATTTATGTATATACATCTACATTTCTATCATGTTTCAATTCGTGGGCACGATAAATCTCATTCGTACTCTGTTAGCCCGTTGTCTCCTGTATATAACTATCGCGTTCCACAGCAAATTTCCTAAATTTAATTCTAGCACTGATCAATCATCTTCCGTATAATGGTGATTATGTATAGGTGAATAATCATGCAGATTAATGCATTTGAGAAATATGTCTTTGCTTACTTTATGATATTGAAACTTTATATAATCTTTAAATCAAGTGATTAAAGCATAAGCAATTAGTAAAATTAGCCGGTTATTTATAATAAACTATTTTTGTATTACACTTTTAACAATATTAATTTAAAAGTATTAACATTATCTATTTTTGCAATTTTAATCCTAATCTATTTAATAAACGTTCATAAAATAAAAATTTGAAATAAGATAGTATTTAATAAAATAATTTAAAAACAATTAATTTCTTTTCATTACAATTTATACTGCTTGTATTGTTATAATTTTATTTAAACTTTTGTAAATGTTTTGTAAAGCGTTGATTTTTTAAACAGCTCACAACTGCTTTTTATAATCATCTGTTCTTTTTATCTTGATGCATCATGCAGGAGTTTTTTTTTTGTGTTCGTGTATCTTACAGTTCATTATTTAACCGATTCATATATAATTTTCATGAATTTCGAAAATAATGCAATTAACATTGTATAAAAAAATTTTAAGTTTTCATATTTTATAGTACATAAAAGTTTTTATTTTAATTATTGGCATATGAGACTTTTATTGAAATTAGAACTTTACAAAGATAAATATAAAAAGATAAACATAATGTCAAGAATCTTTTTCGATTAGCAATATAAAATTTATAGATATTTTATTTTATTAACTTAAGATTTTAGGTAAGAATGTTATAAATTTCTAAATTTAGTTTGATATTTTTGACCATTATAAGGTAAATTATATAATAGAAGTGTAGACATATGGCCTTAGTTTTAAGAAAAAAGTTATCAGATAATATAGATTAATAAAAAAAATATCAGTTTTCACATTATATAACGTTGATTTTATTTCAATACAAAACCTTTTCCAACTGATATCAGATACAAATGTAATCAAATTAAATTTCTAATTACAAATAATAAGAATGGACGATTAAAATAATAGAACAGGTATTCCATATGCTGGGAAGTAAAAATTAAATGAATAATATTACATATTATAATATAATATATTTATTAAATATATTTAATAAATTAAGATAATATTCCATACTTAATACAATGAGCGATCATCGGTGACAATGTTCAGGACACGAGCAACATTAGAGAGGCATTAAATTCTCCGGTACATGACGAGCGCATGGATACAAAAATACCTAGGTTACAATGTAATAACTAAAATTTTAATCTCACCCGAGTTTTATCATTCCGTTCTTTCATCCATTCATTTTTTCCTTTAAGAATTTATACGTATGACATTTATTTTACTTAATGATTTATTTTCTTTTTGACAAATCAGATTCGTAAAATATTCGATTACTTTAAATTTTTTCCATTTGTAATAAAAGCTCATTATGTATATATTATTCATCGATACCTATTCATGCTTATAAAATTTGTTCTAATTATTATCATCAAAAGCTTGATATTTTTCTTCTTTCTCATTATTAATAATTATATTAATAATTATCTTTTGCATAATTCTATTGTTTAACGAAATCATGAATTAGAATAAGATTAGATTAACAATTTAAGAAATTTATTTTATTTTTATTACAAAAATTACTTTCGTTTAATAAATAAAATTTTTATATTTTTAAATTTGTCTTCCTTTTTTTTCATGACTATTACTAGATAGAAAAATCTTAGTTAATTCATGAGTTATAACATATTTTTATTTATATTTTATCAAAAAAATTTTATTCAGAATCAATTTTTACATGTATTCTAATCAAATATTAAAAAATAAGAAAAATTTTTTTTAAAAGCTATTAATTTTTAATTTATATTCTTCACATAAGAACAACATTCATATAAATATAATGAAATACTTTCTTTAAGATAACTACAATTTTTATAAAGCCACGATTTCCTTGAATAAGCATTCACAATTTTATATTTATATTAAATTAACAATAATTATTCTTACGGGGCGTATATGTACAAGGGTTGCGTTAGAAAGCCTTGATATTTATTAGTTAATGTTGTTTTCGGGTAATCACAAAAGAAAAGAGGAAACTATATAGTGATTAGAATTAATTTATTTGTAGAATTTTGAGTAACACTCTGAATAGAGTAGACTTGGTCTTATCACACTAACTGTTCTTATGAGCTTTAGTAGTAGTCTTGTTGAAGGAAGGGAGTGTACTCGCGGTCTTTTTTTGTATTAATTGATAATTAGTTATTTAGGTGACATGCCAATCGCCGTGTAGTTGGCGCCTAATTGCGCAGACCGAAGACAATCGATTCCGTGTTATATGATTAATTACTTTTCCGCGCAGGTTTGTATTGTAGTCATGACGAAAACGAGGTCGCGTTGACGACTTGGTTTAAAGGGCATTTCGCGCATTAACATTCCGCCACCTTTGAATGAACTCATTCTACGAATTATAAACTTGGTATAAATATTTGTGGTTTGATCCTTGGATTCGATGACAATGATGCGTATCAATGAATTTCTGATGACCGGGTATTATTTTCTATGGGAAGGGGCGATACTCTTGCTGCAGGTCGTACGTATTCTTCTGTTGCTGTATGCAGTTCTAAGTTCCGCACGAATCCGTCTTTTCCTGGGTAGACGTTGATGACCCTTCCAAGAGGCCAATGTAGAGGAGGCACGTTGTCTTCCTTTAAGACGACCATGGTTTCATGTTCGATAGTATCGGTGATCTGAAACTGCCATTTTGAACGGTTATTAATTTCATTTAAATATTCGCGTGACCACCGCTGCCAAAATTGTTGTCTCACTATTTGAATGTGTTGCCAAGATGACATCCTGTTGATCCTTTCGTCGTCGTATTCCTGATCTGGCAGTGTGGTGAGTAAGTCTCCAATTAGGAAATGGGAAGGAGAAAGAACGTTTAGGTCATTTGGATCTGAAGATAGAGGAGTTAGAGGTCTAGAGTTTAATATTGCCTCGATTTGTATTGTATATGTTAAGATTTTTTCATATGTAAACAACCTATTCCTTATAGTACGGATAAAATAGTGCTTGAAGGATTTAACCGCCGCTTCCCAAAGTCCACCGAAATGAGGAGCGCGGGGTGGTGAGAAGTGCCACTTTATTCCCTTATTATGTAAACAATCCGTCAATTCGTTGGCTTGGCTGACGATTGATTTAAGTTTATTAAATGCACCGACGAAATTAGTAGCATTATCTGAATAGATGTTTTTGCATTTGCCACGTCTTGCGAAGAATCTTCGCAAGGCTGCTATGAAGGTGTCAGTTGATAAGTCGTTCACTAATTCGATATGAAACGCATTCGTTACAAAACACACAAAAAATGCAACATAAATTTTTAATTTGTTTATATTACGGAACTTTTTCTCTTTCATAAAAAATGGCTCGCATAGATTAACTCCGACATTATAAAATGAACACTGTGGCGTTACTCGTTCACGCGGAAGATCACCCATTATATTTTCAAACTCGCGAGGCTTGACACGAAAACATTTAATACATTTTCGAATTACTTCCTTAACCAAACCTTTTCCTGCAACCGGCCTATATATTGGTCCCACTCCGTATAAGGTGTCTTGAGAGCCAATGTGCATTAATTCTTTATGGGTGGATTCTATTATTAATTTTGTAATTCGGTGATCCTTCGGTAGGACAATAGAACATTTAATTTCATAGGGAAGTGTAGCGTTTCTCAGCCGACCTCCGACTTTAATTATCCCGGATTCGTCCATGAACGGTGCCAATGAACGCAAGGAGCTATTTTTGGATATTGATATGCCGTTTTTTAGATTTTTGATTTCCGACGCGAAGCATTTATTTTGCACGTATTTGATTATTAATTTGTTTGCGTCCGTCAATTCTTGTGTGTTTATCGATCCGGCTACCGTCGACTTTTTGTTTCTCGCGTTGTTACAAAATCGGCTAATGTATGCAATGACGCGTCTTAATTTATTTATTGACGAAAATTTATTAAATATTTAATCCGTTGAAGTAGTTTAATGGTTACGTTAAGGATAACCTTGGCCTTCAAACCGGGTAGGGGACACGAATTATCTTATTTTTTGGCCACTCCGTTTCTGGTAGTTTTAGCCAGGTAGGCCCGAGAGTCCATAAATCGTTCTTAATTAATTCAATAGGTAATTGACCTTTAGGTAATGAAATAGTTTCTAATGGCGCAACGCGGTTTTTTGAGCAAAGGAAATTACAGAAGGTCTCTCCTTGCTCATTTGTACTTTTTAAATATATACAAGCCCCGTACGCCTTCTCCGACTCGTCGTAGAACCCGTGAACTTTAATTGATTTGACATTCTTAATTACTACCTTCCGATTAAAGCTAATGTTATTTATTTTTGGGAGTTGTCGTACAAATGTAGTCTAGGCAGTATATATTTCGGTAGGTACTGACTCGTCCCATCCGGACGTCGATTGCCATAGACCTTACATTATTAACTTAGCGCGTACGATGACTGGACCAACGAGACCTATGGGATCAAATATCTGAGCTATTTTGCTTAAAATAATTCTTTTGGTTATCTTTTCTACGGAATAATTAGTTAATTTATAATGCAAGGTGTCTCGACTCTTGTTCCATTTTATGCCCAGGGCACGCTGCTCTTTATCTATCTTTGTCAACGACACTTCGTTTATTTCATTAAAGTCTGGATTTGTAATGTCCAACGCGTTTGACGCCCATTTCTGCAGCTCTAAACCCGCTATTTTTAGAATTTTGTTTAATTTGGTTTTAATTTGCAATAATTTAAGAATGTTATCCGCACCTGTCAATAAATCGTCGACGTAAAAGTCTTCTCATATTATCTTCGATATTTCAGGTTTTTGCATTTTTATTGTATTGGCTACTTCGACGATTCTCGATATAGGATGTTTTGATATTTGGTGTCCGCTTCATCCACCCAGATCTGTCGATACATTTGTTTGATATCCGCGAGCAACACGAATTGGTGTGTACGAAATTTTATTAGTAAGGAGAAAATATCCCGTTGAATAGTTGGCCCGGACTTTAGACAATTGTTTAGAGAAATTCCGGAAGACGTTTTTGCGGAACTATTAAATACAACCCGCAATTTTGTGGTCACCGCTGAGTCGTTTATTACAAGCTGTTGAGGCAGAAAGTATCCTTGAGCTGTGGGCTCGTTGGGACACTCATCCATATGCTTTAATAAGATGTATTCGCGTATAAATTCGTGATAGTCGGATTCTAATTTTTTATCTTTCTTTAATCGTCTTTCTAAGTTTATAAACCGGCGACGACCCAATTCATAAGATTTACCTAATTCTTTAATATTTTAGTTTTTTGGCAACTTGACTGTAAATTTATTTGTTGCAGGATCGCGACGCGTTGTTTCTTTGTAAAAATTCTCAATATCGCGATCTTCTTCGGAGACAATTACTTTGTCATTTATTTCTTCGATTTCCCAGAACGGTTCATATCTCTATGCAACTGTTCTACGGAAAGATAACATTTATTATTGGATTTTATATTCACGAATGGATGTCCAATTGTCGCGGTAATGATCCATCCTAATTTTGTTTTGGTTAAGAATGCGCTATTATTTTTTAATTTAATTTGCCCGACGCACAGCAGCCTATAAAATACATCCACACCTAAAAGTGCATCTATAAATTGTGGTTTGTTAAACGTTGGGTTGGCGAGTTTGAAATTTAACGGGATGTTTAGATTCCCTTTATTTATTAGCTGTGACGGCAGTGAATTGCATGTGCGCGACAATATCATAAAATCTATTGTAGATTCTACTGCGGATGATGTAGACATAATTTTCGCGGCGACTGATTCCTTGATGTTGTTTTTAACTCGCTTATGCCTTCGATGGGCATATTTATTTTAGTTTTTGGTAACGGTAACCGGTCCGCGAGGTTCTTACTCACGAAATTTTCTTTCGACCCGTTATCTAGAATTACTCGAGCAGATACTTTCTTTTGATTCTTATCGATTATATATATTAATGCTGTCGATAAGAGCACTTCTGCATGAGAAGTTGTATTAAGAGTCGTTGTCGTCGACTTATGTATATTATCATTCGATCGAGTTGGCGAACTATTAGACATTTCACGCGCATCGTAATGCAAAAGCGTATTATGTTTTTTATTGCATTTTTTGCAATTTCCTTTTTTACATTAACTATTAGAATGCCTAGCATTGAAGCAATTAAAGCATAATCGTGTTGATTTTATTGAATTCGCGCACTCTATCAAGGTTAATTTACGAAAGTTTTCGCACGTATGGAGTAGGTGAGACTCGTTGCAAATGATACAACCGATAGTTTCTTTATTAGTTATAAACGCGTTAAACTGTGTTTTGAGTTGCATTTTTTTATTTATCGATTGATTATGAGTCATTGGGTGTGCTGAATGGATTCCTATTCATGAAGGGAGAACGTTTGACATTAGTCGTAAGGATTTTTCATTTAAAAAATTTATAAAATCTTCCCATTTCTGCATTTCCTTTCCGGTTATGGTTTTTTGATATTCGCCGAGCGTGATTTTATCTATTTTTAACGAAATTATGTATATCGACAAGGATCCCCAATGATCGACTTGTTCGCCTAATGTCTTTAACGCGTATAGGTTTACTTTAACATCATCTATCAGGCAACTCAACTGATTAGATGATTCTTTAGTTATTGGGGGTATTTCCATTATGTGTCGAATGTGTTGCTGAATGATGATCCTAGGATTGTCGAATCTTTCTTTCCGCACCTCCCATGCTTCGTAATAGTTTTCAGCGAAACTATCAAGAGAACGTATAACCGCGGCGGCTTTATCCTTCAAGGACGATTTTAAATAATGAAAGTTTTGAATTAACGACAAACTTTCGTTGTCATGTACTATTTTTAAGAATGAGTCGTGAAATTCGCGCCTTTGTCGAACGCTCCGTCGAACGTTTTTAATTCAATTTGCGGTAATTTAATATTTGATCCACCTCGGTTGATCTCGCTAGCAGCCATGCTATTATTTTCGAGTCGGTTCCTACTTGCGGCCGCATTTTGATTTTTTAAAATTTGTTTAGCGCGACACACGACTTCAAAATATGAATTTTCAAATTCGTCATCATCTATTCCACTGTCCTATTCTAATTTGTCAATTTTAAGTTTAATGTTTTCATATACGTCTAATAACCCTTCAATTTTTTCTAGGTGCATGCGAATTTCTAAATACTTAGTTTCGTCTTTATCCATAAAACGCGTAAATTTTGTTAGTTTCGTTTTAAGCGCGGCCCTTTCTCTCTTTAAATCGCATAGTAGTTCTGCCATTTTTATTTATTTATTTTTTTTCAAAATTAATATATTTTACGATAATAAATGAGAGAACAGATTTTAGTGGAGGGGATGGAGAAGGATGGACTTACTAATTCGATGATTTGAAGTTGTTTTCAGATGGCTGGACGTTTGCGCAACGCAGGTTTTGTATTAAGTAAGACGAAAAAGAGGTTGCCTTAACGATTTGGTTTAAAGGGCAGTTCGCGCTTTAACAATTATATTAATTAATGTATTTTTTTATTCATTTCTATTTGTACGTATTTTATAAATAAAACAAATACAATTCATATATGATTTATTATGAAAATAATAGATTGGATAAATAAAAAAATTCGAGTTCAACCAAAAAGTTACGTTTTCATAATTTTGTGATGCAATATTTTCTGAGTTCTCTATACGATAGTACGAGTGACAGTATCAACTGTATCAATATCTGATCTATCAGAAAATAGTGTTAAAGATACACATCCAAGTTAATAATGGAATATTTAATTAATAATAGAATAAATAAATGCATCCACTGTGATTTATTATTTATTCAAGTTTCACAATTATACTTCTTTAGCAATGAAGTTACGATTGGCCATTTAGAAATGAACTTGAGATGCTCACAACTTAGTATATATTTACTACAAACAAATGGGAATTGTAATATTTATCATTTATACATAGTGTTTTATATGAATAATATAAATCTTTATTTACATAAAGATATAAATTTGTATTTTTAAATATAACTTATATATATGAATCTACGCGCACAGAAATAATAATTTTTATAAAATACTAAATTATTTTATCGTTAAAAATTTATAAATAGTATTTTGTCTCAATTATATTCTACACAAATTATAAATGTACATTCAATCAGAGTTGTTTTTCATATTAATTTTTTATTATTTCAATAAGTATTGATAGCAAAGTATAATTGTATTTTATATAATTACTAGGTTATTATTTTTTCAAAAATCAATTAATTATTATCCATTTCATTGAGTTAACTTTTTACCTTTTATTTTTATATTAAATATAGTATTTCATTTAGGGCTTTATTTGCTATATACAAAGTATATATATAATGTAACAGATAAAACGTATATAATTTTTTTATTCTTAAATATAATGTAGTCATTAAATTAATCTTTGTGGTTTTTTTAATTTTGTAAGAATAACTTTCAATTACTAGAATATTATATTTTAATAGAAATTTTAATGTTCATTAAAAAACGATATAATTGATGCAAATAAATAATGTTTCTATTAATTGGAAATAAAATTTTCAGCATAAATATTTCGTTGAAGATATATAAATAAAAAATATTAATAGTATAAAATTTCTATAATTTTCAATAACAAATAACAATTAGTTGGTAAACATTGAATTTGTTGGTAAAATCTGATGCTCATATATATTATTAAGAAATTTTGAAAGGTATGGAGAAAATCTTTTATTCGTCGAACTTTTATAATACTTTTTTTTAATTTTTTAATTTCAAAAACTTTTATACATACGTGTACTGCCAACCTTAAATTTTTTCAGCTCTGTAATATAAATATATCTTTATATATCTATTTTGCGCTTAAGTTTAATACTGTTAAGTATTACGCATAGTGAACACCTTGAAAAAAATCATATAGTGATTCATTTATTGCCATTATTAAATTATGTATATGTTGACATCTTAATCAAATTATGTAATATGTATAAGAGTTTCAATATTCTGTTTCATTTGAAATATCGAATATTAAAATTTATATTACTGCACATTACGAATAAAGAATCGTAGGTTTTCTAGCGAAATGATTAAGTGTGATTAATTTTTATATTTGGAATTGTTTATTTGTGTAAATATTTTTTTCCCTTTTTTAATACCAAATATTATTATTTAAATAAAAATATTAACAAGAAATAGTTCTATTTGATTCATCTGAATATCAGTGCAGAATATATGTATGTTATAAATAATTACATACCATTAATTCTAAATATAGATCTGTAAATAATAAATTTTTTTTAAATCACTGAAAATATATTAATTATGTATTATGATTAAGTTAAGGTTACGTTAACTGTTATTCTATGTAGAAATAAAACTTATGTTGTAAATATTTACAATTCTATTATACTATTATTCAAGATTTGTATTTAAAAAGTTGTATAGATAGTAATGCATAAATAAATATTAAGTAGAAATAAAGCTTATTCATTTTAGGACAAAACATTTTCAAGTTGATTTTTATTTGAATTGTTCAGCAAAGAAGCTTCATGGGTTGTAATAAGTTTTCAAACGTAGTTGAAGTAGCTTAGATATATGCTCTTATTTTTTCTATTATCTGGTTTTTTCAGATTAAAGTTTTATTCGAATTAAACAATCTTGCATTATCATTGTCAACATCGTTATTACAATAACATATAAGCCGCCCATGAGAATCCGGGTATCAGACAAAATTAGTGTTCGCATACACAAATGATGTAATCGCTTATTTCCACATTGAAATACGATTGTTACAATATAAAAAATCTCTTAAATTATAAAGTTTATTAAGTTATTGCTAAAGCGGTAAAAAAATTAATGGTGGAAAAAATGGTAAAAAAAATTATAGCTATATATATATATATACGTAATAAGATCGCATTGTCTAATTTTTAGAACAAATACAAATAACTCATTATGCATCTACATGTGATTTACACGCAACACTTTTGTCATATTTATATAAATTAGTCTTTATAGTTAGTACTAATATAGTTAGTACATTGTTATAGTATTTAAGCATAAGAGTGTTGTATTCTTAAATAGATATTTTTATAAGCATATTTAATCATACTAAGTAGCAATAAAACATTATATTTTCACAATAATTTTATTAATATTTAATTTTTCTTTTGCTTATACTAAATAAATTTAATTTCATAAATATTTTTTTCTTACAATAATTTAATTTTAATTAAATTAAAACTTTTGCAATTAAAATAAAACATTAACAATAATGTATAAATATCAATAAATAATTATGTTTTATTTCTCATATTATTTAACGGATAAAATATTAAGTGGGGAATAGGTTGCTAAGTTTTTGGGAATTCTATGTTTCACCAAATGAATCATGGATCAATGGAAATAACAAAAGCATTTTTATATTTTAATACTTTTAAATAATATACATTTCTTATTTTATTTTTCACTATTATTAGTATTATAATGTATTGTTAATAGAGAAATCATATTTATTAATTTATTATTAGTAATTCAATCAATTAGAAGCATCTATTAAGAAAAATATATCAATCTAGATTTGAACATGTATATTTAATAATAAATACAAATAATAAATTGGTAAATAAAATTTCTAGTACAATCGGTATATTCAGCTAAGCGTAATATTGTAATACGAGAAAAATTAAAACATAAATAAAAGTTATAACTTTGAATTTATATGTTAAGGTATTTTAAGAGGTAGTCCTAGCAATTCACGAATAATATATGAATATAATTTATTCACTTTAGAAAAATGAATCATTATGATATAATTATATTTATTACGTAATTATAAAAAAAAATAATTTTTTAATTTTAAAAAATATATGATATATACGTATATACATTAGAATATTATTAATTTATGTTTATTTATTGCTTTTGTGTGACACATATTCATTATAAGAATAAATTTATAAGAATAAATTTCAATATCATTTATTTAAAAGATTATTCCTGATTTATTTTGCAATGATGCAATTGTAGTAAAATAAATAGCCTCTTTGCAAATAAAATAATGAAAGTGTACATTACGAAAACTAAAATTAAAATTTAATGGATTTGAAAATTCATGCTACTGAAGGAATATATTGTTTATGAAATGAAATAAGATGTTGATTTGCTATTTACGGTTGGTGTGCATTCACCAAATCTAAATGAATTATTTTACATATTTTAGTTTGCTAAATCGATCATAATAATAAGTATTTTGTTAAACTAAGGACTATTTTATATTTATAAACTTATATGTCTATATTAGAAGAGACAAATTGAATTAACTAATAGTATAGAAATATGAAAAAATGGTTATAAAATCTGCAATAATTTTTTTATAGGTTACATCAGAATATATGCTACATATAAGTTTTAACATTTATAATTGAATTTCAATTACTATTAAAGTGATGTAAAGTGCATTAATTTTTTCTAAAAGTATTACACTATTTATTAATTTTTATTTTTTATTGTTTTATTATAGGTCGTTACGTATCCATAGATAGTAAATATAATAATTATTAATTACAATTATGCGTAAGAATTTTTAATATTGTTATGTAAGCGTTCATTTTTATGTATTAATAAAGTTAAAGAAGCGCTTATAAATATTCTTAATGTATTCAAATTAAGACTTTGGTATACGGTTAATCAAAGTTTTTATAATAATAAAGGTATGTGACGATTAAAAATAAGTAATTTTGTTGAAAATAGAAAAGCGCATTTTCTTAATACAATTTTAATACAAACTCATAGAGCTAACGTTAAAAAATTTGACCGCAGCAAGAATTAATTTCAGTTTAGTATTTCGTGGGCATAATTTGCGTATTACGAAAATTTGTTGCCCAAATGAAATTACATACGGTAGTAGTTCAAGTCGTACTCAGGCACGTAAAAATAATAGAAAATCGAGCATGCAAAGTATTTGTGAGCGATCGCATACTGCTATTAGTGACCGGCAAATCTATCGATGAGCGTGAAATTAAGATATTTTTGTTAGTTTCGCTGGGAGTGAAATTTTTTAATTCCTTCTCACTTTCTCTTTGGGAGAAAAGTTGAGCGCAGTCAATAAAATGCTTAATAGTCACATTATGAAGCAGATATGTACTCGCCACATATCTGTCCATCTGTCGAGAGAATTGTCCAACTGTCCGTGTATGCAGATCTGCACCAGGTCTTCACCATCCTTACAAATGTACGTAATTTTTCGTTATAAAAGTATACAAATTATTCACGTGAAACAATATTAATTACACAACTATTAAAAAAATATTTTTTACTCTCACTAGTTTACATTACGTTGAGACTGAGAACAAATCCACGCATTGTGTACTTAGACGGATGGAGAAATATTAATTATATGCATTCGTTTAGCATGGCTAACGATTACTAGTTCATCGAAGTCTTCAAATTTTCATTAATAAATCTAATAACTTTTATGAAAACTAAATGTACGATATGATTTTTCGAGGAAGTCTCATTAATTATTGGGATGACATTATTAATTATATTGACATAGTGTATATAATGAAAATAATTTAAAGTAAATAATGAAATGGCTAGAATTGTAATATTGATAGTTAAATTGGATCGAGCAATTAAATTATAAGTACATGTAGAAAATATTAATAAAAGAATTAATACAAATAGATTTTATTATCGCTTAGATGAAAAATGTAGTTGTAATGTCGTAATGTAATATCATCATAGTATTTCGACCTTGTCTCTAATTGTCCACGTGTATTGGTGTAAGAAGTACAAAAATGACAGCCATTTATTGACGTTCCATTTTCTGATTACCAGTCCATGCAACGCAAATATTTTCGCAATACGCCATGAATGAACGGAGACTGTGTTTCAGAATCTAATCGCCCCGTTAACTTGTGAACGGGAAAGAGAACGAATGCGACTATAGTAGAATATGACACTCATTGCTTTGATTGAATTTTGCTTTGCATTCAAAGGCAATTAATTATATCTTTGTTGAGACTGAGAAACTGAATGAGTATAATTACATCAAGAGATTGTTTTATATATTCAGACAATTACTTATGATCAAATTAATCAACAATACAATAAGCATTTAATTCTTATATAATAATCATTACTAAGAACAATTTATAAATATTTTCAATTAGAATTATTTTTATAATTTATACGAACATATGCGTATACAAGCATATAAAATATTAAGTTTAATAAAAGAATACTAATAATAATTTTTATAAACAAAATTCTACTGAAGTTAAGTTTTTGATTTTAAAAAAGAAATATCATTAAATTATTCTTTATGGCATAAAATATGTAACTTTTTATCTTAGCACGTATGAGGAGAATAAGCTTCAATTTTATATAACAACAATAATTTATGATTACCAAAAGGATACAACAATAATAGATCTTAATTATAATGATTTTCGAATGAGTATATTATAGTTATTGATTTCAAATCAAATTTAAATAATTAAAAAAATTTGTTTTCTCAGAATGGCTATAAAATATTGATAATTTAATTCTAATATCATCTGAACTATCTAAATTTATAATGATAAAAAAAAAATCTCATAATAGAGAATTTAAACCATTGATCTTTACTGAATAATAATAATCAATTTTTTTAAGTTATGATTTTAAGTTATAGGAAATATCTTAATGGAATAAAAAATTGCTATTAGAAATAATTTTTTGTCAATTAGATTAATTAGAAATAAGTTATTGTCAATTTATCTTTTTAATACCAGAAATTTCAAGAATATTTTGTTTAGCTATTTTACAAGATTTGAGTAGAAAAATTACACTTAATAATAAATATGAATTATCTGAGAAGCATTGATTGATCTGTATTAGCTCATAAATTTACATTAGAAGAACTGTTATTTTAATTAACGATAGTTCATAAAAGTATTTTGTTTAAATGGTTAAAATTTTTTATTATAAATAAATTACATATAAGATAATAAAGTAAATTAATTGATGTTTTTTTTTTAATTTATTAACACATTGGAGTAACTTTTAAAGGATATGACATATGTTCAACTTACATTGCATATAGTATTTCTATAATGACTTACATATATAATAATAACCATTGATTTAATTTATAATTTAATTACAAGTATAAATATAGAAACTTTTTAATGTCTAGGTAGTAGAAGATCAAAAGGGAGAATATTACATATTTTCTGTTATATAGATTATTACTTTCTATGTATCTTTTTAATTTCTATAAGTAAAATTTGCTTTCTGCTCTCATTAATCTATTGGTTATGAAAATAAAATCGAAATTGATTATATACAGTTCCAGCGTGTAAATTTTATTTACTGGATCTAGCTATACGAATAAAATAATTCTTAGAATCTCGCTGTTTAAGAACGACGTATTTGAATGTAATACATATTATTTAGTAAGTATGACCGATTTTACTTAAATTAAATTTTATTTCACCTGTATTTTTCGATTAATTGCTTTGCATTCGACGAAATCTAATTTTTCTCGTCGATTACACGAAATTAGATAATGTAGAGATTAGATTTAAACCTTGTATGTCTTACTTTTTAAATGTACTTAAAAGTTTGTTGGCTTATTAGCTAAATTAAAATATAATGCTAATTACGTAATAATTTTTATATAATCCTGATTAAAATAAATAATATAAAAATTTATAATAAAGGAACATCACTTAATGACTGTTATTTTAGAATATTAAATATTGTATTTAATCTGTCATGCAAAATTAATAATTATTTCTTGCCGAGGTCATATAAAAAATTAGGAATGTATAAGAATCGATTATGGATAAGCATTTGTTGAAGTTTTTATTAAAAGCGAGTTTTCTAGAATTAATTAACTCTTATTTTGCTAAAGCTGTATGATATGAAAAAATAAACTGCGAGGGTAAAGCGACGAGGTATGAAGAATTCGTAGAACCCAGCGATAATAGCAATTGAATACATTATCTCATGGAATACAAAACGGGCGTAAAGTAATTTTTAAAGAAAAAAATCATTCAGTTACAAGAAGCATGATTGATGATAATTTTATTTTGCACTTCGAGTCTTACATGTATATTTAACACATTTGAAAGGCGAGGATTAGTGCCTCTAATCATTTCTACTACAGCACTAAATTTATTAAAATCAGAGCTTTCTAGAATATTTATGAATAGAGTAGATTTTTCCATTGCAATTAGTCTTTACTACTCCATCGATATGTTTACGCTGCTACGTTTATATGGTTAGTTATAGTTAGACCCTACCCCTTAATATTTATTTAATAATGAATTTAATAATGAATTGTAATCAATTAACCTTTAAATTTTATTCAACTTACTATATCAAGTATAATTGTTAAGCGAAAAATTCTAATATTAACTGATGATTGCAATATGTATCAAGTCATTTGATAACATACAATTCATTGCTTAAAAGCATTAAATGGAAGTATTATAATAACGGATCAATAATATTAAATTAATTTAAGACAGAAAGATAATTATAATGAATTATTTAATAAAGTATGCATATTATTTATACAGTGTTTCTGAATTAAAAAATAATGCAACATTTATACATGTAACCTATGAATATTATGAATTTCTTATAGTGCAGAATTTAGTGCGTCGAAAAAAGATTATTGTTTAATGTAAATTTGTTTGTTCTTAATACAAGAATTTAAATAATTCATAAAAAAATACATAAGCGGCTTCTGGACCGATTTACATTATTACATTTTGATTTTGAAATAATAATTTATTCCAAAAAACAAGATTTTAATAGTAAATGTTTTCTAAAATATATAATAAGAAAATAATGAGCGACTAAATAAATAGGAAAGCATCTAGTGTCAAAATTTCAGAAGTAACAAAAGAAAATTTATAGAGAAATATATTACCAACAGTATTATCCATTACTAGATATATGCATGCGATGAAATTGATAAAAAATCTAGCCAAATCGTTCGATGATAGACTTGAAATCATGAGGCTTAATACATCACATGTATATATCATTTGATATTCATGAATTCAGTCTTTAATATGTGATAAGAAAATAAATAACAGAAACATTATAGGAATTAGGTAGCGAATCCGGAACAGAGCGACAATATGTACTTCTAATTCCGCTGGTCAGACGCTCACGCGCTTATACAATTAACGGGGTTACTGTCTCTGTTATGTAATAGTACGATAAATTTTCGTTGAGACAATCGTGATTGTTTCATTGTAAATTAATTTTTACTTTTTTCATGCTCCAAAGAACGAAAGCCGAGCGGGCAATAAAAATTCAGTCCAAGCTTGGTATAAATCCCGTAATTTTTGGCCGAGAATTTGTTTAGAAACGTTAACGTGACTCAATGTTTGCAAAAGAAAAAATGAAATAAATATTATTAGCTTACAATGCTTTTGCTTATTATGCATCAACCGAAAAATTCAAATTACACGATTAATTATAAATACTTGCTCAATATTTATCGTTGTGATTTATATTCTTTATTTGTAATACAAATTTATGATACTGTATTATGTACTTAAAACATTTAATATGAACATAATAGGCTTTCAATCAATCTTTTATTTATTAGATTTTCTTTTAATCAAAAACAATATTAAATATTGAGTACTAGTCGATTATTATTTTATAAAGTCTAATTATATTCGAAGTTTTTCTTTTGTAAACTATTTATCTACATTTGATGTGTGCATGCTGTATGTAATTTGTCTTTGAAATTTTGACGTGATATCCATGAATTAGTAATTTAAATGTATTGGTAAAAATAATTTTTTTAAAATCTTATCTATATGTATACATAAGGCACTCAATTTTTGTCAATCCAAATATTTATTCATTCAATGTAAATCTACTCATTATATATATTACTTTATCAATTATTTGTTAATAAATAATCCAGTCATTCTTATCTACAAATATTGATACTAATTATTTAAATAGCGTACGGAAATTACAATTAAAATACAAAAATAATAGTTTTAACTTCAATTATTTAATATTACAAAATATAGTGAAAAATATTTCTAATTTTTACAAACGAATATTTTAAATAAAAAATATTTATAGAAGGCTAATTACGCATACATATTAGCTATTTTCATGAATTTTTTGTTTATATTTTATTAATAATATTGAATATTACAGCATACTTTATAATGGAATATATATGTATATATGTATATATACATCATTTACATATATATATAATGATGTAATATAATAGATATATAATAGGAGATTATATGTATAGTATATAAACTTGTGTTAAGTAAATGTTTTTAAGAAACGTAACAAATTTTATTACAAAATTTATATATATGTGATATTTAAAAAATGTAATTGCAGTAATAGAAAAATATTTCTTTAAACTTTCTTGGTTTCTTTCTTAAACAGTATGTTCGGGACTGAGATCTCTCAATGCCTCGTATACGAGAGGTCGAGTTTAGATTCGACTTCAACCGTCAGAGAATTTGAAGCTTAAATTAACAAACAAAATGTAAGGGATTCGGAGAAGCGAAATAAAGGGGTTATTGGGGTTAGCATTTTTGAGGACGTTTGCAAAAATCGATCTAGTAGGTTAGAGTCTTAAGTAAAGCGGAGGTAGTGTATACAAGTCCAATTTCGTGGGCAATTGGTGGTATTTGATCAATGAAAGAATTGTGCTTGTGCACACAAGTGTTGAGCATCTACATCTCGTACAGAGTCAAAGTCGCAAGGTGCAAGCCATTGGGGCGTGAAGTCATGTAGACGGCCGTCCTAGTCGGTAGCGAAGTAACTCCCGGGGCTTAGGTAAGAGCTAGATATGCTCAAGGCCCAGGACAAGATCGCCGACTCAACGAGGCCGCGGTATAGTACGCCAGAGGTGGCAGTGTGAATGTAAGGTCGTGCCCAACCAGCGAAATATTGGGTCGCGTAAGTAATTTAAATAATCATAATTGTAAAAAGGCGTCTTCCTCCCCCAACTGAGATGGGAGCGGGAGGGGGAGGGAAGGATGGAGGTTCTTTTATACCCGCCCGTTAGGGAATAAATAAATTGATGATATTACTTTTATTCGTCATTGGTATAATTTTATTTAAGTAACCATTTCAATAACCATCTCCAGAAATCCTTGACTTTACGATAATAATGATAATTATTAATAAAAAAATTTTAATGTAAGTAACCAAAATTTATCATAAAAGTGGTAGAAATGGCATCAGCTACAACAACAACAATAAAAATAATAATAATTCTAATTATGATTAAATATAAACTTTGTAAAAATATTTCACAAGTAAAATATATACTCGAAAAATTATTATTTGTAATTTTTTCCATACACTCGATTGCTACATAATTTAAAGCAATAGTCAAGTAAGTACATTCTACTCAGACATTTGTACGCAGATAATTTTTATTTAAGAATGAAATATGTATTTTAATTAAGAAACAGATATGTTATCGTTGTATAATATGGGAGGGAAGATGATACCGCAGGACTTTCAAGCAGAATCTTTAAAAGTTTTAGTAGTCGATTTAGTAAATCAATTAATTATGAAGATCATCTTTTCACCCTTTAGACACAATTATCAGTTTTTCTGTTAATTGATTAGCTATTTATGTGCAGTTCTTATTATGGTATTGACGTATTTGCGATTTTACTTTATTCTGTGCAGTAATCTGCTTAATTCTATGCAAGCGCAAAAGCTTTTTACTTGTGCGCAAGCATAACTACAGATAAACATTAATGCAATACAATTAAACTTTTTCGGGGATCAGTACATAGATGTTCGTTCTCTTCTATTGCGTGTGCGACTTGTTTCTCCACACTCGTTTACATCTGTATTACCAATGTCCTCATCGGTCACTTACATGCGTCCCCCGACACCCGTAAACTAACCACCACCTCCATCGACCATCACGACCAGCAAATACCATCAATGAACAAAAATATAACTTATTTAACTGCCCACTTTTTTTAGTTATCTATTTTATTTGTCGCTATTTCATATGAACTAATTGTATTTACGAATATTAATGTCCGAAGGTCACCTCTTATGGTTCACTTATATAAGTAAATTTTTCCGCTCATTATTCATACTTTTAACAGTTTATTTTTCTTTCATTCGAGAAAACCCTCACTCGTATGCCTCTTTCTTTTTTACAAACGTATTAAGATTAAATGTATTAAGATATTAAACTCAAACTTTATTCTTTTAATATATTGCATTAAAGTAATAAACTAAGATCATTTTTATTTTATCTAGTTTAAATAGAACTTCATTCGAGATCATTCAACTTCATCTTCCCAAAATTAATAGTATATTGATTCAATGGCTCTCTATCATATATTATACTTTTTTATGTTCATATGAATCTATAATATAACCTAAACTCTAAATTATAAGATTTTAATTTTCAAAATTGCTACTATTACTATTATCTACAATATTTTTGACAAAAATATATCGAAAATTATAATATAAATTGTTCCTGTTTAATATGATTGCACTTGATAATCATATGTATTTACATTTCTCTAGCAACTATGAAAATTATTTTTACAATTATAAAATTAAATTTTTTTCTTCTTAAGCAATCAACTTATTTTACTTTATTCAATCTATGTCATTTATTAATTATTTTCCTAAAACTAAAGTTATATAAAATATTGTTAATTATTTTCCTTATTTCAACAAATATTATTTTAATATTTACATATATTATATTGATTGGAACATTTTTTCAACTAATTACAACAATTTACAAATATTAATTTTCCTAATTATCACTTCATTTATTGGTATTCATAAACTGATATATATTTTTAAAATAAATATATGCACATAATATTAAATTTATTTATAAATAAGTCATTATTTAGATCCTAATTATTTCATGTTATAATAAAAAAATATTAATATATTTACAAATAAATATAATTTATAATTAAGTATATAAGTATGATTATAATTTGTAATTTGTATACTGGTATATGTTATATATCTTTTCAGTAACACATAAATTTGACTTGTAACTATATATACTTCTTTCGATATGATTTTACATATTCATTGATTGTATAATAAATACAATATAATTACATTTCTGTCATTTTTTAGAATTTTTTAATATTTTAGAGAAAGATGATTACATCAATAAAAACTATTTTGTTTATTAAATTACTCTTACAAAAATTTTGGTATAAATTTATTATAGGTTGTAATTTTCAAAAATTCTAATGTATTATAATTAATAGTTTATTATTTTTTAAACTTTTATTTACATATTTAATTGAAGTTGATATATATTTAAAAATATTGGTTAATACAAAAATTATAAAATAGAGTAGAGCATAAATGACAAAAAAATGACATTATATTAGATTTTTAATTCGATAATTAATTAATAATAAATGAAATATATAAGTTTTTTTTTTATTAATTTCAGTTATTTGAAGAATAATTATTTATTAAGTACGGTTTTTAAGAATATAAGTGTGATTATAGCTGTTCATTTATAATATATTATATAGAATCTATTATATATATAATCAATTTTATAAATTTAACTTTTAATATAAAATACTTACTTCATTTGAAGTTTAAATTAATATAATTGTTTCATTTTAAATTGTTGAAGATTTTTATATATATAGTATTCTAAAAATTTAATACGAACATTCTCTGTCAGATAATTGAAAAAAAAAGCAAATATGTATCATCTTTTTAGTTGTTCGAAAATTTTAACACAAAGCTAAGAAGGTTATTTCCAATCAATCCTATAACATGTAACACATTTATGAATTTCCCTGTAGTAATATAATAGTATATGAATCTGTATATGAATGTGTATGAATATGTATATGAAAATATGAATCTGAATAATCATAATAGTATATGAAAATAGCTTATGCAAGATTATGGTGCCACATTCTGAAATCATAATTAACTTCAATCATTAACGATCAATTATATTCATTTTTTCTTTACCCTTTTTTTAGCCTTATTGACTAATGAATTTATAAATACAAAATAAAAATAAATAAATTTTATATGGCATATTATAGTTCTCTTAAGTTTATTTACACATTAAAACATACAATAACTTTATTAAAGAAATGGAATTGGGATTCTACGTAAACTTCTGTAGAAAAGAATTGCAGATAGCTATGTAGAATATGATGTAAAGAGAAGGTGTTTTAGAAAGTAATTTGTTACTTTCTAAAATATAGCATTACAAATAATATATTTAAATATGTGTGTGCGCGCGCGTACGCGCTATTAAACGGACTTAAAGTTTTGAAAGCAAAGTTGAAAACTATATTATTTTATATGTTTTTTTATGATCTTATAACTATTTTTTATACAAGCATATCGATACAATAATTCTATCGATAATTATACAATTATTTATTTTTTATAATTATGCACTGTTATTTAATAGTTTATTTTTTATAATCTTACACAGTTGTTTAAAATAAATATGGATTCGTAGCAAATATTGTTTTATTAAAAATGGACAATATTATTCATTGAAGAGTAAATAATATAAGGAATCATACGCTATTATAAAATTGTATTTAAATTAAATACAATAAAAATGTTCTTAATTTAATCCTATCACACATTATAATAGAAGTTTTAAAAATTTAATTTAACGACTTAATACATTATAATAAAAATAACTGTATCAAGCAAATGATTAATATATGAGATGCTTAAGGTTCATAAGTAAATTATTTTATGTTATATTGTTTTGCTATTATATTTTATATAATTTAAGTGAAATATAAAATTACTGATTTCATGATGAGTTAAAAATGAGACTAATGATTCATATATTAAAAATTATTAAAATTAAATCTACATGATTCTATATGTATTAAAATTGAAATACCGAATGCTGTAATAATGCTGTGCTATGTAACCAAAAGGGTATTTATTTACTTTTTTACTTAGCAATGTTAACACATTAACGAAATGTTAATAAATGGTATATATACTTTTGAAAAATGTAGAATTTATTATGAATGTAAAATTTACGTCAATTTTTGGCAACCTACAAAAAAAGAATGAAAATGTAAAAATTGGTAGCAAACAAAAAATGTTTAAATTACTGTATTATGTATTACGTATTATGTGTTATGAATTACGTATTATGACATAAATCCAATAAGTGAAAGAGAAATTAATTTCTTATTTGTAATATTTATCAGGGGAAGGTGAAAAAAAGACTTGTATGTGCATGTATGCGCGCGTGTCTCTGTATTGTAGTTGGAAGAATTAAAAAATCACTTTCATGGTTGAGAGGACTTTTGATGTGGCAGGTTTAATATTATGTAAATAAAATTTAATATCAATTCTGCAATTTAAAATGTAGTAATTGTAGAAGTTTCAGTATATATTAAATCATAAGATAAATAATTTTAAATTAAAATTTCGATCGAAAAAAATTTCGTCGAAAATTTTTAAACATATATTCTTATATTCTTTAAAAATATTATAATGTAATGAGTAAGATTAATTTTAAATTTTCTTTGTATAATTATATTAGAGTAGTTAAAACTATTAGAATAATAACTGATACAAATGAAATTTTATTGTTAAGGTAATTATATATTTTTTTATAAATCATGGTTTTAAATATCTTTAGGATATAATATAATTTAGTAATCACTCAGTTCCTTTAATAACTATTTGCTGATTTTATAATTGCATATATATGCAAAAAATTTCATGAACCTTAATTCACAATCTATGTATAAATCAAAAAGTCCACGTTTTTTTTTATTTTTATATATAAATAAAAAATAAGCGGCGAATATGTAATAAAAATCATATAATATGTATTATAGTTTTATTTATCTAATAAATCATTCCTTTTATTAAGTTTTTATTTTTAACAATAGAAGTTATCAATTTTTTTATTCCAACGATATTTTATTTTAAAACACTTATTTTATTAAAAGAAATTTAAACTTTACATATATTTGTGTATCGTTTATATGTATTCACATCATTGCATAATCAAAATATATTAAAATATATTATATGTATATATATAATATATGTATCACCTAGTGATTAAATTCATATCTGTACAGAGATGTTAAAACTATATTTTTATTCATAATTACAGACAGTATTGTTTACAAGTATGGTTCCTTCAGAAGTTTTTATACATATAATGAAATACATAAAGAAAACAAAGTTGTATCATAAGCTTAGCTGTTTCAAAAGATTATTGATAACTGAGTTCAGTGACATCCACAACAGAATTCTATTAAAGAAATATTGAGTATAATATTACTTATATAATTTTATACAATAAAGTTTTTCACTCAAATTTCTGCATATGCTTTAAAATATTATTCTACAAAATTATAAAATTCATAATCCATTAAAATTATGATATTAAATATACGAAATTATATTTTTTGAGCTACTGCAAGTTTATAAATAAATAAATATATATATATAGACAAAATCCCGATGCCCAAGGAAATGGCGGGGGGGGGGCTATTTACTAGTGTATATTCACGGTTGTAGGCGTAGTTTGGCGAAGGAAACGCGCGCGGAAGGAAGTCTTTCTTCGGCATCTCGTCGGGAACTAACTTCTTTTCCGATTCCTCCTCCAACCCTGGGTCTCACCCGGAACCTGTTGTGCAGGCTCGGGGAAACTCCCGCCACGCATCCTTTTGCTCTTCGGCCTAACGGGACCTCGGTCAGGGTTTTCCCGAATTTCCCTTAGTCCGTATGGGTACGCGTAGCAGCGGAGTTACGGGCAGCGCGCAGCGGGGGACACATTGTCCCCAGTGCGCGTCAATATATATATTTATGATAAATTATATCTAATTAATTTTAAATAAATTATATAAATATAATACATAAAAAATTAATAAAATTTATTCTTTTCTATATAGTGATGTGGCGCAACCCATCAGGAATTCTCTTCAACAAAATGAATCGCATCCTTGTCTTTCTGTGCATGGCGATTTTACCATTCGCACGATGCAGCAAGGTAAATTCTTTAATATCAATAAATTGTTTACTTCCAGAGCATATATAATATTTTCTATATTCTTTTATTTAATAATAATTATTGAATATCTCACGTTGCATTTATATTGAATTTAAATTTTATAGATTTAAATAAGTATATTTTAATTTTAATATTATAAGAAATATTGCTTAATGCCTTTTAAGTAATATAATGAACAATGTATTAATAGTTTTTATATATTTATGGATAAATGTAGAAGTTAAAATCTTTTTTTATTGCACATTTATTACATTTCTATATTTCATTATACTTTTATATTTGTTATTTATAATATTGACAAATTCAATTTAAATTTTATTTTATGGTGAATTATAAATACACACAAATGTATACATATAATAAAAATAGGAATTAGTTAAAATAAGTAGCGAAGTCAAATTATTATTCTAAAAAGTAAATTAAAAAATTTAATTGTAATAAATTATATTAATAATTATATCAATAAATATATTAAAAAATTTTATAGTATTCATTTTATTTCAGTTAGATTTATCTTTAATTTTCACTAAAAGTTTAAAACATAATATAGATTAGAAAAATTAGTTAATTATTTCTCACTTAACAAAATATTTTACGTTTATTTATACTTTTTAATATTAATAAAAATAAGATGAAAACTAATTATTAACTTAAATAACATATTTATCTTTTCAAATATTATATTTGTCTTGAAATATGGAACTTGTTTGGAATAAACATTTTGAACTTCTTAATATTAGTTTCTATAGAAAACGGAAAATTATCTAATTAAATATAGTTAATAAATTATTTGTATTATAGAATTTTATATCATCCATTCTATACATAAAATTACTTAATGTATCATAAACAGAATCATGTTACTTATAAAATATTATCAAAATTTCATATAATTAATGACTTACTTAATCAACTTTATTGGTCACATAAATTGCAAGATAAAGTATATGTTAAGCAACATATTATAGCACAATTTGTTAATTCGACAAAAATAAAAGATAATTACAATAAGATAAGAATATTGGAAAATTTTCGCAAAATAATTATCTCCTATTTGGAGTCATTTTCTATATATATCCAAATATATATATACATATATAGTGGTTCAAAGTATACGTTTCATGACATTGGGATGTCGTACCTAAGGAAAATTTCATCTATAAGCCGTAGATTACATAAATTCAGTAGACCGGTTCCGTGCGTCATTTATCATAGTTAATTCCACGTGTTTAGTCTTTCGCATTTATAATATATTTCTTAATTCTGGCAATAGGTAAATGTACAAGCACTCATTCAGGGTCAATCAAACAAACATAAATCATTTATCAAATGAAATTTAAGTTTACACGAGAGCTGTATAATTTATAATTGTGTTACTTTCTTACTATATTATCACTATATTTCTTCAATTTACTTGAGCCCTTTTCTGTGTTTTATGATTAGATCATTTAAATAAAATAAGAATTTTTAAGTTCTCTATTTACTTTAATCATCATTCAGAAAGATCAAATAAAATAATCCGTACATAATATTCTAGCTATATTTACATACTTATTTTTGTTAGTAAAGCCATCAGTAAAAATTTTGTTTTATTTCATTTTTATAGAATAAAATATGACGATTTGAATAAATACATTTTAGTAAAAATGAAAAATAATTATTTAAAGAAAATTAAAATTTTTATTTAAAGAGTATTATTAAAAGTTAATTTTATTCAAATTATAATTTCTTGAATCCAGCTTTCGCTTATAATATGAAAAACAATGTTCTAAGCTTTTAAATTGAAATTAATCAGTATTTTAACATTTATTAATAACCTTAAAACCGAATCTTGTAATATTATATCAACATTATATGTACGATTCATAAAGTTTGAGGAATTCTCATCTAATTTGCGTACTAATTATTATATAAATGAATAAGAGTTTCTTGATTTCATTACAATTTTGTGAGCTAAGATTTTGGAATTAAGTAAGTTACAACATATTTTTATATTTTCTGAGATAGTTCAAATATGAAAATAATTATTATATATTAAAATATTTCTATTGTAAAACTATTTCTATTACTATAAAGGAAAACATTGAAATTACAAATAGAATACACTTTTAAATACTACGAGTTATTATTAACACATTGTTTATATTTTTATTAATATAAAAAAGTAGCTTAGAATCTAGACTTACGTGAAATACTATTTTTTTACAATAATAATAATTTTTAATAATTACATTAATGAAAGAATTTATTGTATTTAAATTTAATTATGTCCGCATAATTTTAATTATGTTATTAATGTAATTAAGTTTAATTTAAGTTTAATATATATAATTACGCTTTAAAACAAGCTCGAACCACTATTGAATTTAAATAAAAATTTTCTCATATTACATCTTCTTCATGATTGACTCTATTAAAGTAATTTTTGATAATGTAATAAAATTAAAATTGAATCGGTAAAACTTCTTGTAGAAATAACTATATTTCTGGTTCGATTCTAATTTATTTCTGGGACATAATGCCATGATGGCACGTGAAAGTGATCGACCTTAGAATTGTGAGATCTTGTCCGGATGAGAACCGCATCTGAGAAAGAAAAGGAAATGATGTAGTCGTTATATCTATGAGCTCATTTTTCTGGTTAATTATATATGTATCTCTATGTATCTTATGAGTCGTCGAGTTAAATGAATTATGGGCTGTGTTACTTTTGATTCGACCTTCTTCAGTATAATTTTCTCAATTTAATATGAGTCTAAACATTTTTATTCGTTTTTCTTTTTTAAGAGTAGTTTTTATTAAAGAAGGGTATTTTTTTTAAAAAAATATTTTAATATACAGTAAATATAAATAATAATTTTAGCCAACAAGTTTCATTATTATTTCCAAAAGAATCATGATGAATATGAATATAATTCTTAAAGTTTTCTTAAAGTTGCTAAAAAGGTGACATTATTTATCACTAAAATTTGAGCATATATTTTTATAATAATAAAAACAAAAATTATATTCATGCGTGCAGTATTAGCTTGATTATTAATATATAACATATTTAAGAAAATATCGAGCATTAGTTAAACATTTTTTTTTACAAAATATTTTTACAGACAATTTATTTAATACTGCAAGTTCACAATATAAAATAAATAATATAATTAAAATTAAATGAACGTTGTATTCAAATCTTATAAAATATATTCAAAACTGAGTTTTTATATCAGATGGTATTTATTATATTTAACCACTACTAATTTAAATTTTTTACTGTTTAGATGCTATAAAATGTAAAACAAATAAAAAATTTTGATTATCAAATTGCAATATGTAAATTATATTGCTCTAAAAGAAAAAATATACATTTTAAATAAAAATAAGCTAAATCATACAAAATTGTTGAAAAGTATTTAATATGAAGCGTGAGTTTACTAAAAATATTATCTTTCGGTAATTCAATATCTATATATCTGAACAGTTTCTTATAATTTTTGTTATCAAAATAATTTATTTTAATTCAAACATATATTTCAATATAACATATTTCAATCAAACTAATCTATTGCTAATTGTTTATAAAAATTTCAATTATAGTTTCTAATATATCAACACTTTACTGTATTTATTATAATTATATAATTTGCATTATTTTAATTTGTAATAGATTTGTATTCTTTTATAAAAATGAATTTTATAGATTAAAATATTACAGATTATTTCAGTTTAGATTATTTATTATTTCACAAATGTACTGTATGGATTGCTCATTATTGATATTGCTTATTAATATATTGTATAGATTGATTATTATTGATAGTTACCGTTTCAAGGCTTCATAAGAAATGCGAACATCGGCTTATAGTTTTCGCAATTTATTTTAAATCTCGAAACTTAGTATTATACCATAAAAATAAACAATATTTAAACTTTGAGTTAGGAAATAGAAAAAACATACTATTAGACCAAAAAGTATATTATTACTTATATATCTTTTATTCTCTACATTTCTTTTAAGTAGTGGATGTTTACATTTGAAGAAACTGCTATTCTTCTCTTTATGTAATAAAATAAGAGCAAAGCCAATGTTACCATTAGAAGTATTTATCTAGAGAATTTATCTAGAAGTAAATGATCATTAATACATTCTTTTTTCTCGTTAATTATATTTTTTAAATGGAAAAATTTGTCGAACGCTAAAGCACAATATTCAAATACGAACAAATAATAACTTTGTCCGATTAAAAAAAAATTTTCTGTATAAGTATTTCTTACGTATTTTAACAAGTATTTTTACTTGCATTTCTTTGAATATTTATAAATACTAATTTTTTAATGATCTACAATACTGTCCGATATTTATGTGATTTTCCTCGTATTTTATATTTAGTTTATATAACTGCTAGGTTAATATGAATATTCGTTATAAAAAATTTAACCCGCAAAGTTAAATTAACCGTTAATATTTTAATTACTAATTTTTAAGATAAATTCACCAAAGCAATATTAACGGATTGTTTTTTTTATTTGGAAAATTTTAAAAATAAGAAAAGTTATTTTTTAATGAATGATTGATTTAATTAAAATATTTTTTGTATTTTATTTTTGCAATTTTTTTTGTTCAAATTCCTTTTTTTGAATAAACTACGTAAGATAAAAATTTATTAACAGCTGCTTCATTCAAAATAGATAAATTGAAATTATATATAAAAGTAATAAAAATTACATACTAAGAACTAATATTTTTTATTTAAAATAGATAATTAATTTTTTAGTAAAATGTTTCTTAATTACTGCTTAATTATAATATTATATAATTATATATTGTCATTTTTTAAATCATAAAATATAAATGTATTTATTTGACAAGGTATAAATGTTAAAGTAAAGAAAAAAAAATCAACTTACCTTTTTTGGTAAATTTAATGCTATTTAAAGTAAAGAATAAGATTAATGGTATTAAATAAGAATATAAAAACTACTTCTCAGCTGTTTATTAAAATATTTTTACATCATTAAATACACTAATAAGTTATTTAAAAATATATATATATATATTTGAATTTATAATTTTATTTTTTTCAAACTATATATATATATATATATATATATATATATATATGTAAAATTATATATACAATAAATACAATAAACGTATAAAATAAGATAATAAATTTGATTGCAAAGATTAATGATCGAATTAATGTACTTTTTTTTAAATAGATTCACGAATATATGACAAATGAGGAGATGCTGTCGATATTCCAAGCAGGTCACGAAGCTGGTGAGTTTAAATTAAACTAAACTGTATGAATTTGAGAAAAAAATTGTTTCAACTACATTTAACCAATTTTCAAAAATAAATGACTGTATAAGACTGTAGATATTTAATTGTATCTTAAGTTTAAGCAATAGATATAAAATGTACAATATTATTAAATTGATTTTTCGGTAAATACAAAATATTTATTTCAAATAGATGGTTTTATATTGTAATATACTAAATATTTTAGCTGTATATTCAATTAATTTAATCCAGATGAATAAGTATAAAATAAATTTGACTTTTAAAAATACATATTTTAACCGATTTTTTTATATTAGAATTTTATGTTTTTTAAAATGATATTCACGTTTTCAAAACAGTAATAAATAAGAAGAATGACTAATAATATAAATTTAAAAATAATTTGAGGAACAACAATTTTATTTTATCTAGGAGCTAAAATTATACAAGTAACTGTTTTTACATAAATATATATTGTCGCAAATATATTACAGATTTCAATAATATTGCATATCTTTATACCTTATAAATGAAGTTTAATATAATAAGGCCAGAAAATAAGTAATACAATATTTTAGTTCATAGGCAAAGTATTATCCATAAAGGATATTTGACAAGTATATTTAATTATTAATTAAAACTTTTGCTTCAAACAGTAACCAAACTTTTATACTTTTTTACATGAAAATAAATTCGAAACGTTTTTACTTTATAAGGAATTTTGATTATAATTAATCGTGGTAAATGTGATAGCAATAAAAATTAGAAGATTTTTAAAAATAATTTTAAAATAAAGCGAAATTTTAAAACGTAACGATTTGAAGATTAAAGAGTTGTTTAAAATAAATATATTATATAAATGTATTTTGTTTTTTAAATTAATGAAATTGTAGCTTATAAGGATATATTTTTAAATTGTTCATCTACATGATAATTAGATCTGTGTATATTCTTGTTAATATTTATAGAATAGCACATTATGTTAATTCTTTTGTATGATTGCGTATCAACTTAACAAACTAATATGTATTATATATTACATAATATTGTAAACATTACTAGAGTTTTTGATTAGCTGTGTACATTAAGCTTACATGAATACAATAAATAAAGATGTAGTGAATAATGGGAAAAAAGCAAAAATATTTATCAGATGAATTCGTTGAAATAAAACTAAATTAACTTTAGTAGTAGTTCAAATAGTAGTTAAAAATCGGTTTTAATTGTAAATATACTTAGGTCTTTTAATCGTAATTGAAATGGTGATAGACTTATCGATAGGTAGCATATATCGATGAATCCGAAAAAATATCCTGTATTATATCGCAACTTGGTTCCTTCCGTGAATTTTTTTTAATGGCTTTATAATACATTTACCGCTCTTCCATAATCTACTTTACATAACTCTTTCACTTAAACTCATCATCTCGATTGATCCGTGTGCTAATTATTGCATCATCAGGGGAGACATGGCGTAGAAGACAAAGTCGTCCAGACGTTCGTCGGAGAGAAGAAAGAAAGACTAGACAAAGAAAAATAAAAAGGGGCGCAGCTATGATAAAGAGAAAAAGTCCCAGCAGGGTCATCGACTACGTGACTCAAATGTCTCGTAATATACGATCGCGAGGTGAAATCCTGAGCCAGTATGAAGACAGAGGCTCCTAGCATTCCGCCAATATATGTATATGTTTCCTATACGTGTTGGGATAACTACATTAAATCCTTATTTATTGCCTTGAATCATCGGTATGAATATTACAAAAAAAATCGTGCACGTGTGCTAACGCTTTCCTCTTACAACAGCATTAGGATCACGAGTCATCTTATTTCCCAACTTTTTTTCGCAGTCTCATTTCCTTTATTATATCATTGCGGAGAACAATTTTTACCTCGAATTTTAAGATATTGATATGCCTATACAGCTTCATATAACTTGTGCCAATTATTAAAATATACTTGAAAACTGATAAACTTTGAACTGATATTCTAAGAACATTTTTATTAAAATTTCAGAGTAGTTACACTTTTATAAATATTTATCCTTTCAAATGAATTAAATATACAGATATATTTTTGATCATCGTTTATTAGAAAATTGGATTTTTGGATCAACATATTAAAATATATATAGTACCTTTTAAATTTCAAATTAATTTTCATTGTTATTATTATTGTTATTATTGATTATACCAATAATTTTATATATTACGTGCGTCCATGATGGTTACGATTCTTTCAATAAGGAATCGGTGTTATTTGGTCTTAACAATGACTTTTATTAGTATTTTACCATATAATTTGCAATTGTGACTTTTTGTTTTTATTGCCTACTAAATTTTAAGAAAAAAAACTACTAATGAAAACTACTTTAGTATATTAACACATTATTAGAAAAAATATATTCTTTGATGATCAAATATTAACAAATAAGCATAAATTTGGTAGTAAATATCATTCAAAATCCAATACGTATACTAGTCTTAAAGAATACAAAAATAATAATCATTATAAGTAGATGTAATAATTGAATCAGTATTTGACTAGCTAAAAAATTTACGGACGAAATAAAATCAATTAAGAGATCATATTGTACAGTATTAAAGATATTATTAATTAATATAAATATTATGTGTTATTATTAAAATATTCATTTTTAATATTTTAATGTAATGTTGTTAAAGGAAAATGCTTGTTTGTATAGATAATGAGATAAGGAAATAAAATTTCTAAACTCCAGTTAAAAAATTATTAGATTGATTTGGTAATTTATTTGTAGTTCCAGCCTATGAAGTAGTACCAGTTCTACATACGTTACACAAAAGAAGTCCAGAAGCAAAGCAAGAGGTACACCTGAAGGCCTTTGGTAAGAGCTACAATCTGTCCTTGAAATTAAATGATAGACTTTGGGTGGGACGAGAGCTGCCAATGTGGGCAGTCGAGAGGAACGTCACCGGTCTTGATGGTTTGCATTATGAAAGGATCCCGGAAGTAAGTAATATTGCATTATATTTTCATTAGATTATATTTTATTCGTGCTACCAAATTACTTTCCATTCCAGGAGATTTTCTATTTTCTTAATAACCTAAGCATTTTTCTTATTATAAATATGATATTATAAAGCTATCGTTTGCAATAGTAGTGAAAAAAAGATGTTTAAATTAGGTCGTTAAACATAATAATATACATATAACAACAAATTTCTTATTGCTGATAAAGAATTTATAATTTATTTTAATTTCTTTTTAAGAAAATAGGCATTTTGAAAATAAATAATAAGAGTATTTTAAATATACTGTATTTTTAATTGAATCATTTTCATTTTACTTTAAAATATCCTAATGCTCTAAGTATTTTAGTTTTATTGTATTTTTAAAATTTTAAACTTATTTATATATTAGTTGAAATATTGAATTAATATAAAGTTTAGATTAATTTGTATCAGTGAATATAAACGTTACTTAAAAATGAATATTTATTGTAATAATACAATGTTTCATAAATAATCATAGATAAATATAATGCTGTAATATTATTTTACATTCTCCTTTGCAAGATAATGTAAAATATAAGTAAAAGTATTAAAAGATTTACGTAGTATGGAAATAACTAATATAAAATGCTAAGGTTATAATTTGAAATAAGTAACCTTAGCAATTAATTGAAATATAAAAATAAAATATAATTAGCTTTTTAATCAATAATGAATGTTAAAAATTACTAAAGAATTAATAATATGTAAGAGTATGACTTTTCATTCAATTTTGATATACTTAGAAAATGCATTCATTAATATTTATATTTTTAATTATTCTATTTCAGTAATTATTTCTTAAGTATATCTTAAATACTTAAAAATAGAAAAACAAAATGACTTTTGAATGAAAAAGATTTTTTTTATTATTAGTAAGATTTGAACCTCAAATTCATTATTGTATCATTTAGTGTAGTTTTCGATATTTTTCTTACGCTGTTGCTTTCAAATGTAATTTTTATTTTAATACGCTGATTGATCTTGTATATAAAAATATTGACTAACAACTATAAATATTTACTCAATATAAATACAATTTGTTATAAAAGAATAATTCATGCTAATTATACAATTTCTAATGTTAATAGTTCACAATTTATAAATATATGTATGGTATAAAGTTTTCAAATGTGTATACACGCTTTTATGTATTGTGCATCACGTAATTTATAATCTGGTATTTATTTGTAGATATGATTATTAATAAGAAATAATTTAAAAATATTATGAGAGATATTATAAAGTAAAAATAAGACTTAAAAAAGTTCGATGGGCAAGTTTGAACAGAATTAATAAAGAATTTAATATATTTGATAATCCTGCACGGAATTTTTGAAAGAACCATTAGAATTATTTTTATTTATAATTTTGATCTTTGCATAATTGAGTTTGAGGAGTTCAATCATTTATAGAGATATGTAAAATAAATTAGATAATTAGAACTTCGTGCATTTACAATATAAACAATATACATAATCAGTGCGAAAAATGAAATTTTCTCTTATAGAACATAATATGTAGCCGTTAAACATATCTTATACTGTATTATTGTTGCCAAAAAATTTTAACAAAGTGATACGTAATTAATATATTTAGATCGAAAACTAAATTAATTGAATGTTTAATATAACACACTTTATTTAGAAAACTAAAGTGGTTAAATATTTAATAAAACATCGAAATCGGATATTAAAAATAATAGTAAAATTTGGTAATGGAAAAACAAATGATTATGAGGAATAAGTAACTCTTAGTAAATTGCATATTTGTTTTAAAACATTGAATCGTTAATTATTCGGTTTTATTGAACAGGAAGGGTACGACATCGGCAGTATCTATCAGGATACACAGAATATGGCTTCGATTTTGCTGCACCGGGATGCCAGTGGAAATGTGTTATTGGTAAGTATTGAGGTCACTCAACACACACCTTACTTAATTCTTTTCTTTAGTCTCATTTTCTTTGTTTTCCCATACTTCAAATCTCGGTCGCCAAGGTCCGTACGCTATAAGTAGATAACTAAACTCTTTCGTCAATCTTCATAGCGGCTTACTGTTTTCATCATAATAACTCCTCTCGAAACAATTAGCTACGTGAAAATGAAGCGTGTATGACGTTCATGAAGAGGGGGGGTGAGAGGTACAAACTGAATCGAAAGAACGGAGTGAAGGCTGTGTTGTCACGCTTCGCTCGCTTTATCAGGCATTTTGCTATCCTTTCGCGGCAATTAGTCGTGAAAAGGAGAGGGATAACCTCAATAGCTCAATAGCTTGGCTCATTTTTAATTCTTAGCTATGTATAAGTTGCCTGAGCTACCCAGACGCTGATGAATTTAGAAATTATCAAATTTGTAATCATACAATTGTCGCTAGGACTTTAGACGTGTAGTGAACTAAAGTGATATAGCTTTTGCATCGTATTATTTATTCAGCTGAGCGTTGCACAATTTACTGTCCTGCCCGAATAAACTAAGTCGATAACTTAAGGGATTTCCTATTGCTACAGGGATCTTTAATATTGCTGTTACTTATGCTTCCTGAAACCATAGGCAATCTAAGCAGTTAAGTTGTGTTTATCATTTATGACAAAATACCAATATAATTAAAAATATAATTAAATATAATTAAATTTAACTATTATTTATTAAATGAAAATTTTAATTATTTTATCAAATTATTAAATTTTCCTCCACAATTTCATTCCATACATAATTAATTAAAAATTATCATTTATAATACTTGATATGCGATTTTAAAATTTAATTATACTTTGTCAATTAATATTTCATTATTAAATAAATATATTAGAATTATTTTATTAAAAGTAGCTTTCAAAATCATTTATTATTTGATATTAAAGTATGTTTTATTGAAAACACATTTTTATTATTACTTTATAATTTCAATCTATTTATTTCTTCCATTATAAACAAATAAATAAACAAATAAATATATATATTTTATGCATTTAAAAATCGATTGAGAAAAAAAGAGAAACTCATATTTTTCTGCTTTATGTAATATTTATTAAGTACTAACGATCAAGATAAAAAGTGAGTATTTATTGCTTTTCTAATAAAATTTGAAAATTTCGATGTCATTTTTCGTAATTACTTACCGATGATAATTTCTTCTTTGTTAAGCGTGATGCAGACAAAATGAGTTTATGAAATTCTAGGTGTAATATTTTCTTGAGCCACAGATAAAATAATTGCCTTTTTTTTTTAATTTCTTGATCGAATCTTTAGGTTAAAATTCAGTTCTGTTTATTTCTTAAAGCGAGATAAGTGTATAAAACGAAATTTTTTTCTGCAAAATCTTCCGCTCAATTAAGTAAATAAACGGTAACTATAGAGTAAAAACCTTCAATAAAGATGATAATTGAAGGAATGAAACGGATGTAAGACTGAAACATATTGCATGATTCTATAATAGCTTTGAACTAAATTATTTAAATGTAATAATTAAAATTAAATAATACTACGAAAAGCACAAAAATATTAAATATTATTATACATTTTTTATTTAATATAATTTTTTATATAAAGTAATTTATGAAATAAATTATTAAATTAAAAACCAATTTTTAATTCGTAGGAATTAATAAAAAATATTTATTTAATTTTAAAAAAGGGAGAAATTATTTTTACAAAATTATAATTTTATGAATCGCAATGAATCGAAATGTTAATTTTTTATCGATTGAAATTTGATTAATTTTTATCAATGGAATTATTATGCTGATTCTATTCGCTTAAAGCATTTGTCTACCTTATTCTTAAGTTTGAATTGATTATACTTAAATTTTTACAGTATCTCCATATTTTTTAACTAAAAATTAGATAAACTTATTTATTATATAGATAGTTTTATTTAAATTTAAGCATGATGTTTATTGATATTGGTAACATTATTATTACTAACGAATAAGTAAAAATAAGATACATTTTGTGATATTACTATGATTATATAAACGATACTTTTCAAAAGTTATTTTCAAGAGATTTAGTCGTAATTCTTTACTTTCTCATTAAATAACAAATTAGAAGACTTTTAAAGGATACTTACCGGCATGATGCATTTATATTTATATTTTTTATTAATTAAGAATATTGAAAGTCATAACTAAATATTTTGTTATTACTTCTTAAGAAATCGAAATTTTAAAAGATTTATGAACTTATATTGAGTAATTTATAAAAGATTTATTAACATAGATTTATTATTTATATTAATATTCATAAATATAAGAAAAATTTTATCAAATTATTTGTAAGTTCGGTAAATTATCTGTAAATTATAAGTTCACAAATTTTTGTGAAATATTTAACTTTCTTTTTAAATGAAAATTTATACAGGCCAATAGATATTTTTTCATTTTTATAAAAACTTGCTAAGCCTTTTAATTAAATTATATTTTCTGATATTTGAATATATTTGCAGTAAATTTATGTATATTTAAAAAACTTATTTGAATATAATTTCAATTCATATTTTCAATGGATTATTTGTCTCATTATATTAGTTGGTCGTCCTAATTCTAATGTTTATTAAAAAATATTTTGAGATTTTACTTTGATGTAGGAATTACATAAAAATGTTGAATGTAGGACGGAAATATTGGATCTGACTTGGTGATTCGACCCCTTCCTGAGAGGGTGGTCAAGGAAGTCGTAAGTACGGTAAAAGATTTGCATAAACCGCATTTATTGCCTAACGTAACGAGGGCGAAACGATCTAGCCTCGATAATACGAACCACCATATTGTGTATAAAAAGAAAATTTGGCCGATGGACGAAGAATACAGCGATTTCGGTGAGTTAATAAAACACTTCTTTTATACACTTTTCTTCTTATAATTTTCAGATCTAGTCTTATGCTATCCAATTATATTCTAAAAAATTGATTAGATTATATCTAATTAAATTCTTTGTATAATATAAAAAACTTGTAAAACTTTTGTAACTTTAGAATATCAAAAACTATTAGTTATAAATCTAATATATATTTACTTATGATACAAATTACATTTTTTATTTCAAAATATATATATTTTTAAGGCCTTTATTATATTATTTGTTATCAAACTATATTATATTTATTCCAATTTTTTTTCTTAATAGCATCTTTTTATATACTGTTGACAAAATATTATACATAATAATTTACTATTATTTATTTATATAATTCAATTTAAGGATTATTGATTAATGTAAAGAATAATACGCGTACAAATTATTGATGCACATTTTTTTTAATATTTTATATATGTATTATTGACTTTATTAAATTTTCATAAAATATAAATTCTTAAAAACAAAGTAATTTATATTTCTACGCATTGAAAAATGAATTAAAATAAACAATTTGCTAAGTATCATTTGACGTAAATAAAAATAATTTTTAAAAAAATGTGTTTTTAGTATGTATTAAAAATAATTAAGATATTAAATAATTAAATATTAAATTTATAATTTAAAAATTAAAAGACTTTATAAATAATATTTATTATGTGTTTTTCAAAGCTAAATACTAATTTACATTTATTCAATTGTCTTAGCTTTCATGGAGCCAGATCACCTGTCTAAGAGATTTAGATCAAAGAGATCAATTGCTAGTAACAGATCGAAGCGTGAAGCCCCATACGTAATTTATCCGGAAATTCTATGTATTGTTGATTATGACGGATACAGGTAAAATAATTTAAAAAATTTGATAATTGTAGTTTCTACTTCTTACTAATAATATTTTATAATAAATCCTGTTTATTCTATTGTCACGGCTAACATTTTTCAGTAATAGATTTGATAATGTGTCTGTACCATAACTACAAGATTTAATTCTTACGAGATTTATATATATATATATATATGTACAATTATTTTCAACCTTTATTATTATATGCTAGTTAATAAGTCAGGATCTTTTTTTGAACCTTTTTAATTTTATTAATCGTTCATTTTAATATCAATATCTTACAATGCAAATAATATATTTTAATATACTTATATTATATTTACTGGGGTTACGAGAATAAATATATATCTATCAGACATGCATACATTTCTTTCATATTGCCTAATAAAAAATATTTAATGAATCATAGTATGACATTTTATTTAACACATATTTATTAGTGATCAAATAAACATCACTTTATAAACGTATTCGATTACCAAGTGCGTGTAAGAATTTAGGAGTGACTTCGTAAATATTATTCTTTATATTTTATCGTTGTTTGTTAAATTTTCAATTTATAAAATAAATCTATTCAAATTCAATATTACTTATCACATTTGAGATGAAAATGAGATTGAATAATTTTTATTCTCTTGGTTTTTTTTATGAAATTGTTATTAATACTCTTAAAAAGCAGATTTTATGATATTTCACCAGAAATAAAAAACTACGTTTTTTTACTTTTGCAGATTGCATGGCGGTGATAATGTGCAGATAAAGCGATACTTCGTGTCTTTCTGGAATGGAGTAGATCTTAGGTACAAGCTGTTAAAAGGTCCCAAGATACGTATTAGTATCGCAGGAATCATTATCTCGCGTGTAAGTAAATAATTTATATTTATTTTCTTATTTTAAAAATTCAATATGAATAGTATAAATTTTATAGCATAAATTTTCATAAATAGCATAAATTTTCATTTGAATAAAAGATATGCAACATATTGTTAGTAAAAAGTCGAGTATTAAAATATTTGCTCACTAAATTGTTTAAATCAATTTCCTATTATTATCACGGTAAGAATATAGTTCGAAAAGTTAAAAGACTGAAAATTATTTTGGTAATAAAAATCAGTTTATTAATAAGTCGATTTTTTTGTTGCAGGGAAGAGATGCCACTCCATATTTAGAGAAAAACCGCGTTGGACGAGATGCGATCGATTCGGCAGCTGCGCTGACTGATATGGGAAAATATCTATTTCGAGAAAGAAGACTTCCTGTTTATGACATCGCCGTTGCCGTTACAAAGTAAGCGTGTCTTATTTCACCGCATTTAGAATTTCCATTCATCTTTTCAAAAATATAGGAGTTCAAATTTTTACACGTTTTTACTTTATTTCAATAGTATGCGCTGAGAATCTGTATATTTGTATCTTCTTTTTTTCTGTGTAAAACTTGATAATCGCTATAAATAATTCATTCTAGCAATTGCAATTGCTCTTCAATTACTCTACATAGAAGCCTAATGGTTTTTCAAATATATTTAGTTACTAAATTGTAAAGCTTTATAAAATCCATTCTGAAATCACATAATGATAGAATAAAAAAAATTAATTTTTGAAAAAAAAGAGAAATAGCTGAAATTGAAAGACCATTAGAAATATTTAAAAGATGAATGATACACAGCACACAAGCTTTTACTATCACTTACTTTAAATCATTGCCATTGTGAAGAACAAACAATATAATATGTATAAATTTAATGAACAATTAGCATTATTAATAGTACAGTTATACAGGTATTTTATAGTCCTTTTTTCGAATCACTTTGATGACTTCATACTGTCCATGTTTTTTATTTCGTAAAACAGGTATGATATGTGCCGTCGTAGGAAAGGCGGCCGCTGCACTAAGGGAACTGCCGGTATGGTTTATTACATAACGATCATGCTTTTCAATTATTTTTTTATTGTTTTGTTTTTTTTTTTTTTTTTTTTTTTTTTTTTTTTTTACTTACTCGCATGTAATATATATATATATATATATTCGTGTGCGTGCGCGTGTTTGTATGTGTTAGTAATATATAATATTACACATACGTATACGTATATGCATGTATTGTAGATATTTTATCGTTTATTTAGTTTGGGAAATTGGCATGCATTTTGTACATATAACCCTGTAACTTAATTTATATATATATAGTTCTTTAGGAATAATATTGGGTAAATAGAATAAAAAAATGAAGCGATTTTCATTAAAATTTATAAAAATAATTTTTTTTCAAGAAATATTTAAAATGGATTTTTTCATTTTTTAAGTCTACAATGTTTATGAACACGCATAAAAGTAATTGATTGAAAAGATAGCATTATACCGAAATAATGAAAATTGCTTTTAACAATATAGATGTGGAATTTACGTGTTTCGAAAGTGTCTCGCATGCATCATCCACCAGTATGTCCTACATTTGGTAAAAAAATTTTGTTTTAAATTCACAGATTTTAATCCATCGAAACTGATGAATTGTAAATTTTTTATTCGTGTAATATTTCTTCATATTAAATAAAAATATTTGTTTTTATATTTTGCATGTTTATTGGTTTGTCCAATTAGTTTTTATTTTATTTATTTAGTACGTTTTCCCTTTAAAATACAATAAAAACGCTGGTAACATTAATCTATTAAGTAGATTTACAATAATCTTTTACAAAAACATTAAATGAATGAAATGCTTTTATTTTCATAATATTTTACTTTTATTAATTATTTTAAAGAAAAAATAATAATAAAATTGAGATTATTTGGAGCTAAAGTAAAAATCGTTTATTAAAAGATTAAATTTTTTATTTTAAATATTGCATATTTTCACAAAATGTAATTTTATTTTTAAAAGATACACATAAATGATGGGGTAGGGGAAGATGGTTCGATGATCTCTCTAAGATACTGCATATCGCAGGTCAGAGTTTAGTGTGAATATCAATGTAAGAAACTTGCAGCACGGGATAGGTCTATGCAAATCAAGGCTTACTTTTTTTTAAAAATGTTTAAGCCCATCACGGCAGTCGGGAACGCTTACGCTCTCTATTAACTGTTTTTATCTTTTAGTATATATTATAATTGTTAGTTGCGTATCACTTTGTATGGTGTGCTTCTTATATTTTAATAGAACGTAAAGCAGTGTTCTAAAATTATCCGTATATTTAATGAGAATTTTATAAGCGTTTCTTCGTTCTTTTTGTTTTTATTTTAAATTTCTTTAAAACTTACTTACTTTGAGTGTGACATAATTGCAATAAAAATGCGGATCAGTTTGTCGACAAAAGTACTATCATTTTTCAATTTCGATTTTTGTAATTGACTTAAATAAAAATCTAGAAAGTTTTTTTAACCTTTCTTTATCATCGCTTTTCACATTAAATTCACTGTACTTGCACATATTTAGTTATTCATACATAATAATCTAGTAATTTACTATTTAATTTAAATTAATTCCAGCCATTAATAGCCATTGAACTTGTCGGACAAATATTTAACAGAAATATGAAGGATCCGAAACTATAAGGATTTGTGACGAACCGATATTGATATCTTTCCTACTATTCTATTTATATTTTAATTTTCTTTTTTTTTACAAATAACTATTTTTTTTTATTATAACTATTATTGTCATTCTTCCTATTATTATAATTATTATACTTTTGATATTTTATGATAATCTGTGAAATAGCTCTTATTGTTTGAGAGAAGTTTTTCTTTTTTTCTCATCATTCCTGTTATGATGTTTAAGTAACAGATGTGTTATTATGTGTCACGACGAGTGTACACGTTCAACATTATGTAGTTACATGCATCTTTACTTCCATGTCCCGTGAGATTCGCACGTCAATAACCTTGAGCAATGCAAAATAACTAACCATGATAAAAGAGGATTTTTGTTGTTGCATTACAGATTAGATATGTGCAGGAGGCAATACGCGAATGACGTGTGCAATAGAGGAACCGCAGGTATGTTTGTTATGAGAAATGAACAAAAGTGAAAATATTTAATTTCAAAATGTATTATAAATTTATAAGCTCATAAACTTTCCTTCGAAAAGAAACTTTATTTTAGCATTATATTTTATTTATATATTACTTCAATTTTATTACTGCGCGTATATAATGCTTTTTAAATAAATCTAATTTTATTCCATTAATTTCTCTTATTATTAATTTTTCAATAATTTTATAAACAGTCTCAGTTCTAAACCTACATACTTTTTTTCTTTTTGTGCCTAAATGTTATTCTATTAATTGTGTATCTACACTTTTCCGTTTGGTTTTTACATCTACTTGGTTTTCACATAATCTTTGTCTCTTGTTTACATTGTGTACACGATGTCTACCTCTTCTACTTTGTATTTTTCCATTCTATTTTATTTATATTTATGTATTTTATACTCCGGGCGATTCGAATTCAATAATTTTAATTTATTTATGTTTAAACCTGATATGTTAAATTATTTTAAAATAAGCACACTAAACTATTTTTAAAAATATATATGATAGAATAAAATATATTTTAAATAATACTTACAAGTCATGAATTATTTGTGTTTACAATTTTTTACAATTTTTCTTTTCTATTTAATTATTTTGTAACTGTACTTTTGTAGGTATTTTGTAACTTTTTTTTTTTTTGCTAATATAGGTTTCGAGGTAACGTAATGAAATTTACGTAATTAATACCAATATGTTGCAGTTTTTAAAATACGTGATACGAGAATCCTTTTTATATCTAAGATCCTCTTATATTTCTTACTTTTCAATAAATATCTGTTTTCTTTCTGATAATATAATTTTATGAATTTTTTGCTCTTTGGTTTTCTTACTCATATGGAATGCGGTCGGTAAGTTTTTGATTGAAGAATAAATTAACTGGTGGCAATATTATTATAATAAGTTGTTCGAAAACTATAATATTTAAATGATTCTTAAAATTATTTATTTAAAAAAACAGAGAACTATAAAGTAAGTTAAATATATCAGACGTGAAAGTTCGAAATCTGTCTGTCACTTTAAATAAAAATATAATTTTATTGTAAAAAAAATTTTTAATTTAAATGATATATATATAAATAGGTCGAAAAAATTAAACCCAAGTAATTACAATTTTATGCTGTCGGTAAATAATATATTTTAATGATAAAATTAACACCAGATGCATGTTGAGTATGTAGAAAACCCAGTTCTGATTTAAATTTAATGATTATATGCTGCAAAACGATAATACTGAAGACTAGTATCAAAAATGTATGCTTATAATAATCTTATCTTCAATATTAGTAATAATAATCAAACATAATACATTAACTAATCTAACACTGAATAAACAAAAAGTGTCTTTACTTTATGAAAATAAATGATTTAAAAATCATCGAAATTTTTTGTATCGAACTTATTAATAGATAATTAAGGTTATTTTTATTCTAAAAATAAGAATAACGTCACTCTAGATGAAATTAAAGACACTTTTTTTTAGATAGCTATAGTATTGCTCTGGTATTAATTTAAATATAACTGTAGGAATTAAAAATAAGCTTTAATGTTTGATGTAATAACCGAAGTACTTAGCTTCCTTAACCCCAGATAAAATTATTATCGCAAGAGAAAGAATAATTTCCAAGATTGACTAATAAATGTTATTTAAATAGGTTTCGCGTATGTGGGCGGAGCCTGTGTTGTCAACAAGAGACTTGAAAAAGTGAATTCAGTGGCTATAATAGAAGATACTGGCGGTTTCAGTGGAATTATCGTTGCTGCTCACGAAGTCGGACATTTGTAAATAATTTGAATCTTATTATTTAAACGGACTAAATAGATTTTCTTTATATATTTGATAATAACAGCATAAAAGATTTACATTTAATAATAATTGATTGGCGATGAACGCAAATTATTATATAATGATATGCAAATCGCACATTATGCTTTTATATGTGTCGGTAATGTTATTCATAGCCATTTGTAATGAAAATAAGATTATTGGTGATATAAGGAACAAATAAATTCGCACGTTTATCTCATTATGAGATATATTTACACATAAGAAGAATATAAAACTCTTTTTAAATTCAAGTGTTAACGACTTAGATAGTAAAAAATATAATGAAATATAATTATAGCTGTCTATTTTTACAACTTTCAAAACAAAATATTGTATATATTTCACGCATACTTATATTATAATTAAATAAATTATTTTACAGTTTATAATATAAGTTACAGATTTTATTGTTTTTACTCAATAAATAACAATATAAATTCAATGTATGATTAATTTAGAGAAGTATAGTCATAAATATAGACGTTAGAATTACAAAATTTAGGATATTTTTTAATGAAATAATTGAAAATGATATTGAATTATTGAATTATTAAATTAATTGAATACATTATTGAGGTAATATTGAATATTCTAGGTTGGGTGCAGTTCACGATGGTTCACCACCACCGAGTTACCTTGGAGGACCTGGAGCTGAAAAATGCCGCTGGGAAGATGGATACATAATGAGCGACCTCAGACATACCGAAAAGGGTTTTAAATGGTCGCATTGCAGTGTTTCATCCTTTCACCATTTCTTAAAGTAAGGGCATGCCGAATACTTGTAACCTTTTAAATATAGAATTTTCATTTCTATTACTCCTTTTCCTTCATTGTTTATTAAACTATAGTATACCTTTGATTTTTATTTGCTTCTTGTTATTACATTATAAAATCTTGTATTAATTGTGAAAAATTTTCTCATTATATTTAATTAATAATTAATCGACACTTTTTCTTTAATAACGCATTACTTTATATAAGCAATATTTTTCACCTCTTCAATGTAACTGTTTTAAAGTTTTTTGTATTAATCAATATCATAAAATCTAATATCTCTAATAAGGTAGAAGAAAGTAAAAAAAGAAACCATATAATATGTTAATAAAAATTTTAGTGGAGATACTGCGACCTGCCTTTACAATGCTCCTCATGAGGATGAAGCACTCCCAAGAGTATTGCCAGGAAAATTATTGTCACTCGATGCCCAATGTCGAAAAGACCGTGGAACGAGTGCTTGCTTTGTAAGAAATGCTGACTTTAACATTATACATTAATCTCACGTATTCTTCTTCGCACTTCTGTCGATATAGCTGTTTACACCCACGATTTGCTTATTTATAGAAAGATGATCGAGTTTGTGCTCAATTATTTTGCTTCGATGCTGGCTCCGGTTATTGCGTGGCTTACAGACCAGCAGCGGAAGGTTCTCCTTGCGGAGACGGTCAAGTACAATTCCTCATTTAATATTATTTATTATATAGTTATTCATAAATTCAACATCAATATATCTTTTTAAATACTATATTTTAATTATTTATATTTAAACGACATAACAGGATTTTGTAATGAAAAATAAATATTTTATTAATCAAATAAAAAACTATAATAAACATTCTTATTAGCAAAAACCAAATTTAATATTAAACTATATTTATGATTTTATCAGATAGGTAAATTTAAATATTTATTTGAGTGATACATTTTGCTTAGGTGTAATAAATTTTTATAATTATTTTAATAATTTTTAAATAATTATAAAAAAATAATTACAATAAACTTTTATTAATAATCTTACTACATATTTGTGTTACTTACAGTACTGCTTAAATGGAAAATGTGTTGCTGAACATGAGAACATCATTCCTGATTATACACAGAATATACCAACGTACGTGCGACGAGAAAATCTTTTTAATATTGCCCAAAGTCGGCCGTTTTATACGCGATATAATACCAGTACAATTGAATACAGGTAATATAAAATAATTAATTTATTAAATATATATTTAATTATATTTATTTAATGAAATTAAATTTAATGGTATAATTTAATACTAATTGATATTGCCTTTTAATGCCAAAAATGGTACAAAATTTATATTAAATCCACAATTTTAGGAAGTCAACATATTATAATATCATTAGAATAAAATTATTTTTTCTTATATCTTCAAATTCTAATACGATTTATCTATTCATCTTTGAATTTAAAGTTATTGTCAAAGTACGAAATTTGATAAAAAGGTTTTTATCATAATATCTATTTTCGGCACTTTAAGAAAATATAAACGTTACAATACTTATTTACTGACTGATCGGTATTCACTTCTTTATTTATTAAGAAATAATTTCATAAATTTGTTTTTTTTATGTGTATTACTAAAATCGATTAATTATTATATACTGTAAAAAAGCTTTTATAATATTACATTTTTTTTTATAACATTTTAAGACTTTGAAACTTTGATTTAAATTTAACGCAACCAAAATTATTTTAAACGCGAAGCACACACTGATATATGTACAGAGGACGACGCAAGTGTATATGTTTGTGCATATATGTTGATAGGTAAATGGATAAATAAATTTACGTATATATTTCTGTTGATGTTCTCGAAAATATTTTATAATTTCGATAAGAAAAGAGAGTTACGTTTTATAGAATAGTATTTCAATAGATGTTTAGAGTTTTGAACTTGATAGTGAAAACAGGATTTTAATATTATTCAATAAATAGTATTCAATAAATTGATGTGTAATCGATAGTACGGAAAAAAGTATGTTTCCTTATACGGTTACCCAATTTAACCAGATTCCGACAAAGCTAAATACAAAAGAATAATGCAAAAATACTGCACAGGTATCCATGGGATAGTACTACACGCAGCATTTATCAATCAATGAATAAATATATGATGACGTATTCAAATACAATCGCGCCGACGACCACGATAAATTCTCTGAGTCTATCCCCGCCATATTATACAATGGCACCGACATCCCATTCGCGCTACTCAACTGTCAGTAACTTCATTACTGATGATTACTATAGGAAATACAGTTATAGTTTTAATAATGAGCTTAATAATGACCCGGATAACAAAGGCAGCAGCAGCAACAACGACACCATCAATAATTACACTAGCAATTACAATAATAATAACAATAATAGTAATAATAATAGTAATGACAATAATAATGTGTACACCACTGCCACGACTAGGAGGACATACATTTATGATTATTCGCATGTATACGATAGCAAAGATAATGAGAGTCCGTACGAGGTTAGCTATCCAAAAGTCACTTCATTCAAGTATAAGAGTACGTCCAGATCAACGCCACTCGCGGTGACTAGCAACTATGGCGTTCAATACGCTCCACAAATTTACGGTCACGGTAAGGATGGAGCACACCGACAAGACTTCATAGGCAGACATTGTAAAAATTACAACTCCCTTTAAAGTTCTCCAGTGCTCCTCTTTCTTATTGGTTCACGTCATTTCTTTACCTTCGATATAATATTATAATGGCCCTCAATTTCTTTTATATTATTTTCAAAATTCTTTCTACATTTCAAGCTTCTTATATATTTTTATATGCCAATTAATAATTAATCGATACGCTCCAGGACATACTAGCTAAAGCAATGTTCCTGACATGCTTAGCTTATATTACCTCTAAAACACTACTACTCAGTTTTTATTCTACTTTTTTATTTTTTCATCTTCAAATTTTCTGTACTGACAGGTTGAATTCTAATTTTTATGTATTATCGATGTAATTTATTATTTATTTTTCAAAATTCTAAACACTTTTACTACAATTTTTCATTTCAAGATTCTTAAACTACGTATGACTCTTCTTTTTTCCTCTATCAATCTGTATCTTTGATCGACTATACTATACTAGATGGTACTCAAATGTATACATTATTGTAAAAATTTATTAATCTAACTATTATATGTTTTTGAGATTATACATAAATTTAATATTCTGTATTAAAAATTCTTATCTTTTATAATAATTCTAACTTGTTTTTTTTTATTTTTATTTATAATAAATTATATTCATTACCTTTTTAATTTTTTTAGTTTAATCATCTTTTTAATGAATTCACTAAAGGTTTTTTTTTCTTATTTATAATCGATTAATCGTAATATATACTCTTTACATATAATTACTTTTTAAAATAGACATTAATGACATAAATAAATTTAGATTCATAATTGTCAATTAAATTCACTTTTATGTCCACATTGATTTTACAATTTTAAAATAATAGTGGATGCATTCACGTAGGGAATATTGAATATTAATAGCCAGGAATTATTATTCATATCTAAATTTGTAAAGCTTATTTGACTTTGATTTATTTTTAATACATTTTATGTTTAAATAATTAATATAGTGGTACACAAGAAGAAATTTTATATTGTATATTGTCAAAAGTGAAATTTGAAATAAAATAAAGATTTATTTTCTATTTATTATAAATGTCGAAGTATTTTATTATTTATAAATAATTTCTTAACATAAATATAACCATATTTTCTATTAATTTCTAACTTCTTTAAAAATATATTTGAATAAACTTAATTAATGATGAAAAATTATAAAAACTCTCTTATATTTAAAGTACAATAAGATATTTAATTTAAAATAAAATAAATATAATTTCAAAACTTAAAAAAATATTGCACTTCATTTCAATTTTGGGTTCTTTTGCGTTCTTATACAATTATTTTCTTTTTAAATAACTTTATCCTTATATCTTATAAGTAATTTTAATTAATTTTATACAAAAATTGATAATAGTAATTAATTTAAAATACTATATTTTTCATTAAATACAAATTGTACTTTCGAACTAAATTTTTTCAATTTTTATATTCTTAATATAATAAAAATTTATTAAATAATTTAATAATAAAAAATTATTGAAATACGAATAAACCGTTAAAGGTATTTTTATAACAATGAAAATATGTATAAATTTTGTGTTAATAAAAAAATAGACTAATTAATTTCAATTAATTTCACAAATTTCAAATGTTTGAAATTTTTTGTCAATATATTAAAAAATTATAATCGAATCTAGAAATACAGAGTTTCTCATTATGTATTAATTACGAAACTTTTTGAAAATATATATAGATTTTAATAAAAGAATATATTTGAAAATTGAAATTCTTGAAAAATTAATGACATCGTATATTTATAATATAAAAGTAATTATTAACGTAAATAAAAATCTTATAACATTACACTTCAATAATTGTTTATATTAAATAATTGAATTTCACTATTATTTTATGTTAGTTTCATGTAAATACTAGTGTTCTATGTATGGTGCTAATAATGGCTATATAAAAGATTATATAAATATTCACGTGCAAAATATTGTAATCTATTCACTTAACTATTTCTTTAATTCATATATTTCTAGCAGACATCTCTAAAACTATTCTATATATTTCATAATTTTTCATTTAAGATATCACGTCTTCTTAATTTGCGAATAAAATTCGACTGATCTGAAAGTGTAAAACTATTATTTGATTTAAAGGTATTTGACCTATATTACAAAGAATACTATTTTTAACCTTTGTGGAATGCAATTTAAATGTAACTGTCGAAAAAATATTTAAGTTATATATAGAAAATAGTAAATGGAAAATTAACGAATGTATAAAGAGTAGATGCGAATTATGCTAAAATAATGGTCACTACTAACACTCAATGCATCTTAACGTCACAATATTTCTTTTTTTTACAGCTTATTTTAAAATATTATAATAATAATAAATATATTGGTTTTATTATTATGATCACAGAAACAGAGGTCGATGAATGTCAGGACATGGGGACGGATTGCGCGGAGTTGATCGATAGGCTGAGGACATGGCTATGCCATCTACAATCAGTGAGAAGTCGTTGTTGTGCATCCCTCAAAACGATTTGTTGAAAACTAACTGAGAAACATGGCACTAAGACCTAGATATACAACAGGAGAGCGAAAAGAAAAGAGGAAGCGAGACAGAAAATATGCGAATGTGAGGGAGATGGCCAATGATCATCGAGAATAATGCGATGGATTAAAATAACAAAGGGAAATACAGAAAAACTCTCATCATGAGTTACGTACAGCTGTTGGTACATTACGATCGTTTCGTTATAAGCAAGCACCTCCAGTCGTTTATTTTTATTTTTTTTTTTTTTTAAACTAAGAAATAGACAATATTGAATAAATACTTAAAAGAATAATCCGAAAAAAATGAGCAAGGTAGAAAATAAGGACATACTGATACACATTGACAAAAATACGGAGATTTTTCATTTTCATTTATCTATTACTCTTGTTCTCTTTTCATTCCTTGCTTTTCACCGCATTTATCTTTTCCATTCAGTTCTTTCTCTTCCATTATCTATTAGGTATAACCCAAGCCTGATATATATATATATATATATATACAGAGAGAGAGAGAGAGAGAGAGAGAGAGAGAGAGAGAGAGAGAGAGAGAGAGAGAGAGTGAAAGTAAGATTGTTCACCCGCTTCCAGGATGAGCTTGCGATAGTCTAACGCACCATTCAGCGCATGGAGGAATCGCGTGGTGTATGCTTTGATTTTCAATCTCCTCCGCTCCCTCTACACTTTTTCTTGAATACTCTTTTTTACTTCTGAGTATTTATATACGATATCAGTAAAACTAATCAGAGAGCGCAAAAGCATATTTGCAATTTATTTTATTTTTGATTTCCATTTTTTTATAAAATACGATTTTATGACGAATATTCAAACAATGATAATGTCTCGATAATGTTTAATATTTTTATCACCATTGTAACATTAAAAATTACTGGCACAGCTCTTGTAAAAGGAAACGATGTAGCATAAAAATAAATCGTAGTGCTTAATTGTATAATAATTATTGTATTGACTTTTTCAATACCATTACCATTTAAATTCTTGTTATATTAGTTCAAAATGAGTAGTAAATTTACAGTTCTACAACAAATAATACTGCACAATCTTTATATGATATAAAATAAATAATTAACTATTTAAAGAAATTATTGTACAACTTTTGGCTACATTTATGAAGTGAAATATAAATTTCATCCATTTATTGATTAGCTTTTTTTATTTATAATTATAATCAACATATGTAAACATTTCTTTGTATATTAATAATAAGTACCAAATGTTACAGTTGTAACAAAAATTTATTCTTACCCAACATTATTATTTAATTCAGTTAACTACGAGTGAAACATATGTATTCTTGAATGTTTCTATTAAAAAACCATTATAAAATTAGTCGATTTGTTTGAAATTATGTATTGTTTATAAAGTTCTTATATTTCAAAATATTGACTGATATGAAAATCAATATACCGAAAGAATGGACTCTGATAAATCATGTAATATAATCTTTAACGAGAAAATGTAAATTATTTAGCTTAATTTAGTAAGTATTAATACATCAGATATAATGCTTATATATTCACTATGATTTCTTAAGAAAATAAATTTATTCAATATTATTTTATACTTTCGTATATATTAAATACAAATTTAAAAATATTCAAAACATATCTTAAAGCTATTTTAAAATATTAATTTATAAATAATATTAAAAAACGTATAAGATAATTATTTAATATAAACTGTGTAGTTGTAGTTCTAAATATTAAAACCGTACATACAAATAATTGTATTTATTTTAGAGCCTTGAATTCGACTGAATCAGGAGTAAAAATTTAAAATTTATAAAATAAATTTTGTTTCAAATTTTTAATTTATATTGTTTAAACTCATTATATTTAAGAATTCTAGTAATTATACGTACGATCATTTGTTAAAATATCTTATTCTTCAATATTTTAAACGAATATTCATAAAATTTCTATTGAAAATTACAATATTTATACTTCATTAATTAGTAAGGTAATTATTCAAGTTCTATTATTAATATACAGATGAAATCGTAATAATAAAATCTACTACATAGAAAGTTCAGCACATGCATGTAAGTTTGTCTTAAATTTATTTTTACCCTAAGGAGCTATGATTCGTTTATATTTAAAAAGCCGATTATATTCAGTGAGATAATTTAATTATCCAAACTTGAAGATTTGTTGGGCAATCAGAATAATTGATCATAATACTTTGGAAAATGGTGCTTGGTTCTTATACTGCATTTGTTCAAGGTTTCTATGAATTTGTTCATACCGAATACGAGTTTCCCTATTTATCCTTTTGAGTAAGAATTTATCGTTCAGGTTCTCTTGCGATATCAATCAATTCGTCGACCATAGTAAAGATTTTTTCTTCTTAAATTTTAGATAACTGTTTAGTAATTTAGCGTGCTTGTCGTTTCGTAGACCAAAGTGAGTGTAAGGTGGGGAGAGACGGCCTTCGGGTGCGTATACACTTACATGCGCGTGCACTGCGAGTAATTGGATCCTAACGCTACTTATCGCTGTTAAGCGTACGCATCTTTTTGGGTTAGCAGGGGAAGTTACATTTCCCCGCTTCCTCCTCCACAGTAATATCAAAAATGTCAACACGAGGACTATGGTTATGCGGCATTTTATAAGATATTATATAATTTTGAATTTAACCATTCAATTCTTCTAAATAATTTTTAATATAAAATTTTTATTTATTAATTTTTATTTTACAAATTAAGTTTGATTATTAAAAATGTATTCAACTCATTTATTAATTGCTAACTGTTTAGTTTATGTAATTACAATATTTAAAACCATCTTTCGTATACAGATATTATACTTTTAACATGAATCCAATTTTATGAAAAAAGACTCAATTATTTTATAAGTTATGAAATGATAGTTAATTATTTACGGCATTAAAATGTACCTATATCTCATATAATTACAACTTGAATACTTTTATTTTTATAATAATTAAAAAACAATAATTTAAATTTATAATAAATAAAAATATACAATACATATAAAAAAAAGATATCTTTATTGTTAATTTAATTGTTGTAACTTTAATTACAAAATATAATACCTGAATAATTTATAACTTTTACTTATTACTTATTACTTATTCCCATATAATTTTTTTTTAATTAAGTTTTTATTCTGTTTAATTTTATTATTTTGAAATAATATTATAAATTTATTTTTTGTTTTTGACTGAAATAAAGCAATGGAGATTCAATAAATGTATTAAGCAGAAGGTGTTTTAAAATTTGATCTGTACTACATTTAATTTTATTAGCTTTGGGTTAAATTAATTTAACAAAGTCTTTTTAAAGAAATTTTGTCATTCTATTTATAACATTAGTTTTGAAAGATGACACACCATAATCATTATTATTAAATTTTATTAATAAAAAATTGATTTATGATTTAAAAAACTGTAACACTTTCAGTTAAAATATAGATGTATTTTACAAAATGTTCAAATTTAGTCAACGCTTTCAAAAAACTTCAAGTTTTAAATAAGGATTAAAATAAATATACGTGAAGTTAAGAATATAATATTGTAAAAATGAATATAATTATCAATTATATAATACAATTATAAAAATGAATATAATTATCAATAACATTAATATTAGAGAAAGTAAAATCTTACACTAATATTTTTACCGAAAAAAAATCTATTATATAGTATTATTATTAATATAATCTTTTATTAATAACAAATTTAATAATTAATGTTTAAAATTTATTATGATTTAAAGTATATTGTAAAGATAGGTTGAAACATAATTTGCAGTTATTGGAGTAGAAAAGAAATTATGTTTACGGTGCTTGTTTAAGCTTTTCGTAAGAACCGCGCGATTTATTGGAAATTCCACATTGTAAATCTTAAAAACAGTGGGTTACCCAATATAATTATTAACTTCACAACGAATAGAAATAGACTGAAGTGACTTGTGAACATCGAAATAATAAAATTGCCGACGTAAAACTTCACCATGCTCGCTCGTCTTTATATTCCTAGAAAATACGCTTATTAAAGTAATATTTTAAATTGTAAAAAGTATCAAAATTTATATTTATGTTAAGATAAAAATTTAAATAAATACAAATTCATATAACTTGTGTTAACGTTCATTTAATATCAACGAATACAAGACCTATTAATTTAACGATTGCCACAGCGAGTGCATAAAGTCGAGAATTGATAAATATTTAATGCACTTTACTGATTAATATTAATGCACCCCCGCATCAACATTTAGTCCTCCGAACAGGATTCTCGCGAATAACAGTGAACTAAAAATGCAAATTAAAGAAAAAAACTTTGAATCTGGAATAAACAAACTTGATTCTCATAATTTAAAATCACTGAAGAAAAATATGTGCGTATAGGGCGCGTTGCTATTGTTTATAATAGCCGATAAGCTTGACGGAAATTCGTAAAAGGAATGGGAAAATTCCGTTACCGGCTCTACTATGAGCACTATGGGCATGTTATTTTTTGGAAGACAAATACCTAATACTACAAACAGTGGTATCTAATGTACGAAGCCCGACTGAAAATAACAATATTAGAGCCGTCGAAAACAAATATAATTTTATCCGTGCGAACTACAAGAAATGGCTCGATGAGTTCGAGACAGTTACGCATGAAGTCACAGATGCACCTCATGCGTGCATCATCTATAATGCATCACATCAATTATATACATACGAAAAATTTCGCAACACTAACATAGTCGAAAAAGCTGGGACTATTAAATTTAATCATTTATGTTTTACTTGTTTTGATTGTGACCATTCAAATAATGAAAGAAAGCGTGACAACTCTTGTATTATGATCTAAGGCAAAGGCTTGATAAGGGTGGCCTGTTTATCACGTCGTGACGTAGGTAGGAGGGAGGGTAAGATAAAATGAAAAAAAAAATAATTCAATCACATACGCATTATTGGTGGAGCAAAGAGTGGTTTATATGTGAAAGCGCGAGCGTAATTAAGTGCATCCGCCTCCGTGTCCACGACTGGTAATCCTCTCGAAGAGCGCATTCGCGCCTTTTATCTTAATTGTTTTTTTCTTTCGCACCTACGTTCATTTTGGTTCCGCTCCCCGTTCTCCTCGGCATTTTGTCTTTGGACCTTTTTTTGTACAACGTTTTGAGCCGCGATGCCAACCGAAATTGGAGTATGTGCAGTGACCTTAAGAAAAGTAGTGCGCGCAGAAGAAAAAGTAAAAGGATGCTGAATTCCCCTGGTACAAGTCAGGCTTTCGAAAATATTAAGTATACCACAAACCCTGAACGAGTAACATTGTCACTCACCTCTTTAAATTCATCAGTGTTCGGGAAAATTTGTTTACGAGGTGCTTGATTATAAATCCGGAAAGAAAGTATCAGCACTCGTATTGTTAGACAATGGTTTTCAATTTAATTTTATAAGCGAAGAATTTGCAAAGCATTATGTAGACTTATTATACATTAGGTTTACTCTGGATAAAAATTGATATAGCTCTAGGCAATACTAACAAAATGGAAAAAAGAATCCACGGGGTTGTAAATGCGTCTTCTTTCACGAGATTCACGATTTAAAGCATATTTGAAGTTTTTAATAATTCCCAAAATAATTCCCAAAAGTAATATTCACAAAGATATATATAAGTTTTGAGAGATCAAGAAGAGTTCGCTGAAAGGTATCTATTGAAAAACGATCTCGAAATCGAAAGATTTTAAAAAGAAATAATGCGGCTCGATTAATGCCAACGAACAAAAATAAATAACCTAAGTAGCTTTAGAAAAAAAAAAATTAAAACGTATCTTGATAACCGACAAATATATAGACAAATATACAGACAAATTCTAATAGATGACAGGGATACTCGAATTAAAAAATTTTTATACAAAGCTAACGAATACAAGTCTTAAAAAATTTAGAGATTACGCACTGTTACGCGAAAACAGTTATGTATGGTACCCCTTATACGTTGTTTCTAAGGATTCGAAGCCTTTTCGAGCTAGCGGAAAATGTAAAAAAAAGAATACTTTTACACGGATGATATCCTAATTAGAAATGACACGTCAGAAGAAGTGAGTACGCTTCATAATAAACTGATTAACAGGTAAAATCAACATTTTTCGTGTTTGCCTTAGAAGAAAAGAGGTTCGAATTCCGAAGGGCTTATTAACCTATTTAGTCAATTTACGGAGATAAAATTCATGAATTAAGGCCACGAAAAATGAATATTAAGAATCTTTTGGGTTTAAACGAGCGACACTAGGACGTCCACTGCTCGTACTCCACCGTTGCGCGTACCTGATAGAATTCATGGAATGAAGTTAGGGGATCTAGGGGGTTCCCACCCGAGGTTCCATTAGGTTGGGAGCGCAAGAGAACGAGCCTGCACCAGCAGGTTCTAGGCGAAACTTAGGACAGGGGGAAGGGTAGAAGGAGAAGGGGACAAGGGCGAAGTAGGAGGCCGATCGAGTGGAAGGAGCTGGAGGGTGGATTGTCCCAGCAAGCCCTCGAAGGAGACAACCTAGTCCGCGCACGTCCCATTCGCTTACACACACCACTTCAATTATTTTATAGTAATTCATCTCATTTAATTCATTGTCCTTGCACATCCTCGCTCCTTTGCAACCCACTTTTTTTCAACTGTTTGATATAAAATAGCAATTATCAACGCGAAAAAGTCACATATCTTATTGTTACTGACGGCTAGGGGAATACGCGGAAACTGAGGGAAAACGAAGGCGAATGATACTACGAGACGAGACTACAATACATGATACTACTAGACAGTACTACGAGCATGAAACGACGAGGTGATACTACAATAAATGATACTACGAGTTGATACTATAATGAATGATACTACAATAAATGACACTACGAGTTGATACTTCAATGAATGATACTACGACTTGATACTAAAATGAATGATACTACAATAAGCGATACTATGAGATGATAGAACAATGAATGGTACTGCAGCTGACGATACGACAAATGAACGATACTATAAAGACAACGACACACGGACAGTACGACGCGCTTCCAAACAAATGAGACTCGGGTGGTGGGGCGGATGCATGAGAAGTAGGATAAGAGGGGACGGACGCGCGCTCCGCTACGCACGCCAAAGGGGGAAAGGAAAAGTCATCCAGTACACCTGGATAGGGAAGAAGGGATGGGAAAAAACAAAAGACTCTCGGAGGAAGGACCGAAAACGCGGCTGGAGGATCGATAGGGGAGGGAAAGCTTCACTTTAGCGCAAGAAAGGCAAGAAGACAGTCGCAAAATTATTCTTCTTGAAAGAAAGGAACGCTATCGAGAGAATAAAGAGAAATCTGAGACGCAACAAAGTACGCGAATCGGGTTAAAGGTGAAACCGCAACGCGAACCGAACTCAACCATAGCAGCGCGATCACCAGCCGCCAATATCTGCTGTGGACGACTCGTAACTCTCTATTCACCCTACATCGCGTGCCGCGAGAGAACGAAGGTGGAGAGATTACTACGCGGGGATCCTCAAGCCACGAACACGACGAGCAGCGGATGCGTGATACCACGCATCAGAGTGTGAAGTAACCGCAGATTAAACTAGGACGCCAAAACCAAAATCGGCTACAAGCTGACGCGTACGAGCACGAGGAGGCGTCGCTTGCGGGAACGCCAGCAACACCCCCACCCATCCTATAGGGACGTGCTGAGCAGAGAGACCCAAAGGTCTATAGTGGACGCTGGCGCGCACGCATGGAGCGTAGCACCGGAGCACCGAAGCGACGACGTGTAGCCGAACATCAAGCCGGGACCACCTTGAAAGCGGCGACGGGACTGACGTTCGCGCAGCGATCAGCTGACCGACTGAGGGAAGACGATCCGGCGACAACTGAGATAGTCAGCTGCGATGTTCAGATGCATAAGCTGTAAAAGAGTTATCAATACAACCAGCAGCTAAAACCACTCCATGAGGATGAAAATTGAGGCAGCTAACTGATCCGATTCTTCTGCTTAGAAATCCTTCGTGATATTTAATTGTATTCAAGTGGTTCCTGACATATTGTATATGCTTATGCATTGACTAGTAGAACTGTTAAAATTAAATAGCCACATTTCAACACTATTATTTAATTATTTAAAATAAATACATTTATTTCATAAAAAAGAAAGGAAAAGGCGGAAAGCGATTATTCCAATCTTGCCTCTCGCCTCATCTACTTCTATCAGCTCCTGATACTGAAAATAACACGTATAATAATATCCCTTAAAAACGATGACAGTACCGAAATTGAAACTACCTGATATGCTTATGTTGTCATGAACGCTACAAATAACATCGAAGTTACAAGAAAATAAACTTCATATCTTTGTGCTCGAATTCGACAATAGCATTACAGTGAATAAGAATCCTACCTTAATATGATTACAAAGTATATTAATTTATATTTATTTAAAAGTATTTGTTGGAAAGCGTTAATCTAATGCGAACGAATAGGGGGAGGGGTATGTTGGAAATTACCGCTCGTCGTTTCTAATTGGCGTGAGAAAAATAAACATTATCAAAAAATAAATGAAAAAGGGGGCGAACAGCCCTGGGGAGCGAGTAGCGTGGCGGCGCACGGGATCAATCTATTTTAAGACACGAGGTCATAAAGATCGAGTGAGCAAAAAGGTGACTTTGGGGATTCCCTTTGACGTTGCACATGGATAAGACTCTGTAATAGTCGTAAAGGCGTTCATAGCCTAGAGAATAAAGAGTTGCGATTTGCGAATGAGTACAAAGCGAACTCCTTATTAGCTACTCGCGAAGTGATCAATAAGAATCATTCGCGTGACGTCGTGGTACGTGCTGGTGTTAGGATGATTCGGAGAGAAGGATTTCCCAGGTCAACCCCAGTGGGAACCTTCTCTGGGAGCAGGGAAACGACTCCCGGTGGCCGATCCAGAGGACAGGTAGAAAAGGAAAGAGAGCACGTTCCTCGCGGCCAGGTTGAGTTCCCAAGATGTTGGAGACGACCCGGTGTCCGCACCCGCATAAGGATCGGCCACCCCCAGACGTCCGAACTGTGTGGAGTAATTAAGTAAATGCAGATAATAATGCGTGTTTTCTAAATGAGAGTTCAAATGCTTTTGCTGTATAATACTATTTTATTTTAACACAATGCTTTGTTGGGTGTGATTGAATTTATTGTAAGATCCCATCAGTTTTAGTTCTATATTTATAAAAACAATTCTGATAAATTATAAAGATTTCTAATCTTCGCGTGTCGGCACGTGCATCAGATTATTAAATAAAAAATTAATGGTTGTAACGTATTTTTCAGTATCATCCGTCGCATGTAATTTGAGAGATTGTTACATTACTTTAATATGATTAGTGCCTTAATTTTCGGAAGGTCTCTCAATTTAGAGATTGTAGCAATTTATACACTACTTACCATATCCGTGAGTCCTGAAATAAATTAATAAAGGATAAGAAGAGGAAAAATAATAGTCTGTGGTTGAATGTTAACAATAAAATTAATTTTCTTTATTTTATATTGCCCTAATCGCCGCGAGGTGTAAAAAAACCTCCTTCGCCGGGAAGGAGGAAAAAAGCCTTTTGACGCACGCACGCAAATTTACAATCGGACAAATTAATAATAATATTAAATGAACGGTTTCGCGATACGCGCGCGGGAAAGCTCTCGTAAAGAAATGTACGTACGATACCTGGTTGCCAGCTGGACTTTCGCCCTACGCCGTGACACCGATGCGTCTCGAACTCCACACAGTTCGGACGTCTGGATGGGCGATCTGTGTGTGTGTGGGTGCGGACACCGGGTTGTCTCCAACGTCTTGAAGACTAGACCTGGCCGCAGAGGGACTTACTTTCTCTCTCACACTCTCTCTCTATTGATCCCTGTCCTCTGGATCGGCCACCGGGAGTCGTTTCTCTGCTCCCAGGAAAGGCTCCCCCTGGGGTGGATTCAGGAGCTTCTTGTCACTGAATTCCCCTGTCACCAGCATGTGCCACGACACCACGCGAATGATAACAATTATCACTTCGCGAATCACTAGTCAGAAGCTCGGTTCGTAAGCTTCCGCAAGTCGCCTTGTCTACCACTTTTTCACCTCTTACAGAATTTATACTATCAACTGGAATTCGGCGGGACGAGTGAGAAGAAGCACAAAATGCTCTGTATTCTCCCTCGATCTGTACGACCTCGTGGCTGTAATCAGATTGCTTCCATGCGCCACCACGCGAAGTCTCCCCCTGGGCCTCTTCGCGCCTTTTCTTTTATTGTTTTTCTCGGGATTATTCTCCACGCACCAACTACAACGGCGTTCGGTCATTTCTACATTATTCCCGCCACTGATTTTCCCGCGTTAATTAACGATCTCCAACAGAGATATTAATGAGAAAATAAGGAAATAGTCAGATGAATGAAAAATAATAAAGAAAATAATTAAAACAAAAAGAACAAGGGTAAAATAGCCTAATTAGGAATCAGCTTGAAGACAAGCTACATATTTTCCTCTTCTACTTCACGTACGATATTACTCTTGTTCTTTGACTCAATTTCTTATTTTCGATGTCTTGTTTTTTATTTACTTTATTTAATTTTTTCATTGTCTTTTCTCTTTTTATTTTTACAATTTTCCCCTTTTTTAGATTGCAAATTTCAATGACTACGATTTCTCCAAAGATCTAGATTTATCTCACTAAAAAATATAAATTACGTTAGACTTTGACGAGACATTTTAAGAAACCACAAAAGATGTGTAACTTATATGTTTGTCAGTATATATGTTTTATATATAATCGAACATACGCTTGAAAATATACTTCAAACATATTTAGTTTTCTTAAAATTTCGTGAAACCTTCAATATTTAAACAATAACTACGTATTTAATAGTCATTGATTGTTAAAGTAACATATTCAAATTATTCCAAATGAAGTCACTGAGATAATTCCTATTTAATCACTAAATGAGTTGTTGATTTTAAAAAATTTCATGACAATTACTAATCGATTAAAAATTATTTCTTAAGATTACAAATAAAAATTTTTTTAATTTGATTTGCTTAAATTTAAATTGTGTAGTAATTTTAATTTTCAAGTCAGATAAGATAAAATAAGAAATTAAGTATTAATTATATATTTACTTAAAAATATAAGAAAAAATTAAATATAAATAAATTCTACTAGGAAAAGTTATGAAATATTTATCGCTGATTATTTGAATAAAACGTATTAATTTGTATTGAAAAATAAAGTTTTGAGAATATTGAATAAGGTTTCGAGAATGCTGCTACATATATTTTATTTACTTGACTTATTTAAATTTAACTAAGAGTAAATATAATAAATATTTAAATACTAATTAATAAAAATAATACTAAGTAAACAAATATTTAAATTAAAAAGTAATTATAATTAAATAATATAATATAAAATGCACTGTATAATTCCAATGAGAATATACATAGATATACTACAGATATTACATAGACCGAAATAAAAACCGATTTTCTAAAATACATGAACTAGAAATTGAAAATCGAAAAAAATAAGTATAGACTAAAACACTAAATTAATTTAACCATCGTTGTATTTATTTTCAGAATTAAATGAAAAAACTTTTAGCTACGAAAATTTAAAATCAAACATAAAAGATAATATTATACTACTATATTATTATTATATAATATTATTCATACATATATTGCATTATTCTTAATAGCGTTATAATTTTATAACAAACCGACTATTAGTTTTTCAGTATATGAAATCACGTTTCAAAATAATTATTTACATTATCCGTATTGTTGCGTCGACTAATACACCTTGTACAAACTGATATTATTTGCACTTTTTCATCGCGAGGGAGAGCCATACGATGCTTTTTGTAAGCCTACATTTATAAACCCAATAGCTAGGAATGAGCGAATATTATTAATACCAATATGTATATTACTTTTAAAATGATTCGTAAATAATTGTAATTGTAATAATTTACTTTAATTACTTAAATTGCGTTTACCTTTTTTCTTTAGATGATTAGATTGTATAATTTTTTTCTTTAATTGATGAGTCGTCCTTCCTTCCTTCCGCTCTTTTGCGGATGGACAGGCCGTAGCGACCATGCGCAACTACGTTGTGAATGACGTAGATTCCCTCGCTATTTTAAAGTGGTCATTTATTTACAAAATCTATAAAAATTTGAGGCACGTTACAAAATTTCTTTACTATAATATTTGTTCGGGCGTATAGTTGTAAGCTAGACGCGTTGTACAAGGGTTGCGTTAGCAGGCCTTGATATTATTAGTTAATGTTGTTTTCGGGTAATCACAAAAGAAAAGAGGAAACTATATAGTGATTAGAATTAATTTATTTGTAGAATTTTGAGTAACACTCTGAATAGAGTAGACTTGGTCTTATCACACTAACTGTTCTTATGAGCTTTAGTAGTAGTCTTGTTGAAGGAAGGGAGTGTACTCGCGGTCTTTTTTTGTATTAATTGATAATTAGTTATTTAGGTGACATGCCAATCGCCGTGTAGTTGGCGCCTAATTGCGCAGACCGAAGACAATTGATTCCAACTCATACGATTAGTTAATTTCCCGCACAGGTTTGTAATTTAGTCAAGACGAAAAAGAGATTGTCTTAACGATTTGGTTTAAAGGCGGTTCGCGCCGTAACAATATTTTTTACTCCAGTGAACACAACGGCGAATGCGAATTTCAAAAACCTGAAGTAAAGAAGTTGGGATCATACGCCCTGTTTTACGACGTTTGTATTCCTTATTGTTACGTGATGCTTTTCGAGAAAATCATCCCTTCCTAGATTTTCCAATAGTCTCTTTGTTTCGCGTTCCCATTTGGAAGAGGGTTTCAAATTGAAGTTATTTTTTCTGCATCTGTTATCAGAGAAACGGATCGACTTATCAGGAGACTAACCGTCTCCTCAAGAAAAAATCTCACATAAGCTTCTAGGGCGTTATATTTTTTATATTTTTAATTTTTTCTTTTTTATCATTATAATGGTTACCTCTGACGATTTTAATATTATTCTTAAAAACAACATTAATTATTAATATTATTATAGTTATTATTACACATAATTATTATTGAAGTTTTTTTTTCTAAATTAAATATTAATTATAATCGTTGTATCATTAGTATATATAGTAAATTATTTATTATACTTATTGTAATTATAATAATTTAAATATTAAATCAATATGTATTATGATAATTATTGGTTCTAATATTATTATTCTTATTTTGTACGTTACAATTAATATTATAATATTTTTTTCATTATTGTTTCATTTAGTATTTTTTTTATATTTAAATTTTTTCTTCTCTCCTTTACTTTTTCTTTCTTATTTAAAAATTTTCTGTCAATTTATAAGTACATAAACTCTTCCTTATAAATTATTTATTAAACTTATTTATATTTATTTTATATAATTATAATGAAGTTATCGGGTAAAGATTTCTTTCTAGGAGTGTTTTCACGTCTTGTCTCATGTATAACTATTAAATGAACAGCTGCTTCATAATGTGACGAAGTAACAGTATTACCAATATCCAAAATTTGACAGGCAATCAAAACAATATTGATTTGATTCTCTATATTATATAAAATATGTATTTCAAACATTTCTATTTCTTCTATTCCATATATAGAAAATATTTTTAATTATTATTCTTTCATCCGATATCCTTATTAACGCACTGAAAGTTTAAACTAAATTAAAATAAAGTAATAACTAATAATTATATATTAATTTAATTCTAAAAATAAAAAAATTTTCTAAAAAAAAATATTTATTATGATTTATACTTATTATTATTATATCATAATTTATATCTTATAAATCTTTATTCTATAAAAGCAATTATTACCAAGTATAATTTGTAGCGAATTTTTTGAAAAAAATTTTTTGTTTTAAGCCGCTTGTTAAATAGTAACTAAGAAACCGCTTAGTTTAAATAAAATTTAATATTCGTGTAAACAGTTTTAATGTAAATTATAATTTGATTATACTATAACTAACTAAAATGTGTAAGGTTAGATTTACTGGCATTACATCATTTTCATGATTTCTGTATTTCACACCAATTAATAATTTTGTATTTTAAGCAGAAAATTTGAAAATTGAATTATATAATTGGATATGTATGTATACTAAAATATTGTAGAAATACACAATATTAATAAGATATGTATATTTCTATATAAATTTGTTTCAAATATATAATTCAAAATCGTTGCATTATTCCTATAAATATATTTTTATTTGGTCTTTTCATAATTAAATTAAAGCATTAATTTTCGTACGAATAATGTTAAAAATACAATTCAAATTATTAATAAAATATAATGCTCATAAATAATTTAATATAATTTTAAATCTATTGTATTTAATAATCATAATTATTAAATTTAATGAATAAAACAAATTTATAAAATTATATAGTCTTCAAGTCTATTAAATGAATTTTAGAATTTTTACCTAAAATTAAATTCAACTATTAATTAAACTATTAAACTATTAATTTCATTCCCGACTTCAAAAAAAGCAAACTTATGTTGCAATCTTTGTACAATGAAAATATTAAAGCCATTTAATAAATTATTGTAGAACAGATTAAATAAAATATTATTATTGTTACGGCGCGAACCGCCTTTAAACCAAATCGTCAAGGCGATCTCTTTTTCGTCATGACTACAATACAAACCTGCGCGGGAAAGTAATTAATCATATAACACGGAATCGATTGTCTTCGGTCTGCGCAATTAGGCGCCAACTACACGGCGATTGGCATGCCACCTAAATAACTAATTATCAATTAATACAAAAAAAGACCGCCAGTACACTCCCTTCCTTCAACAAGACTACTACTAATCTTATAAGACCAGATAAGTGTGTCAATAAATCAAATCTACTCAATCACAGTGTTATTCAAAATTATACTAATAAATTAACTTTAATCATTCTCAGTGTTTCTCTTTTGTGATTACCCAAAAACAACATTAACTCATAAATATCAAGGCTTGCTAACGCAACCCTTGTACATCGCGTCTAGCTAACACCTATATGCCCCGTAACAATTATTAATAAGCCATGTTTAAAAAATAGAGAAATATAATTTTAAGTAATTATATAAATATATAAACTTTTAAATTTTTTGAATTTACTAATTTTATTAATTATTATAAATTTATTTACATTTTAGCTTATAATTTTTAATTGATAACAGAATATAAATGTACAATATTTTTATATCAATCATTTATAATTTTTTTACTTAATTAATTATGATTTTTTAATTTTATTATTATAAAAACAGTTTTTTAATTTAATGTATTTATTAGCAATTTAATATAATAAATTTAAATTATTTAAAAAATTAAAACTTCTTTCTACATAATACATTAAATTAATATAAAGGATAGAAATATTTATCTTTATTTGCAAAATAAAAATTTTACTTAAATTATATTTTTGTAAATATTTTTATAAATACACTTTTCAGCCCATTTACTTTGTTACGACTTTCTCTAATTTATGAATAGAAGTGACGGGCGATTTGTACATATTTTTAATTATATTTCGATTTTATTAATTAACCAAATTTACTAATAAATTCTATTTCATGTTGATAGTATAATTAATTCACCAAATAATAATTTGTAATTCATCTAACTCTTAATTATTGCGGCATATCGATCTAATTTTTTTTTTTTTTTTTTTAAATATGAAATATCTTTATAAAATAATTTTAATATAAACATACATAAGCTTAAAACTAAGTTTCTCCTTTCGTGAATTATTATTTATGCGACAAATTTTTCTATAATAAATAAAATGCCGCCACATCTATTATATTTATTATATTTTTACTTTATATTAAATCTTTACATTCTTAATAATAGAGTATACGAACCAAATCTATTTCAAAACGTTATTAATTAATAATTACAACTTAATATTATTATTTAATTATAATATAAAAATAAATTATTATTTTTACCCTAAATTTTATTTTATCAGTAAGTTTAAGTACAACATATAAAAATGTATAATAATTATTTTAAATAAATATTAACTTATATCACAATTTTTAACCATTATTGCTGATACAAATGTTTATCAATATTTTAAAAAATTCCTAGATTCGAATTGCTTAAATTTTTTAAAACTTTACTCTACATTTTTAAATAAGTTATTTAAATGTATCGTAATCACACAAATTTATATGAAATTAAATCTTTTACTTAATAAATAAATCATATTATAATATTTATTAAATTTAATAAATCTTAATATCATTTTTTTTCAAAAAAATTATTTTTATTCAAACTAAAATTTATTTTTAAAGAAGGCAATAAATATTTAAAAATTATAAGTCTAATGATTTGATTTTATCTGCTTTTAATTATAAAAATCTCTTAATTAATTATTAATACATCATGAGCCTCTGTGACAATCATGAGTGCTGGTCACATAAAAACGCTTAGGTATGGGGAACCTCAACGAGAGGTCACTGTTACCGACGGCTAGGATAGCACCCGGGAAGCAAAGGAAGGAGGGAAATACTTGTACATTGGAATTGGGGAGAAAAAATAAAATACTTACGGGGGGAGGGCGAAAAACAAAAGGCGGCCGGAGGTCCGATAGGAGAGGGAAAGCGGGCGCGAGAAGAAGAGAGACGGGAAAGGCAGTAGCGTAATAACGTGGTCGAGGGAAGGCACGCAATAGAGGGACGAAGTAATATTGCTGCGCCACGAGTATCGACGCGAATTCCAGTCATCAACAGCTGTGGTGGACGCAAAATAACTATCCAATTATTCTACCGCGAGTGCCACGAACGAGCGAGGGTGGAACGAGTATCGCGCAGGTTCTACAACCGAAAAGGGCGATGGATAACGGACGGGCGGTATCGCTCATCAGAGGGTGACGTAGCCGTTACGCCCACGAGGACGACAATTTTCAGACCGGCGGCAAGCCGACAAGTAAGGCCACGAGGAAGCGACGCAGGCTGAAAGCCAGCCACGAAAGCATCTATTCTTCAGGAGCGTGCAAATCAGGGGCGCAACACCAAGCCGGGGCGCATTGAGAGGCGTGACGACACTGGAGTGCGCATAACATCCCGCTAAGAGCAGAACGAGTACACGTACAGCGAACGTGTGAAGCCGCATCCGAAACTGAGGCCACATCGAACGGTGCGACGACCCTGCCATCCGCTCAGATTCACGCCGAGGGCATAAGCAGACCTCCGTCGAAGATACCGAAGGCGCCGTCGTCGCCGTCGTACGCATGACGATCAGCTGATCGAAAAGGAGGCATACGATCAGGATGCAACTGAGGCAACGGGAAGCGACGCAGCCGTGGATACCGCTACTTAAATAAATAATAAACATAAAGTAAAAACATTGAACGAGACTAGTTTCATTTCGCCGCGCTCCTATCTGATTTCCCCTATCCACTCCTGACAACGTGAGTAACAGTCACATAAGAAAAACTGAAATGTGAGAGGTTCAGTCTCGTCTGAGAACATACAGCCTGCACATTTTTTCTTGCTGCAAGCGACGAGTTATTGGCGCGAGCAGGTAATCGTTGTGTTGAGCGAATGATAGTGTATTGTTATTGAAGTTTAAAGGGCCGCAATTAAAAGGTCCTTGCGATTCATCGGGCGTGTTTAAAACCAAAGTGATTGTATTTAATTAAAGTAGAAGTGAGTTTCCCCGGGAGAGGTTTTGCATTTCCCGGTGATCGATAATTGGCCAACGAGAGGAACGTCATGGCGTGCCCGATTTATGGGTAAGCGCGAGTGAAAGTGCGCTCGCCAAAGCCGCAGAGGGAAACAGTGAGTTTTCCTGGGAGAGGTCTAGCATCTCCCGGTGATCGATCAGGAGAACGAGAGGTAAAGGAGTCAAGGAAACTGAAGTCCTCGCAGCCAGGTAGTCTCCAAGACTTTAGAGACAACCCGGTGTCCGCACCCACTCACAGGTCGATCATCCAGGTCGTCCGGACTGTCTAGAGTCCGCGACGAATCAGCGCCACGGCAAGGTGTAACGGACCAGCTAGCCGTAAGTAAAAATATACTATCAGCGACAGCTCTCCTGCGTGCGATTCCTGCGATACTAGCGAATTTGTCCTCTTTATTCTATTGTATTTTGCGTGCGAGTATTGGCTTTTTTCCTCCTTCCAAGAGAAGGAGGTTTTTTTACGCCTCGAGGCGATAGGACTCAATAAATATTCAATTTTAATCACTATAGAAATCGGCGAGTCTCATTTCTCCTTTAAATCCCTTCCAAACCCGAACTCACAATAAATTTTATTTTAAGTAGCTGATAAGTTGCTATAGCCTGGTTTCTGACAATATGTTATTGAATTGTTCTTTTTGGCATTTATCAATTGTATAACATCAATTTTTACAATATCCACATTCTGGAGAATTAGGCCATCTGTAGATAGTTAATGTGTGTCCGTTGTATTTATATAATTGGTTATTTAATCTATTTCTATTATCTGGTTGTACCTGAAAATTGATTAAGGTAAACAAATTTTTTGCTGAATGACTAACTTTTTTGCAGATTTCGTAAATTAAATTAGTCGAGTACTGTATTCAGTTGAAGTGATATTGAAGAGTAATATTTATTTACGAGATGGCCAGATTTTGGAATATTTGGCAAATGATAGTTGTTTTGTTGTTTCGCAGAACTTTTTATGTCCAATATTTTGCCATGTGACAGATTATAGTATAAAATTGGTATATTTTAATCAATTTATAATAGTTAGCAGTGTGGCTTTCTGTATTTCAAATTTGACATGTGAGTTTTATTTCTTAAAGTTTTTTTTACGTGATACAAGAAATTTTATAAAGAATGCCTTTTTGAATTGCAGAATTGGCATTCTGCTGGGTTCTCGTTTCCACAACGGCATTGACTTTCATCTGGTGATTTTTAAATGATATATACAAGTACTTTTATTTTATTCTAGGACTATTGAAAAATTTTTCTTGGAAGTGTTTTGATTTTATTAACTTTTTTCAATTGCGAATTTACTTTTAACAATGCTAGTCATTCAGAGTTAGCTTTCAATATGTATTTACTGCTCAACTCAATGAAATTTATTAAGTTTATTTGAATAAAGGCGCAGAAGGTAGATGGGACTTGACCATTTTCTATGATATTAAAACTCATTCTTTAAGTACATTTTCCTGATCTTGTTGTTATTCGTTTACCAGATCTATAAGAGGTTGTGAAACAATTTGTAGAGGTGAATAAATATTTTTTTAAAATTTCATTAGTTCTTGTATTGATTCAAATGATTGACCAATTATTGATCTTCAAGCGTTCATTAAATCTTGCACCTAATCAATCGTACTAAGTTTGGTTTTCATACTCTACAATTATATCTTTTGCCTCGATACATCCAACGGCATATTACTCCCTTCGAATTTCAGGATAACTTGTAGGGCATCTTTGCCGATTAAATTATAAATGTTAAACTATAAATATCGTTTGTTATTTTCACGAACCATAATCAGCTGATTGACAACTTCTAAAGGTCATGGGATATTTGTGATAACTAACCCAAAGTTGTTGTGGAAGTGTTGATTTTCCTGATATGATTCCTTTTATGCCTTATATTTAATTTTTTTTATTTAAGTTGTATCTTGGTCAAATTAAATATCGTCGAGTAAAATCCTTTGTGGTGAGTCGTCTCATGATACTTTTTTTAAAGAGATTATCGTCGATATTTAAATTATTGAGTCATTTTATTTCCTAAAGCATTAAATAGCCCTGAAAGTTCATATATAAGTTGCGATTAGGCGTATTTTACGATACAATTTTCTAGGTATAAATATATTTTAATAATTTTTTTTATTAGAAAAATTTATTTTTTATAAAAAAGATATTCTAAATTTAGAATTTAGAATTAGAATTAGCAATATTAGGTTGGTTTTAGAGAGTTTTATTTTCTTTTAACAGATTCATATACAAATAATTTTTCGAAATAAGAAATATTGTTTTGATTTAAGAGATTTTATTTTCCTTAACAAAATCGTTCGATAACATAACTTTACAATTTAATGACGTCGATTTAGAAATATAGTAATCGGATTCTTCTCAAGATCTGATCGAATAATAATAATAATAATAATAATAATAATAATTCCTTAAATATAAAGTAGTTAATAACTTATTGATATATAGGTTTTATAATAAAATATAATGCTATCTAAATAGAAAATAAGTATTACGTTTAGACTAAATCTAAAAAGATATTGACATGTGTAGAAATATTTTAATGCATATATTAATTGCGACGAATCAAGATCCTAACCAGATTGGATTCCGAATGAACGAGCGCGAGTTTATCATTCAGCTGATCAGCACCCTGAACAGATACTGAAGAGATAATTTAAAAAGGCAGTCCCTATCCTATAAGAGCTTTATTCTTTAACCACAGATTGTTGAAAAATCTTCACTGAAGTTCCTTATTCACACAGCTGCCTATTCGGTTAAATAGTATAAACATACTTACTAAACTATGAATACTTACTCGCATGCTGTTCTGGATATCGCTTATTTCTCTTTGTTACATTGTTATCTGCACGTAAAATTCCGAACAGTCTTTTGTTGAATTTAAATTTTGTTACTATCAACAAATAGGGAAACAACTCAATGTAAATTTCAGTGTAATGAAGAAGTTGCAAACTGTTATTTTTCCTTTGTTTTTTATTGCTATTGCCTTGTCGCACTTATATTTAGTACTGTGTAATACGCAGATCACTTTTACGTATTAATATATTTCATACAATTTCTCTTTTTCACGTTTGTACCTTAATTCTCTATCTCATTATGTCGTACACTCATTATCTGAATATTTATAAGAAAATTTGACTAGACATACTTCACAACGAGAGCTTTTAAGTATGCTTGAACTCAGGGAAACGAGGGTGGAGAACATACTCATACAAATACCTGACTCGAGCAAACTTGAGAGCAAGTCACTCGAAACCAAGATGCTCTTAATAATTTATCGTATTTTTAATTAACGTTATAATAATATTAAGCAAGACAACATTTTTCGGCTTTGATCTTGTGAATAAGTTATTATTGAAAAAATATAAAACTCTATTTATATCATCAATCAAAACTCAATGAAGCTCTACCAAATGATTATTCACCCTTATTAAAAGCAATGGAATTTAAAATATTTTTTCACATAAACACGCGTAGTTTATGTCCATATCTGAATCTTTAACATTTCTAAGAGTTTTAATACCGAGACCTACCGCTACTGATACTAGCGTAACATAACAAACGTAACACGCTTTGAAATGTCCCAGAATGTTTATGCTGGCATTGCATCCAGGTAAAAGCTTTTTCAGTTAATGGTTCCTACGAACATGGTGTCCAAGATCTTTATGCCGTATCGTGTAAGGACACTTTCCCCATGTCCAGACTGCGTCTGAGCGATAGTCTCGCAACTCACAGCAACTATTCTTACTACAAATGCATAAGAACCCATGATACCATGAACCTTTACCTCTAGGTCACCATTAAAATCCGTGTTTCTATTGCAAAGCTCCAGTTTGTGTCAAGCCCGTATGTAACTGGAATATACTTGTTTCAGAGTTAAAAAGACATTAATGATGATAATTATTGTTATCATAATGTTGCATTACTTTAATATATCAAGTAAAAATTATTAAATTTTTAACGACTTTTGAATTAAATAGAACTTTAAGAGCTTATAAATTACAGTATTCAATAAAACATTTCTAATTTTTTATATTGTGTATAAAAAATATTATTTTTAATAGGAATTCGTTCAAATAATATGTTTGTCTATATAAACTCACACGTATATCGTAAAATTTTAAAAATGTATATTTTTTTTTATTACAAGCACTATATCTATACCTAACTAGAACTGTTTAAACGCAAGCTACCTACTTCATTAAAGAATTAAATAAGTTCTTCAAAACGCATTGTTAAAAATATGATTAATAAAAGTTTGCGATCGATAAAAATATTATTTTGAATAAATAAAAATTAAGAATAATTTAGAATTTATATAAGAGTAGTTTTTTAAAATAAACAATTTTTTAAATAATGTAAATTAATATAAAATATTTCAATATTATTAAATTACATCAAAATCAAAACATTAATTTAATGTATAACATTGCAATTGATACTAATTTCAGAATTTTATTCATGCAATTTATATATTATGTATTTATTATGAATTATGAATTTATTATGAAAAATATAAAGTACAGCCTTTGTAAAACATTTATTTCTTTAATTATCTTCGCACTCGTTCGGTACATAATATGTGAAATAATTCAAATTAAAAAGATATTAATATTATCAACTTAGGTATGTACTTAGTTATATCCAAATAATAATACGTAAGATGATAAAATAAAAATAAAAAAATCTATATCAAAACAGAATTGCTATAAAATGTTGAAGTATTGAAAGAGTAATTTGTAGCTAAATTGACATATAGATTAAAATTGAAGGTCAAAAGCTGTTCTGTGAATGATGTAAGCGACGTTACATAAAAATGAATAAGAGAGAAGAACGGGGGGAAAGAAAGAAATATTTTAAATGATGTCATACTCAGGAAAACGTGTATAGTGATCTTGCACAAAAAAAAAAGAATATATGAGGTGAACGGAAGGACACCATGCTTCTGGAATTTTCCTCCCCAGCCTTCTTAGTGAACTTTTATTTATTCAATAAACCTAGACTACAACGCTACAGAAACAAACCATAAATTTTTACATTACTAGGATCTATAACGTCTCTATAAGGCCACCATCTTTCATTCAACACTTCTTTCATCCATACGCAGTATCCCAACAATGACCCGCCTTTACGTCTTAAAATCAAAACATGTAGGTTGCAGTATATTTACCTTATTCTCCAATTCACAGATAAACTTTGATGTTACATTTGTTAAAATGGTACTAATAACGTACTGGGTTTTCAAAAAATAAAAATCAAAAACTATTAGATCGTAATTGAAAAGTGAGACCACTTACGAGAGAGAAACTTAAGTTTTAATGCTAAAAAGGCTCATACCGTCAGAAGTAAATTGAACTATTGCTTATTATTTACATTTTACACATCATATCCCAGTTTGATATATTATATATAATTCAAAACCACAAAAAATATGAATCTCAAAACATCGTAATCAACTTTGCCTTTGAAAATGTTTTGTACCTATTAATATTAAAGATTTTAAAATGATAAGACCTATCATTATTATAATTACATTTTATCATAAAAAATGTAAAATAATTTAATTATTTCTGTGAAAAATACATATTAAGTCCATTTATAAATGAATTAAAAATAAATATTAATATTATTGAATATTTCAGTAGATTTTTTCTTATGGAATAAAATTTATAATTAATACTAATTGAATTTTTTTAATTCTCTAATTCCTTAATTAATTGGATATTTAATTTTAACTAGTTGCAATACGTAACATAATATACAATATAATATAGACATAAAATATGTATAAAAACTTAAAAGCAGAATATTCGATACGAATTACCTTTGTTTATATTTTCTTATAAGTTATAAGTAGTATTATCTTACTATTTTCTTGTTCTATAAAAAAACACGATATTAAATTTTTTTTAATATATTTAATAAATTGTAATAAAAACATCAAAATTTTCTTTAGGCAAAATCTTCGTATATTCAAACAATTTGTATATTTAATAAAGTTATCACGTGGTTTAGCAGCTATTAAAACACGTCTACTAAAAATCGCTGATTCAGCAGAATTTAATGCCTTACATCCGAAATAACCACGAGAACGTGTGTTTAAAAGTATCAGCAGCACTTGCAGCCGTATTACACACTTATGAAATTGCATACTAGTGATAAAATAATAATATATATGCAAGATAATTATATAAAATAAGTCACTGACAATTTACAAATGATTAAATAAGATAATGAGATGGAGTAAAATGGAAATAAAAACATAATTGAGCACAAATTTATGACGTATTTATAAATACCGAAATAATTTCTGTACCTGAAATAGCCAAAAAACATAAAACATCCTCTATCGAAGATATTGGAAAATTTAATTAGAATAACTTAGCATTATAGGGTTAAACTGAAAAATGCCTTTTTCGATTTATGGAAATATTCTCATAAATATATTATACAAAAGATTTTATAAGGATTTCATATTTCTGTATATTATTATATGGAAAATGCATTTAAAAATGTGTAAGTAAATAATATATACGAAGTATTAAAAATTTAAGAGATTACTTTGTAAATTCTCTGATTCATTTATATCAATAAGATTTTTTATCACAAAATTTATTATTAAATGTAATTAAATTTATACCAAACAAATGTTGTAAAGAGACAAAATTTAAAAAGGAAAAAAACTAATTTTTATAGTTTTAAAATAATATCTTTTATTTCTTACTGATAATGCATTCATTTATAGTTTACATTTGTTTATACTTTAAAGTATTTTATTACATTGTGTACATTATAAATTTAAGAAAAATAAAATGTTATAAACAAAAGAAATAAATACGAATTAAAACATCCATAACTTCGTGCAAGAATTACTACAGATTAGAAATAATATAGATTAAGATATAATCTTCTTCTTAAAAGAAATACTTAAATGCTTTCAATTATAATAGAATACAAAAATATCCTCATGTTACAAGAAAATATTATAATTCGATGATTCGTACACAAAATATGGTCTGAATTATATAATTATAAATACGATTTCGGTAAATATAAGAATATAAACTTCCATTATTTTTATTAAATGAATTAATATATATTTTTTTGAATATTTAATTATATAGAATAAATTACTAAAATAATAAACAAATAGAATAAATTAATATTAATTCAGTAACTGCATTAAGATTATCTAATTTTTCTCTGTATAAATAAAAATATATATTTCTCGTTGACAAAATATTCGTATTTACATTTATTTTTTTATCATCATTTATATTAAAAAATTAATTCGATTTCCATTCAAAACTACAGAATACTATCATTTATTAACACATTTATTTAAGCATTCCTAATTGATGTTCAAGTATTAATATTCTTTTCTGTCACTTATTAAATAAATGTGATTATCTTACTGGTTGTCAAAATACACATTTTTCTTTCCAACTGTAAATATTTTACCTTGTTTTTAATGGCTTGAAAAAACAGCACATTTTCGAAGATACGTTTCATCAATATCTATCAAATATGAATTACATTACTTTAATTTAGCACGGCTTATAAAAATTTGTCATTTATGTTCTTTACTTGTACATATTTTGATTAATAACAATAAAAATTGTTTTTATAATAAATCATACGATGTTATAATACGGTACAATTTTAATTATTTTAAATGCTTTTTGGTATATAATTAATTTTTTTTAATGATGATGGATTACAAAAAAATTTTTTTATCAAAACTAATTATCATTGAGAAAGTAATGATATTCTTTTTTTTTAATGAACAAAGTTTTTTTAAATACTGTAAAGAATCTGGAATGAACTAATTAATTATTATTAAACATTTTACTTATTAATCCTAAACATTCTTTAATTTTATTTATTAAATTTGTAAGAACAACTACCACCGTTGACACTAGCGTGCTTACAGTATCCCATGACCTCTCCTCGCTTCACGCTATACCGACCGTAAAGTATCGAGCTGACCGCATCGCACAATTCCACAACGTCAAGTGAATAACTATTCGCACCGTCAATTACAGCACTGACAAGCTGCGCCGCTCCCATTGCGCAGGTCAGTACCAACTAACTACTTCTCCCGTCACCGTGTACTACCACTACCAGAGGTCGCTATCATCCAGCTATTATTAAACAATTTTTAAAAATAATAATCTGTTAGAAAAATTAAATCTATACTACTTCTGGCAAGTAAATTAAACAATTTCGAAGAGTAAACATGTCATATGGGGTTTACGAAAGAAAAAAAATGATCACGAAGAATAAATTTAAACTAAAAAAACTCTTTCTTCGATGTTGATGACGAAAGGTGAATCCGTTTTACTTTCACCAATCAATAATTATATTTTTTTCTTATTCACTTCCAGTTTTTCCAATTTTCTTCTATCTATCAAACATTCAATAATTAAAAAAAAAAATTTACTTTTTCCAAGCAACTGTGCAAACCACAAAGTAGAAGAAATATAAATTATTTTAAGTATACACTACATTTATCTACATATTTTCTATTAAATACAATTCTATTATTTATAAAAAAAAATCGGTAATATATAGACAATATCGCAAACCACTGATCAAAAATAATAATATGCTTAGCAGAAGTATTAGTTCGATTCAGCAGTATCTTCAACATTTATATCACATAAACAAATTAAAAGTTAAAATTCATTATTTATAGATAACCAACCGATTTATCTATAGTAATGTAAAAATAAAAAACAGTTTATTATTTTGTATCTTATATTTCTAAATTGTTTTTAAGAATAATATAATATAATCAATAACATTTAAAATAACGAAACGAAAATGTTAAATACAAATTGATTGTTTTAAATTACTTTTATTAATTATTATCAAGTTATTAATTAATTATTATATTAAGATACAGTTGCAGCTTGGTATAATTTCCGTAATTTTTTATCAAGAATTTGTATTAAAACTTTAACGTGACTCGTTGGAGGACTTTTTAGATGGAGTTAGGACGCCATATACTTATCGATCTTCCTGTCATATCGTTCGCGTGCACATCTTAATCTATGGAGTTCAAGAGATGATGTGCGTGTCACTCTTTTCGGAATCGTAGTGATATTTACTAGGTAGGCCTTTTCGCTAATGAGCATTCACTGCAAATTTTCTCCCTATCTCCTTGATCCTTAGCACAAAAGAATAGTATTTAACAATTTTCATGAACGAATTTCCGAGTATTCATAATATTAGTCACGATCTTGGCTAAAGCAATTTTTTTTTTATTTTTTAAATCTATTTTTCAATTCATAATGAATTACCTTATAATATTATCAAACATTTTAAATCATATTATTTTACTTATCTTAAATACTTTCAATTCAATACGTTTTCCATTATAAAATTAACTTATAGTTTATCTTATTTCGTTGATAGATATCGTACCAATATGAATTATAGCAGTTTTTACGCTATTTACTAAATGCGTGAGTTTGTAAGAGAAGTTGGGATTGAGCAAAGGAAAAATAAAAGTCGTTGATGTTGGTTCCTACTTAAAAATGATTTTATTTATTAATTCCTAATCGCTGCAAAGCGTAAAAAACCTTCTTCGCTGGGAAAGAGGAAAAAACCTAGTTACGCTTTCAATAACAATAGAGTAGATATATATATAACAAAATCGCAATTATCGCACGCATGAAAGCTCTCGCAGAAAATTTCGATTTTACTTATGGCCAGCTGGACTTTTATACCTCTCACCATGGCGCCGATACGTCACGGACTCTAGACAGTCCGGACGACCTGGACGATTCTTTATCTCTTATCCCCTGGATTGATCACTGGGAGATTCTAGACCTCTCCTAGGGAAGTTTTAACTCCCCCCTCCCCGGATTTTGGCGAATACTCTATCGCTCGCACTGACCCAACAATCGGCCACGGTATGCCGCTCCTTTCATTGGCCAAAACTCTCACTTATGCTTATCAAACTCTGGGCATTAAAACGAGCCCCCTTTTTAATCACCAAGGACCTTTAAGTCGCGACCTTTAACTATCGACACTTTAATATCGTACAAGATGAAGCACGCTTGCTCACTTGCTACAACGAGGTTTTAATCAACAGCAGACCTTTGGTTCAAGCTTAATCAAGGTATCTTTCTTTTCTTCCCCAAAGACAGACTCAACCCTCAAACTATTTTTTAGTCATGACTATGGGACCTTTCGTTGAGGTCCCCCTACCTAAAGTTTTATGGGGCCAACCCTGCTGGAACGGCAGGATTGTCCCATTGCTTATTTAACTAGTGCAATGTGCAAGACTCAAATACGAATGTTCGAGTGTATTGTATAAATAAATAGAAAGATTAAGGAAACACTGACCCCCCCCCCGAACCTTTTATTTAAAATCAGATTCACACGCGTATGCTTGTTGAGACTAGTATAATGAATTACATGTGGTAGTATTACAGTTTTTGCACGCAAAATTCCTTGGTTAATTTTGTGCTAGTTCACTATGAAATTTGAAGCAGCGTAAACTAAAATACAGCTATTTCAAACTAAAATCAAATTGTACCTTAGTTTATAATTATATTTATATATATCCGATAAAAATTCTACTATTTCCTTAATGATTGTAACCAATAAGAAAAATTCTTACAAATATGTTAATTTTCTTTTGATATAAATATAAGTAGAAATTAAAAATAATTTGAAGTTGAATATAACCATCACACATGCAAATCTCGTAAATAAAATTGTAAATAAAACAAATTTTCTAAAATAAAAAACGCAAAATATAAAATTCATTCAACAAATTCTTTTTAAAGAATACATTATAAATCCGTTATTTTATTTTGTAAAGGAATAGCTAATTTGAATTTCAATATCAGAGTATGGAATCATATATATCTTATAAAAATGTTATATACATTTTACTGTTATATATTAGAAAATTACTTTTAAGTATTAATAATAATAAATTTAGACCTTACTTTTCAAAACAGTTTAAACTAAATATTTTGTTATCATAAATAAAAATATATAGTACGTTCACGAATTTACTTTCTTGATAAATAGATGTATAATGATATATCTAATAAAAATAAAAAATAAGTACGAAATATGAAAAGGAATACTTACTTTATATTAATTTAATAATAATTTTATGGCACAGAAAAATATAAACTTTATATTCATTAATAAAAATCAATATTCAAAAGGATATAACATGGGAATTAGAATAACCGAAAAATAATTAAATAATCATTTTTTAATAAAAAATATGTTTTATATAAGTAAATATAAGTGTATATATATTTCTATATATATATAAACTTATAAAGCCAGTTTGCCTGCATCAATATATTAGTTAAAAATTAAAATTTGTACAATTCAATAATATAAATATGAGAATAATTTGAATGATCAATATTAAATAAAAATAGAAATAATAAGTACAATTATAAATAAGACCAAAAATTTCTAAAAAAAAATAATTGATATTTTGTGTAAAAAGAATAAGCGTTAGATTAGAAAAGTGATATGGAACAAAATAAATACAAGATTTAATAAAATTATCAAATTGTATATAAAAATATTCTATTATTTATAAAAAAAATTTTTTTGTAATTATGTTAATATCAATAGCATTTTTACATTAAATGAACAAATATAAAAAATTTGTAATTTCAAAATATTTTTATTATAAACATTCATGTAGAAAATACGCAGCATAAAAAATTGAGTAAATAACGTAAATAGCAATGTAAGTCATAAAATAAAAGAATAACTCTAATTGTAATATTGGTATATTTAAGAAAAAGGTTTTAGATTTTTTTTCTATAAACGAGATGAAAAAATTTAAAGTTTATTTTGTCTTCTAAATTCAAATAAGTTCTCACGCATTGCATGAATATTTATTAAAAACTTCCTACTATAGCACTTACTCTCTCTTGTTCAAGGTGCATGTATATTTAGCGCCCTTAGAAAAGAGGATCTTACTAACCACTACGGCTTCCATTACGTACAGATGACTCTTTTCTAGAATAATTTAAAAGAACATCTTACAGCTGAATTACTTTTTTCTGCTTGCGGTTATTATGAATTAAGTGAAATTCTTTCTCTTTATAAAATGGTAAATATAAACAAATAGAAACCTTGTAAATGTAAAAAGTTTCTAATGGTTTCAATCTCATTTTTAAAATTCTAAAATCTAATCGGTATATTTTAATTTATTTATTATGAATTAAATGAAATTCTTTCTCTTTATAAAATAGTAAATATAAAAAAATAGAAACCTTGTAAATGTAAAAAATTTCTAATGATTTCAATCTCGTTTTTAAAATTCTAAAATCTAATCGGTATATTTTAATAAACGTGAGAGTATTAAAAAAAATTAATGATCTGGTAGTCGTGCGATTAAAAATAATTTTTTGTTATTTTTTCAAATTTAATAATTTATTGCGAATACTATCGTACAGTAATATTGAATTCTGAAAATTATAATATATACAATATGTTATAAAAAAATTAAATAAAAAATATAATTAAAATATACTATTCTTTTCTATTAAAAAATTTTAATAATTTATACTCATGTAAAAGTATTGCAATTGTTATACAAGAAATAAATTCTAAAGTTTTAATAAAATTGTTAATTGTCAAAAAATTCATTAATTATTAAAATTAAAAATTTATGAAAATGAACAAGTATGAAGAATCAGTTTATATTATATATAAATATAATGTAATATCTATATTTTTGCTATTTTTCATAACCATGTATTTAATATGTAATTCAAGAAAAGGATTTCAAAAAATGTTAAAAAATGTTATACCTTACTTGATAAATCTTTCAAAAGACTATACAAATACGTAAAAATATTTAGAAAAGACAATAAACTTTGTTACATATGCATAAAAGTATCGTAGTAAAATTTAAATATCAATAATAGCACTTTGCTAGCATCGTACAAACAAGGTGTGTTTGAATAAGAATTTTAACTGTACAATGTAGACAATATAGCAACTTAAAATTTATAAAGTATATTATAAAGTATATCGTTCTCCCTCTCTAACTCTTGTTTCATGTAATATTTACATTATATGAACAGCTTTTACAAATAACAAATACTCATAAATGGTTATAACTAGTATCTGTAGGCTATACAATTCATTAAATTGAAAGGCTCAAAATTTCTTTTAGTATTCTTATCATTGCAGATTAGCTTTTATCAAAGTTGATTATTTGAAAGAAATAAAAACAAATATAAAGAAAATGTTAAATGTTAAGTCTTGTGTAGTTGTTTATAAGCTACTTACCATCTCCGTGAGTCCTGAAATAAATTAATAAAGGATAGGAGAGGAAAAATAAAAGTCGTCGGTTGAGTGTTATAATAAAATGAATTTTCTTTATTTTATATTGCCCTAATCGCCGCGAAGCATAAAAAAAACCTTCGCCGAGAAGGAGGGTAAAAGCCTTTGAACGCATGCACACATGCAAATTTACAATAGCTAAATCAATAATTATATTAATTGAAATGGTTTTGCGATACACGCGCGGGAAAGCTCTCGTATAAAAATTTACTTACTTTACTTAATACCTGCTTACCAGCTGGACTTTCGCCCTATACCGTGACACCGATGCGTCTCGAACTCCACACAGTTCGGACGTATGGAGGTGGCCGATCCTTATGTGGGTGCGGACACCGGGTCGTCTCCAACGTCTTGGAGACTCAACCTGGCCGCGAGAAACGTGCTCTCTTTCCTTTTTTACCTGTCCTCTGGATCGACCACCAGCACGTGCCACGACAGCACGCGAATGATAACAATTATCACTTTGCGAATAACTAATAAGGGTCTCGCTTCGTACCCTTTCGCAACTTCGAAACGTTATCTTATTTTACGACGACGTGCGCGTATAACGAAAAATATAAGCTTCATCCGCTCGACCTGACCGACCTCGTATCTGCTAGCAGATTGATAGCTTGCGCCAAAACGCTACTTCTCTCGCCGGGATACTTCGCGCCTTTTTCGTCCTTTGTTTTTCTATTATGTTATTAAACTCGCGCCAACAGCAACATCGAGCGGTAATTTCCAAAATACTCCTGCAACTTATTTTCCCGTGTCATTTTAAAGGTCTCCAACAGCTTGTATCCATAAATATACTAAAAAAATCTTATTAAAATTTTGATTTCTTAATGATTAAACTTAACTTTTAAATTTGAATTACTCAAAGAAAGTGAGTGAAATTTCTGCTGAAAAAATAATATTGTTTATAAATTAATAAATTGTCTGAAGGAATACATAAGCTTCTTTAAAAAATAATAAAAATAACAAAAGAAACATTTAAAGTTCAACTTAGTTGCGAAGTGTTAAGTATATATTATAAAAACATTCAGGTGTAAAAAGATTTGTTAATCAATTATAATAGAAAAAAATACATAGTAATAGTTTAAAATCTCGAGAAATAGTCAGAATTGTCAAAGCAAAGTATAATATTAAATATTACGTAAAGATTACATACGTATTTCCCTCGCCAATATTGATAAATAAATAAGTTGCTTGATAATAATAATTTTAGCAGATCGGCCAATATTATACTTTATATTGGCGTCATTATACTTACCAATAACACAAATTGTTAGATTACCCTTTTTAAGTATATTATATCATGTATTATGGACAGTTTATTGCATTGCTCGACAACATAAAAACTGACGGATCATGAGATAAATATATTTTGAGGTTGCAAGAAAACAAAGTAAAAAACAGGTATCTTGGTAAATCCATAAAACAACTTCTGGCAATGCTGTGAGTCCTGTTCTATTTGAAGGATTTTCATGGAAGTTTCCCTTTTCCCGGTCATAGAAATGCTTTAAAATGCTTTGTGAATTGAATCTGGTCTGAATCTAAATATGCTGTATGTATTGCTTTAAAATTTCTTTAATTCATCGTTATAATTATTAAATAATTTGACGTTGAAATATACCTCTGCAAATCAGTCATACATGTAATATAAAAAAAAAGAAATAATAAGAACTTTAGAATTAAAGAAAGAAATGTGATTGAGACATAGTATCAGATTATAATAAATTTATATACTTAGATCTAAATACTTATGATAAATGAAAATTGAAAAAACGCATCGTCATTTAAATGAAAAAGATTAAAAAAGCAGTTTGGCAATTAAAAAGATTGTTATACTTAAGCGTGTGAAATAAATAACATTATGTTATCAATTTTTCATAAGACCTATTATAAATACCGACTATATGATATGATAAAATAGAATATTTTAATATACACCGAGGATCCTTCGACCATCTGGCACACGCTACGTTCCAATGTCCCGTGCGTACCTTCACGTTAGCCGCCTATAAAAGAGGGTTAATTAGAGCGTCGGGATAACGAAATAAAGAAATAAAACATCGAGAAAAGTTCATGATCCTGAAATTCATAAAAATCAGTAGCATTCCACCCGATGCCAGGCATATGTGTGGGACGCGTCTTTCCACGTATCCAGGTAAGTACAGGAAAATGAGCTACCTAGGGACTGAAGTGAAGGACAAAATTGATTCACCAAAGGACCTTGCTACATCAAGGGAAAGGTTTGCGAATATTAATAATAATTAACTCTTTTTTACCTAAAGCCTTAAACATTTAAATTTAAATAAATTCAAAGATGATTTGTGTTAAAAAAAGTTTAAATATATTTTAATCATTAATTTATTAGGTATTTTCAAAAATTATCATGCTTTTACAGTGATATATTCGAATTGTTAAATATGTATCGTATTGTACGTTGATTATTTTCATACCATAATGATAATAATGATATTATAATGATCTTTTTATAAGAAAATTAACTCGATTTAAAACAAACTACAACGTTAAGTAAATGGTTAAGAAATTATTAATTTTAATAATTTAAATTATTTTATACTTTTATATAATAATGTAATACTATATGTTTTAATTTCAATAAATAACAAAAATTTTAAGTTAAGTTTTTATGCTATAATAAATTATTCCTGTTAAAGTTATTTTTTAATTATTAAAATTACTTTTTAAATTTGTAAGATTAAACTTAGATAAAATATAATACAATCAAGTAACAAAAATAGTGTTCAACATTATAAACTAAAATAAATAAATTTTTATTTATGTTTATTTATATAATGTAAAAAGTTTGTATGTTCATAATGTTTCTAATCCAATAGAGAAACTACTTTTTTAATATGTGCTATATTTTCAATAGTATGTTCTTTCTTTTTTATATTCTCAAAATAATTTGTAAAATGAATTATTTAAATTGTCTATTTTACAATTATTTTTTAAAATAAAATTTTGATGAAAAAGAAAACTTTTTAATGTAAATAAGATGTTAAATAAATCAATAACATAAGATTATGAATGATTGTTATTAACATATTGTGACATGTTTGATACCAAACAATTATACACCAGCAAAATTTTTATATAAATATTGCAACATAATTTCGTTTTGTTTACAATGTATTATTTTATGTATAGAAAACATATTTGAGGTTGTCCTATCGTTGTCAGCATTAACCAAAGTAATGACTTCAATGATTTAAATATAACGCACTTGGTCAAAATACTTTAAAATAGGAGGGACGTATTATGCCCAAAGAAAAACTTGCTTCCAAAAAAATAACTCTTTTTTATTTTCTTAGTGTAGATCATTGTACGTGATTTGAATACTTATAATAAAACAATTAGTTCGTTAGTACCTCAGCATTTGGAAAATAAACAAATATTAGTCTTAATAATAATGAAATTATTGTATAGAAAATATAAAGTACACTTTTTGATATGTCCCTTGTATTAATATTTTAAAATTATAAATTTTACTCTAATATAAAAATAATTAATTTTTCCAATCACTCAAAGAAATCTTTATGCAGATATCATTCATAGAAAACATTTCATAAATTACTTTTAAAATTCATAAATTTCTTCTTTTTTAATATGTAAGAAAACTATAATTGTAGATACGGTAATGCTTCTATTCCTTATACGATAATAAATTAATATTTTCGATAAATAGTGTATAAATAGAGTTTAAAAGTTTACTTTCATATTATTTATTTTTGTTATATCTTCCTTAAAATAGGTTAAAAACATTAGTCGCTTAAAAACATTAATTAATTCGTAACTTTATAACATAACAAAGTTAAGATATACAAAAATAGGAAGGAAGTGGATTTATGGTACCATCACAACTCGTTATTACGATCTGTTTTGGTTTGGGTTATGCAAGCAATGGATGTGAATAGGATAGGTAACATTCTAGGACTGGTGGGTCGATACTGTTTGCTGATGTGGCACGAAGATAGAGGAGGCGAGCAGAGCACTGATATTCTGCTGTACAGCTCGGAGAAGATTATTCCGTAGTTTGTAAGAGTCTGCTAGTTTCCGTCATCAAAACAAAGCTTTTTATTAAAATTATAAGCATTTCACTCATACTTACACACGTACATAGCCTGGTCCACGTTTATTTATTTACGTAAGTATAGTCTCGTGTATGCATATATACCAATATAAATTATTTGGTCAATTATAGGGATACGAATAATTTTATTCTTAATTACATTTATGATTTGTTCTATAAAAAACTATAAAAATTTATAAAAAAACTTTAAAGATTTATTAATGATACACAAATTACTGTTTTCAACTATTTGATTTAAATAGGCATTTATTAAGCGCTATATTGTATATTATTTTCAATTAATTGATAAGGGTAATTTATATAAAATTCTTGGGTTCTATATAAGGAAATTCTTAATTTCTATAAGTTAAAACACTAGTCAAATATTTACGAAGTTTTAATTTCATAAAATTTAAATATTATAATATAATACGCCGCTATTGAAATTTCTTACAAAATTTATTTAGAAGAAAAATTATAATAAAAAACTACCCACTTTGTTTAATAAATTTATAGATAACTGTTAGTATAATATCTAATCAAATATCAAATATTCATTTATCTAAAGAAGTCGAATTCGTTTAACTTTCGTATTGTGCTGAAAATTATTTCTTATTAAAATCTATTTTAAATATTTCAAATTTATTACTTATTATCATGAACCAAAAATATTTTTAAATAGCTTAATAACTGAATAATTTAAAATACTTTTAATAACAAAATTATTAGTTTTCCATTATATTTTTTTATTGAATATTTATATTATAAAGAAAATTAAGTATACCTCCATGACATAATGAAATAGTCCATTATAATGAATATAATGTAATTAACATAATTAACATTTATAAAATTTACTCATATTAAATATATTTTCATATTATGTAGACGGTATGTTGTCGAAAATGCTTATTTCTAATATTAAGGTTCTTAAAATTACAATAAAAATTCAAAAGAAATTATTAATATATTTTTAAAAATATTCATTTTAAAATAAAATTGATTACAAATAATTTATTTCTTATGTTATGAAAGAGAATGAACGTTATCAGACTCATAGTAAAGTATAAGTATAAAACAATGTATATGTAAAAATTTAATCATTGAGTTACAGTAAAAAGGAATCAATACATAATGATATATGTATATAAAATTATGTGTTACAATTTCAAATTTGACAGCTTAAAAAACAAACAGAAAACGACATATGTACATGCCTTATGCTTACCTTATGTAAACGTGATATATAGGAATTGTTCATTATGCTTTGTTGGTAGTAACATTGCAGTAAAATTGTCCATCAGCTAAAGAACTTATTTCGCTGATAATACTAACGAGAATCGGAAATGGTGTTACTACTACCAAAATTATTATTTTCTTAGTCGTTGACGTCAGTGTCATTTTTATCAGCAAATGGAAACTATGCATACATGATTTAGATAAAGTAAGTAAAAAAGCTAATCGATAAACTCAAAATCCTTTCTTTGTAAGCAACTCAATGACTTTTTATACATGTATATTTCTGTATTTCTATATACATAGGTACCTCAGCGCACATGTGGATATGCATGAGAGGACTGTGCATAGATACTCGTGTAACTGTATGCAAGTACCGTTTTTGGAATTATTGCTTATTAATTTTGATTAATATATTATAAAAAATTCTTCAAAGAAAAATAATATAAATATACTTATATAAAATATATGATTTACTTCATTATAATCTAGACATGGTGCATTTTATATTACATTTATGTTATAACTTCCGAAAGCTGAAGCGCCAACAATATTATTATAATACAACAAATGCTCAAATTTCACGCGCCGAAAAATATGTTAAAATTATTTTTATAAAAATCGAATTAAAAACCGATAAGATCTTAAAATAAATTCATTTATGCTTAAGCAAAATATTTTCGATATTTCTGAACTGTATTCTAATAATTTCACTAAATTCACAGCGCAATTTTCTGAAGTACATCTAATACAAAAGAAGACACGCCGACATCAAGTCTCATTATGTGAAACGAAAATATATTTAACCCTATTTCGTTACCAATAATATTAAAAAAAATTACGAGTAGGACCGTTACATTATTTTACTTGTGAGTAATGTACTTATATTCTAAACTTGGCTTTCCCATTTTTATGATCATTCCCACCTTTTAGTGACATAGTGATATTTCATTTATAGAAAAACTTTTTTTTCTTCCTTATTATTTTTTAGGAGCAGCAGTTGTATTGTTTTGCCGCCGTATCTATAGTTATGAATACTAAGAGTATTTTTTTAAAAATTTTAATACTCGTTTCTTCTTTTTTTACTTTAAAGCTATTTTCCTTCCTTACTATCTTATGCTGCTTCTTTCGTTTTTTCACTATATTTTTTCATGGTCTCTTTTGCATATCAATTTCGTTGTGTTTAGAATTTCTAGTTATTTATGCTTTTTTCCCCTTCTTTTCTTCTCTTAGTTCTCTTAAAGTAGTTCTCTTGAAATCGTTTCTAAATAAAAAACGAATGTGTGTAACATGCGAAATTATGAGTGCGTCATTAGCGCAGTCGAGGTAACGAACAAGCAGTAACCGGTCATAAGGGTTTCACTGCTTTTCCCTCTCATTTTCAAACTCATCATTTCTTGTTTCTTTTCTTATTATTTATATATAGAATGTTCCGAGTTATTTAGTTAGAAATACTACATAGTAGAGAATTCTATAATTCTTAAGCAGTATTGATATCATTATACTTTCTAAGTACGTGTGCTAAACGTATTATGTTTTGAGTCCGTAAAAAAATGATGTTTAAAAGTTTAAAAAATGATTCGGTTAGGCCAAGAAGATTCAATGACGTCAGACTCTAAGGAGGGATCCCTTGGAGACACCAAAATTAATAGGAAAATTATATACGCTTTCATTTAATTGAAGGTGTTCATAGGTAGTGTATGCGGTGTTCTGGGCTAATTGCATAAACTGCACTTATTTATTTATTTATTTATTTACTTGTATTTGTCGATTTATTAAACTCAACAGGAAAATCAATGGCTTACAGCTCATTTCCAAAATTAATAAAACTACGTGGGGGAATATATATAGCGATGGTAAAGATAATGAGAGAACGTTGAAAGCAGGATATAGGGGAGGAATTCGCGTTGACACGCATGCAAACGCGTTTGAACGCATTGAATACGCGTTGAAGGGATCGCAAAATATTTACTTGATGATTATTGAAACCGGGCTCAAACCGACTATACCTTATGCCGTGGATTGAATCAACCGCAAAATAGAATTAAACTTGTAAAAAGTTAAACCACCAAATTATTATCATGCTATCACAGAAACAGAGTACTGATACCTTAATGTGTCCACTAATACCAAGTGTCACTCTATCTTCTACTTATGCTGCTACAATCGCCGAATTACCGATAGTCAAATTACCAAGCTTTTTCGGCGAGTTAAAAATTAAGAAAGTTTTAGGGATCTGTGTATCTTCTTTACATTAGGCTCTGGATTTTAGCTACATGGCAAAGTTACAGTATTTGACATCATGTTTTACCGGGTTAGCGGTCTCGTATCTAAACACAGTTACAGCAACATCGCCAAATTATCTGCCTACTTGGCAAGCTCTCGGAGAGCATTATAACAATCCCTGAGTTTCCGCGTTTAAGTACCTTCAGACTTTTTTCGAGCTTCATCCATTCGAAAAAGGATCCGCGGATCGTATTCGCCTGTTATGTGATGAGAGTCAGCGTATCTATAGAACGATTATGGATCGATTCATATATGTAAAGTATTGTCATTTTTTTTATAGACTGGGTGAGCCGCCTATTAGACACGAAATCGAGGAAGCGATAGGTGGATAAATTATATGGTAAGAACGAAGAAATAGTAGACAAACGGAACGAACTTCCGGCTGCAGACAAAGCTACGACGTGCTTTCCGACCTTCCAAAGGTTTATTTACTCTTTTCCTCGAGAAATATGCAAAGGTGATAGCCGGGGTCCAAATAACTGTGATATGATATGAAAACTGTCACTTACCAATCTTTGTTAAATAATAAATTTCTAAATTTATATAATTGGATTATCTTAAAGTTTTTCATTTTTTCAAATTATCCATCAATTTTATTTATGTTTTTCTACTCTAATTTTAATAAAACGTGAGGTTATTACATAACAATAATGTTATTTTTATAGTAAAATAATAAATAAGCAGTGATTATTTTAATGACATGAAATAATATAGAGTTTAGTGACATTAATGATAATAGTTGACATTTTATTTAAAAAATTAAATTTAAAAAAATATTAATATTTTTATAATTTCAATAGTAAATTTAATTATAAGAATGATACAAGGTTTTTTCAATTATTATAAAATAAATAAGTTGAGAATAAATGAATTGAAGAATGCATAAAAATATCGTAAGCTATAAACGATAAGTTAACAGATATATCAATAATCATAATGTTGTAATTGGCAAAAGTTATTAAAAGTAATTATATGCAAAGGATTATAAGCAGGAAAGTGTGATGGAGTCTGAGAATTTATTAGAACCTCGGTACCCAAAATTGTTGAATAGGTCAATGAATTGATCAGCGTGGAGTCAAAAAAAAAAGAGACCAAAGGAATAAACAAATGAAACAGGAAGAGAGAGAGAGAGAGAGAATAACGCAGAAATCAGGAACATCAAATGATGTCACAAAATTTATGTGTATTTTAGCACCCGCTTTAGTTACTCAGTGAATTGACGTCAGCAGACACAGTTCGGTCGTTTCGAAAATAGATTGCATAGTTAACTATAATACATTTTGAATAACATCATCGTATTTATTCTAAGTCCGCTTCTAAACCGTCCTAAATATCTTGTTATATAATGGTGAGAGCCATGTTTCGAAAAGAATAAGAACGATAGGAGGAACGAATGGAAGCCTAAAAAAGTAGCTTGATCGAAAAACCGGTCAAAATTAATCGGCATTAGTATTATTTGCCTAGTTAGGTATGTGCGTCGAGATACTCGGCAAAAATCAACTGTGTTCGTTTATATTTGTGAGTTTTAGCTTGTTAAACTCAGCCCTGAGTTTTTGTCCAATCACTTCGATTTCATATACCAAGATATATATTATTTATTTCTGTTATTGTCATTATATGACAATTATGTTTCTTGGAAATATAATTAAATCCATCTTATTGTGCACATTCATTACAAAAATATTTTAATGAAGTTTTATTGTCAGTTCATCTGAAATTTTTATACTAATCAGATAAATAAAAGATTTTTTATAAATTTACAAAATTTTGAGCGGTGTAAAGCTTGTTTTATGTACCAAATGACTCTACAAAGTAAATCAAATTTGTTTATGTGCATTTTTAATTATGAATCTGGGATCAAAGAACTTATATTTTTTTCGAATAATTTATAAATTTGAAATACAAAACTAAATTATAAAAATAATTTATAATAAATGATTCACATTTTTTTACATTTATAGCGATACATAAGTTCTAATAAGTATAAATTAGAAATTTATTAGTACTTGAGATGTCCAGAGATAATTTCAGATTTATAAATCGTAAGTTAAAATTTCGAATTACATTGTACACTAAAAGTTAAAATTAATATTACAAAAGTTTTTAAAAAATTACGCTCTTTAGTTTATCTACCTTTACAAAAATATATATTTAAACAAATTACGTGATTTATAATTTAATGACGCTTTTATATAAATGATACAAAATTATATATCAAGCAATTTAATTAATAATTTTGATACTTTATTGCCAAATAAGTAACAAAATATATAGAAACTTAAAAAAATTAAATATAAGAAAATATAACTTCATATATAATAGTATAGAAAAAAGGATGAATATTCATTAATGTCATTTATTTTATTTTATCTTTATTGAAATCTTAAAGACAAAAAATAATATCAATGTTAATCAATCATAATAATTTTAATAATACTAAAACAACATAATATATTAAATTTTTATTATACAACACTTAGACAGTTATGTATTTATAAAATGTAACTTTATCTGAAAAAATTATTCTTTTATTTCATTAAATAAAATAAAATATATAAATTAAAACAATGTATTTTTATATGAAAGATACTTACATTAAATAAGAAAATATTATAATATTATAATATTATAATATTATTATAAATTATATTATAATATTATACTTATTCAAATGCGATTTCATTTTTTATTTCCGTTATTGTACCACTCACTTGCGGGTTCTGATGATTCGTAATCGATTACATAGATTCTATAATTATTGTATGGGCAATAATTGTAATCTTGGAGAACACTAAATTACTCGATAACGTAGAAAAATTTCTTTTTTTATAAGAATTGTTTTTACGAGGTTACGGGCCTTGATATGCTTATTGAGCAATACCTGATGAGCGCACCTGCAACTTTCTCCATTGTAGAGCAAAATTTTACTCCGGACGTCGTCCTGAGTAACCGAAATAGTGTGAATGCGAACACCAGGTTATCTCAAACGTCTTGGAGACCAGACCTGGCCTCGAGGACTCTCTCTGTCTCTCGCTATTTCTTCAAGATCGGTCACCGGGAATTTCTAATTCTCTCCCAGAGAAGTTCAAATTGTTATTAACACCTGAACTTTAAATCGAGCCTCTGTTAATTACCAAGGACCTTTAATTCGCGGCCCTTTAACAATCTGGCAACTCTTTAGGTCTTCTAACTCTCCTTAATCTTCATAAAACCTAAAGTTTTATGGAGCCAGCTCTGTTGGGGAGCAAAGTTGTCCCATAGCTCATTTTACTATCGTAACGCGCAGGTCTCAAATAGATACTATAATTCTAATTAATATATATAGTAAGGATGTGACAAAAGGCGTTGATTTGCAGTTGAGTGATTAATCTTTTAGCTAATTTAATACCTTCATTAAAAACTGTAAATTTTTTCAAATATAAGAGCAGACGAACTATTTTTTACTACAGAGGAATTGTAAGATTAGGAAATTCCAAAGCTGTATTCTAATTTAAGAATTTATTGTTCAGATTGCAATAAAAAACTTTCTTATAATAATTCACTGATAGTTCTTTATAAAATAAAAATTAATAAAAATTAAGTTAGATTGGTTTTGTTGGAGACCGTCAGCTTAGGTAGGAAAATAACATGTGGAACATTCTTCTGGACAAAGAGTTGGTACCATAAGACTTTAGGTATGGGAGACCTCAAAGGGAAATCTCGTAGTGGAAAATCGTAGGAGGAAAAAGTAGTCTTGTCTTGAGAATAAGGAAAAAACATCATTCTCGAGCTTTAGCGTGATAAAGTCTTTATTTGATCAAGACATAGTTAAATTACGCGAGGAAGTCTGATCTTTCTTTCGTGCGAGTTACAACTCATATTTTAAATTTTAAAGGGCTTATAGTTAAAGATTATCGAATTAAAAGGCTGGGGTTTAAAGGACTGTAATTTCAAGTTCAGGTGCTATTAATCGTGAGGTGTTAGTTCAACTGTTTGCCTGGACCCCAGTAACCCCAATAACCCCAATATGGATCGGTACGTCCAGGATAGCCCTACTGAAAGTGCAAGATGAGTTCAACCAAGGCAATGATGTGGTCTCGTCCTTTTTAGATGCCTATATTAATGTTTATTGCAAGCTAATTTGTTCACCGCGCAGGGGCGGGACATTTTAAACGAAATTGTGCTCTATTAATTCGATATCTAGTAAAATGCTTCTATTTATTCGAATTCTTGTAATATTACTGATTAACTGATAGCATATTACTAACTTCTTGTAATAATTTATAATTATTTTTAATATATTTATAATATAACTCAAACTATAATAAATTAAAATTTTAGTACTAAAATGTACTGTAATCTTAAATGTTTCATATATAATAATTCATACATAAATTACAAATGTAACATAGAAAAATGAAGTCAACAACATAGAATCTGTCAACTATGTATAGAATAATTTTACTTACCTTAGCTTACCAAGTTTGAGCAGCTAATAAATACGAAAGACTTAGTATTCCTTTCATTTTTACATTTCTCTTCTCTTTACTAGGATATTGTGTTACTTACTCTATTCGATCCAATAATAACATATAGTTATTTCTAAAACAATAATCTTAAGTCATAATTAATAAATATGTTCTAGTTATTCATTTTCAAAATCTTATTATACCTTTTTCTAGATTCTATAGGTAATTAAAATTATTAATGAATATTAGTGACTAACGGAATCACTAATTAGTAACAAACTTAGTTACCCACGAAAATATTATCCTAGTGTAGTGTACATGACATTTTCGTTTATTTATTTATTTGCCTTTTCTTATACCACATTACATAAGTAATTTCTGCATATGTGAATTAAATTGAATGTTTAATAGATATTAAATTAGGTTTTACTCTCTTTTTATTATGCTTCAAACAAATATAAGTTTTATAAATTTGTAATTTATAATATTAAGAACCGAAATTAACCTTGTCAAATTGGTCTTTAAACTATTCAGAATTCTAATATAAACAATGTATAATAATATAATTTCATCCATGTAGATGTATTTATGAAAGTTAAAAAAAATTTTAATCGTATTAACTCATATTTTGTAACTCAAATAAAAAAATCATGTAATTCGTTATATTAATATTATATTATGACTGTTTATTATGTTTCTAACAACTGTGAACGTTGAAATATAAAAATATTTACATAATTGTATAAATCCATTATTAAATGTTCAAACGATACCTATTAATATAATTATAACTTAATAGTAATAAAATTGTTATAATTATAAGATTCTTTTATAGCACATATTTTGTAATAATTTTACATATGAAGAACTTGTAATAAAAAAAAATTATTGAAAATTTTAAATAAATACGTAAAGCCTTATAAATACTATGTTTCAGTTGTAGCAGAAAGTTTATTTTATGTTTTTGTAAATAATAAAATACAATAAGTTTTTTATTACTTTAACATTATTTGTTAGGTAACAAAAAATAAAAAATACAAATCAAATATTTATAGTTAGCATTAAATATTGTGTATTCAACAGTTAGTCTCAAAAGTATTAAATATATAAATCAACTTAATTAATTTTTTAAGGTCAAGAATATGATATTTTAACAACAAACTTAATATTCTTCACCATCTCATGATCACAAATTACTTATTAGAACGCAATACACATCCGTCTTCCAATTCCCTATGAACAATAGAATATTGCCTTTCAGTCAAAAGGAAAGAAAGGTTGCCAAGATGAGTTTTCGGTTTGTTGATACCGCCCCTGCGAGGGAGGCAATCGTCGGGAATTCGTTTACGAAAGGGTTTTTCTCGAGCCTCGGCCTCCCGAAGTAAAAACCCGGATGGAGTTAGTAGGTTATTACACTTCTCCTACGAGACTCGTAACAAATAAGTGGCATCTCCAAGAGGATCAGTAGTCACCGAAGCAACTTTTGCTGCCCTATTCGCAGATATAGTGCGCGCAACGTTACTGTCACCACATACACCTTCGTGCGTGTCTCATGCAAATATATTTTTATTCTTCTTTTTTTATAATTATATTTTTGTATAATAAATAAATAAAAATAGTAAACTCTCATATATATATAAAGACATACTTATTATATTCTCCAAAGTGAAAGTGAATAATGTTAACATTCATTATCAGTTTCACTTTATACGTATTACTTTTCAGTCAATAGATTCTTATCATTTAAAAAAAAATCTTCACCTTCCTTACTCGGTGGAGATAGAAAAACAAGGACAACAAACATCTTAATTTGTTTAGCTATAATATAACACTTTATTTGTATATTTTTAAACAATCCATAGGGTGGAAAATTCTTTTGTTTTGTCTTATAATGAGCTAAAATTTATTTTAAGTCAAATTTTTATGGCACAATGGTATCCCTGTATACATCTACTGTCTTTTAAGAAGAATTTAAAAACCAAATATAATTTTTCAAAATTAATATAATTAATCAGTTGTTTTAATAACTATTTCTAAATTCTAAGTAAGTTCTAAACTTCTAAATGAGACTAAGCGCGTTAATATGATAAATTGTAAGTTACTTTTTTTAAAATATCTAAAGATAAACCCTCTTTATATTTCGCCCTGCGCAGAATCCACTTTCATCGTCCCATGACGACAGTACTACGTGTTTGGCTTTACAGACGAAGCGTTTAAAACTTTAAACATCTACTTTGTTTCTCTGGTGATGCCGAATTTGCAGCATCAACGATATTAAACAAGTGCACAACTGTATCTTCTATACTACAGCTTATATAGATAAGTTGTGCGAACAAAATTTTTATTATAATTTTAAAAAATGAATCCACAAAATTATTCAATATTGAACTAAATATTGAGCTATCATATACGAATACATTTTTTTTATCTATTTAAAGGCTTTCACAATATATTCCTTGCTATACAAATATACATAGTCTAAAATTTAAAAGAAAATTTTATAAATGAAACCTATAGAAATAATTTTTTAGTCGGGAACAAATAAAAAATACAGTATCCAGTGTGATAACAAAAATTTTACATAAAAATTACTAAAATTTAAAAAAATTCCTTATTAAGTATAGAAATGCTGTATCATATTTTCAATTATTTAACTTTTATTTCAAACAAATCGATTGTACAGTATTTAAAAGTTTTTTAATAAATGTCATTTACTTTGAGACAAAAAATTAATTTAATTAATAGGATATATTCCCGATTAATAAATAAAATTAATTATTCAATAAGATATCTCATTTCCTATTCTATACTCGTTACACGACATTATGATACACTAGTAAAAATTTCGAACTCCTCAGGGGCCAACCTAGAAATATCTAATGAACTGTTCGTGATAATATAACATTCTCTCTATTACTTTTTTACTTTTCCAAGCGAAATAGCTGTATAACAAAATTTCGTACTATATGATTAATATAAATTGATAAAATACACTTCATTAAGTAATAAAGAGCTGGAATCCATAAATTAATTTCATTTATTAGCAAGCAACATGAATACTATTTAAAAATAAATTTACTGTATAATTATTTTGAATATTAAACTTAAAGTATATTAAAGCCGGATGATTGTAGAAATAAACAAATTAAAATATATTTTAATTCATTATACGAAATTAATTCATTATAAGAAATTAGAGATGGTTCGGAAAAACTCAAATACGCTCATATTAAATTCTCCAAAATACTTTCTAAAAATTCATTTATTTCAAGAAAAATACTCTATATTCTTCATACTTTTATACTAAAATTACATTTTTACATTAAACCCAATATATTTCAAACTTTGTATTATAACATTAATAATTCGTCTAAGTAAATAATATTCTTAATATAAACATAGATATTAAATCATAAATCATATATCATGATTCTTAATTTGTTACTCTCAATCATATTAAATTTAATAAAGACATAAATGAAGTCTTTTTTTGATTAAGACATAATTAAACTACCCGAAGTCTGATCTTTCTTTCGTGCGAGTTATAACACATATTTTAAAATTTAAAAGGCTTATAGTTTAAGATTATCGAATTAAAAGGCGGGGATTTAAAGGACTGTAATTTCAAGTTCAGGTGCTATTAATCGTTAGGTGATAGTGGTTATTTTATTTGGTAGCGTCAAGTCATCTGCTGGTGATTGGGTTGATCGCGGGTGAGAGAGTGCTGGCATCGACTTTCAGGAGGAAGATTTGAGCTTCCCTGGGAGAGGAGAAGAAGGTCTCGGTAACCGACTTTGAAGACAACCCGGTGCCCGCACCCGCGCACGGATCGGTCACCCAGGATGTTCGAACTGTATGAAGTACGAGACGCACTGATGTCACGACGAGAATTGCTAAAGTCCAGCTGGTAGTAAGTAGATTTAAAATTATGATAAGTCTGGCGGACCACCTTCCGGGCGTATCCCGCTCCCATCTGTCCTGCCAGTTAGCCAGGGATGTCTCCCTGGCTCGCACCTTGGACGAGTGTCCCCCTTGCCTGGTGGACAATCTTCCGCTCCTGGGCCAGGAGGTCGATTGGGATGACCCCAGCGACCACTAGAGAGGCCGCCTCCGAGACCGTGCGATACGAACACGCTACACAAAGTGCACATCTCCGTTGCACAGCCGCCATACGTCTCCGGTACATATTGTACCGAAGCGCGTCGGCCCAAACCTCTGCACGGTAAAGCATGACGGACTCAGTGACACGGAGCAGCAACCGTGTGATAAAGAGACGTGGCCCACTTACGTTGGCCATGATCCTGCAAAGGGAAGTCACTACCTGTGACGCCTTATCCGCCACTCTCCGAATATGTTCCCCAAAGGTGAGCTTCGTATCTAGCGTCATCCCCAGGTACTTCACGGCTGCTTTAGTCTGAACCGACTCTTCTCCGATGATAAGCGGCTGCACTCTGGGTACGCGCTTCTTCGTAAGGAGCACAATCTCGGTTTTGGCCTCCGCCAGTTCCAACCCATGATCGTCCATCCAGTGGCGAATTCTCCGCATAGTCTGATCGAGTCGCGTCTGTGCCAGGACCATATTACGGGCTGTAATAATGGCTGCCACGTCATCCGCGTACCCGATCAGAGAGCAGCCTTCAGGCATTTTCAATCTCAGAATCCCGTCGTAGGAAATATTCCATAGATCGGGTCCTAAGATGGAGCCTTGGGCCGCACCACACGTCAGTGCCCTCCGTTTTGAGCCCTCCGCCGTTTCGTATACAATGAATCGGTCCCCAAGGTAATCCCCAATAATCTGCAAGAGATACTGGGGTACCCCGAAGTCCCGATCCATTGTTTCAAGCATGTCTATCCACATTACTGAGTTGAAGGCGTTTCGGAGATCCAATGTCACCAGGAGACATATCGGTCGGGAGAAGTGGTTTCTCCATTCCGTGTTCCTGCCCGCCTCTACTACTCTCTGGATAGCGTTGATGGTTGACCTACCTCTCCGGAAGTCGTATTGACTCTCGGATAGGCCGCCAGATGTTAGAAGTGCCGCCTGAAGACGGGGTCTCACCATTTTTTTTATGTTATTTAAATTTTTATGTGATTTTCTCTTTTTTAGAAAAGTTCAACAAATAATTTTTCATAGTATTTAAATAAATAATATTACAATTCTTAAAGATTTACATTAAATTATGATCAACGAAGCTTAAAATTGATAAAAAATCGAAAAAAATAACAAATAAAATAATAAATTATGAATCATTTTATTTTTGATTGAGAAGATAATTATATTTAATTAAGATATTTAATTAAGAAATATATATTTAATTAAGAAATATATATTTAATTAAGAAATATATATTTAATTAAGAAATATATATTTAATTAAGAAATATATATTTAATTAAGATTAATTTTATTGATGAAATATAATTTTACTAATAATTTTTTTCATTAGCATAAGCTTAACTGAATTTTAATAGTATTTTTGCATGAATATGAATAATAGAGTTTATAGTTATTTAATAATTTTATGCAGTTTTAATATGAAATACATTTAAATGTTAACAAATTTAGATTATAGATAAATGTAAATTATAAAATGTTTTTTTTTTACAATTAACAGTTGTTTATGGAATAAATTACATTTATTTACCGTATCATTGTTAATGAAAAAGTAATAACTTTAACTGAAATTTAAAACAAAATTACGATTTAATCTTATAATTTTTAAATTAAAATTAATTATTATTGTTTAATATTTTTCCATTTAAATATGAATATTAATGAAACGATTCAATAACAAGATTAGTTTATATAAATGATTGGAAGGCTGAATTCAATTCTCAAACAATAATGTTACAAACCATTGTAGAAGAAAACACGATCATAATTAGTATCAATCAACAAATACATCATTAAATGTGTTTATTGTTAAAACACTTTTTTCTTTACTTGTAATATATATATATATTTAATTTAAATTTAATCATAAGTATAATAATATGAACATAAAGCTTCGCTTATTTTATAAGCATAGTTAAATTTTTTTCTTTTAATAATTTTATTTGGGAACGTTGCCTTTATCGCCTAGCGCACTAAAGCGGGTGGGGTTAAGGATTTATTACGTAGAGCACTAGTAATAAGGCAACTTGAAGTTAAAAATTAATTACATAAAGAATAAGTAGGAATGTTATGTACTCATAGTCATTATGGTTGAAAAAGAAGGTTAGAAGTTACGACGAGGTCGAGATAATCAGCCTTCTGTTTGTCCTCGAGGATGCAGAGAAATGGCTGACGTTACGTAATTGTAACGTAGCATACGTAATTGTGTTCGTGTAGCATTTAAAGCTATTAGCTCACCTAGAATACGTTTGTAGCACTTGACGTTCAAGGTACACGACTTATTGAGGCGTCCTGTTATCAGCCTACCAAGGTACATCCATTTGAGATACCTGGGACTTGCCTACGTAGTCCAGTAAGGAGCAAGGTCACAACCCACTCAAAAATATCTCTGCCATAGGTTAAGAGTTAGGCCTGGGTTCATTGCGCTACGTCCAAAACTATTCCAAGGTAAGAAAGCTCTCTAATTGCGCCGAAGAATCCTATTCGCGAGCGTCTGCGTTTATTGTATAAATTAGATTGAGTAAGATATTTGTATTTTAAAAGGCCTTTTCCTTCTCCCAGTGAAAAAAGGTTTTTTATGCCATTCATTAGGTAATAAATTGTTTTATATTTTTAGTTAGAGAAAACGCTGCTTTTTATTTGTTCAAAATCTTCCTCCCCTTTTCCGAACTCATACCACGAAAGTAAGTAAAATAGGGAATGATAAAATCTCACCAAATTTTGTTAACCATTGATTTTTCTTGTGAAAAATATTGTTTTAAATCTATTTTTTAATATGAAATTAAAGTTAGGTTGAAAATTTATTAATTTATTTGAAATTTATGATATTACAAACGATTTTTCACATATTTTATAGTATTATTCTTTGGTGAAATTAATTAATAAATAAATTCAATACAATTATTATAAAAGATAATTGTGTTATAATTATTTATAATATTATATATTGTCAAGAAACACACTATTAGAATAAAAATACAATATAGAATATGAGTAGGGAATAATGAGAAGACAGCATTTTTGTCATGAATTCATTAGATATATATATATATATATATATATTTATACAAGTCTAATTTCGTGGGCAATTGGTGGTATTTGATCAATGAAAGAATTGTGCTTGTGCACACAAGTGTTGAGCATCTACATCTCGTACAGAGTCAAAGTCGCAAGGTGCGAGCCAATTGGGGCGTGAAGTCATGTAAACGGCCGTCCTAGTCGGTAGCGAAGTAACTCCCGGGGCTTAGGTAAGAGCTAGATATGCTCAAGGCCCAGGACAAGATCGCCGACTCAACGAGGCCGCGGTATAGTACGCCAGAGGTGGCAGTGTGAATGTAAGGTCGTGCCCAACCAGTGAAATATTGGGTCGCGTAAGTAATTTAAATAATCATAATTGTAAAAAGATAATGCCTGTTTCTTCAGCTAATTCATCTATAGTATTACAATTGCCGAGAAAGAACGCTCTTTCTAAACTCCCTGATCTCGACTTGCTGAAATTCGCCAGTCAGTACAAGAAATGGGAGATTTTCTGAGATCTCTTCACAGATCAGGTACATAATATTCCAGATCTATCCGACGTGACTAAATTTCAATATTTTAAGATTTGCCTCATCGGCGACGCTGCAAAAGTGGTCGAGAATATCATAACCACCAGCTCTAACTATTCCATAACAGAGCAGAACATGAAATTGCGTTTTCACAACCCACCGATAATCGTTTTGAAATTAATGGAAGACTTTTACAACATTCAATTGTTGTTAAAAGATTCTGAAAGCGTAGTGCGAAGACTAATATACGAACTAAATCGTATTTATGGAGCACTGTTGAAACTAACGATACCTGCCAACGGATGGGACATCTGGCTAGTTTCGAGACGTAGCCATATTTTAATCTGTTAACTCCCATCGAGCTTGGAAGGTTATACAAAATGTTACCTTTAAAGCATTGCGGGAATAACCGAGGTTTGGAGAATCAGCAGCGCTCGATGCGAAGAGACTTCTCATCTGCAACGAATTCACACAATTCTTGAAGGAAAGAGCATGGACCGTATTCTAAAGACTTGCGCGGAAAAAGAACGGAGCTGTCAATGCTTTTGACCGGGCAAAACGGATATGCCTCACTGCCAGCATGGAAAAATGCGACTTGTGTAGTCAGACCCATTTGCTGCATTTGTGCGCGAAATTCAAGGCTAAGACGGCGCACCAGCGATTTCATTTCACTCAAAAGCTGGAGACCTGATTCTCTGTTTAGGACCACATAGAAAATGCGCCAGTGTTCAAGCCCGCAATGAGAACAAATGAATGCGCCGACACATCCTCGCTGCATGTCCCGAATGGAGCGACCCTATTGGCAACGACTCGCGTTAATTAGAGGGATCGAAAGGAGTAAGCGGTCTACTTCGTGTTTTACTGGATCGAGGATCTGAAGTATCCTTTATTAAAGAATCCGCAGATCAGCGTGGGCGGAAATTAGTTTGATCGAGATCGGTGCCATTAACGGCAGGTTAATGGGGGATTAGAAAAGTTACGTGCTATGCGCTGCAATCCCTAGTGAATAAAAGTAAAATCTTTAAAATCGAAGTGTATATTCTGCCTCGTCTAACATCAAGATTGACAAGGACAGAAACGCTAGGTATTTCTTGACAGCTTTTACCAATAGATGAACTTGAGGACCCTGATTACTATCAATTGGGATCTATTGATTAAATACTTGGGGCTGATATTTACGGCCGTTTATGAATGAAAAAATGAAAGGTTGGAGATCTCCTAGGTGCAGTAATTATAGCCCAAAATGCTGCTCTGACATGTATTTTTAGCTGGCCCTTTAAACGTCTCTGACGAATGGCGAGCGGAAAACGTCCCTGGAATACGAGTACGGGATTTTGCTTTACTGTACAGGAATCTTTGATAAAGAGCCTCGACAAATTCTAGCAAAATGATCTAGCGCTCATTTTGGTCAAATGGAGACGATATCGGTACGTGTTTACGGCTGATATCGAACAAATATTTCGATAAATATCGGTTACAGACATTGATCATTACCTACAAAGGATTAGGTGATCGTCTTCAAACCAGCATTCGCGAGAGGAATACCGTTTGAAGACGGTTACCTATAAAGCGTTTTGCGGCCCCTATTTAGCGATTCGTGTCTTGAATCAATTGGCTACGCATGACATGAGTGGATATCCCATTGTTTACTACTATATTTTCGTTGGCGATGAATAGCTAACGATAAATATATGAAAAAAAGATGGGCTCGTTACAGTGCTTGGTATCGCTAGAATAGAATTGGATAAATTGGCTGCTAACGACATACGTCTTAGGTTAGAAAAAACAGAAATAGATCAAGTAGGTAAAAGCTGTATAAAAATGATAGACTAGGAACTCCTAGGCAAGACTCTCGGTATCTGTTGATGTTTTGAAGAAGACGTATTCAGCTTCAAAATCCCAGAGATTACGATACTAATGGAGGCAGAGACGAAAAGAGCGAATTGTTATTGTTATTCCTACCCGTTGTCTGAACCTTGTCGAAGATCGACTGCTTGCAGCCGATCGGGTGATGGGCTTAAAGGAGTGGAAACCTAGAGTGAGTTGAAGTATGAGATAGTGAGACGTTTGCGAGTGAGGCCGCTGTATGAATGATTCGAGAACTCTCGAAAGAGAGCCTTCTACGCGTACGGAGCGGATATCGAAGCTGTGGGCCCTATAAACAGGTCTTCGCCGGCTATATAGAGATGTAGGTGAACGAGCTCATCGTGGGCCCAATAAACGGGTATCTCGTGAGGAAGGAGACCACCCGTGGAGCGCTGGCCACGGAAACCCCGTTGAAAAAAAAATAAAGGGGTATAGCCGTTTGAGTGCATGCGAATTAGGGAACCCTATAAACGGGGTGTTCCCGAGCACATTTTGAATGTGCTGGGTGGGGAGACGCATCCAAGGCTGCGTGTCAAGGTGACCCGAATCATCATTGGCTCCCGCTGGAGGCAAGACGGGAGGCTGTACCGTAGTCTGATCCGGTCAATCGGCTTAGGGGCGAGTGCGGTCTGGTGCGTGACGTCCCCCAGAAGCTCTCCAGAGCGTGGAGTGTCTTTGTTGGGGCACAATACTCGCAAGAGACGAAGGGGGAATAGCGTACCAGGGTGTGCTATATCCCTACGTGATGGCCCGATCCAGGATAATCACTTCAGGCATGTGTTGGGGTTTATTCTGTTGAGCTCGCCGTTAAAGGTCAGGGGGGTTGGAAGGGGAAAAAGGATGGGGAAGGGAACACGGCGGTTCCAATCCCTAAAACGGTGTTAGAGAGGGAGACAGAGATTCCATCCGTGACCGGATCGACATCCGAAAATACCGACACCGGGAATGGAGGTATCTTTGCCTCCATAAAGGTCATCATGATGGAGATGATAGAGGCGCTAAAAAGCCAGCTAAACATCTCCAAAGTCATGAAAGAGGATCTTCCTGCACTGCAGGGGAAAATAGAGACCCTTGAGGAACAGGAGAGAAGGGAGCGGCGAGGGATCTGGAGGAAGGTGCCGCCTCCTTTCCTGAAACCACAGACCAGGGCCGGTAAAAGGCCACCACCGGCAACACCACCAGAGGCCCAAGCGGGCAAGAAGAAGAAGAGGAAGAAGGAGGCAGCGGTGGCATCGAAGACGCCTCCTCCAAACACCACCGTGGGGAAGAGCCCGACCGGCGCGGAGTGGAGGAGAATCCCCACGCGGAAATAAAAACAGGAAGACCGCAGAAGGACGGTCAATGTCAAGGGAAAAGGGACCGCTACCATAAAGAGTGCCCCCAATAAAAGAGGGAAAACGAGGCCAGAGGTCATCGTCCTTAGGCCAGCGGAGGGCAAGACCTACGTGGATATCCTGGGCGGAAGCCGACATCAGGTCAGTCCCTCCGAGCACGGTCTCTCGATCAGGGAAAAAGCGCGGGCGTATATTACGTCAGCTGTTACCTCACTCTGAACGAGGCCATCGACGGGTTCCAAGTTAAATTGGATGCCCGCGAGAACGCTATCGGGGACATGGAGGGAGAGCTAATAGTGGCCGGGGACTTCAACAGCAAGGCTGTGGATTAGGGGGAACCTGTGACCGGCTCCAGGGGAAGGCGAGTCCTGGACATGGTATCCAGGACAAGACTGGTGATTCTAAACACCGGTTCAACGGCGACCTTCCGGAGGTCCGGTTACAGGCAGACCATCCCCGACGTCTCCGTTGCGACGGAACGTCTGGCTGCAAAGGTGCGGGACTGACGGGTGATCGAGGACTACACAGCCAGCGATCACCAGTACATCACGTTCCGCGTTCGTGATGACCGGCCGGTCGGAACGGCGATCGTACGTCGTCCTTCCAGATGGCTCGTTGCGAGGATGGACGATGCCTCATTTTCCTGTGCCCTAGAGTACGGAGAGGAACGTCCTCCAAGCAAGCGGAAGCGGTGTCAGGCGCAATTATGCCCTTGATCCGCCAAGCTTGTAAGGAGGCGATATCGAGGATGTCGGCGAGAAAAACACGCCGTACGGTTTATTGGTGGACCAGCGAGATCGCGGAAATGAGGCGGAAGTGCCTTCGGCTACGACGAGTAGCCCAAAGGGCCCGACGCCTCGAGCGCGACAACTCTCAAATGATCGCCGAACATCTGGAGGTGAGAAGAGCCCTCAAGAGAGCCATCAAAGCGAGTAAGAGCCGATGCTGGAAGAAGCTGGGGGAAGATCTCAACAGAGATCTGTGGGGATTGGGCTACAAGGTGATCACCCGTAAATTGGGGGCGTTCGCCAAGGGCGCACCCATGAACGAGGTGGTGATGGACGGGATCGTCCATGCCCTCTTCCCCACACATCCCGTTCGAAGGGATGAGCCCCCGGTGCCATCGGGTCTTGAGGCTCCGCCGTTTACAATGGCGGAGCTAGAGAGCGCGGTAAGCTCTATGAGGAGCCGTAAGGCACCAGGTCCCGATGGCCTTCCGGCAGAGGTGATGAAAGCATTGGCCAGGAGTCACCCACAGCTCTAGCTCACCATGTACAACTCATGCCTCCTAGCGGGAGTTTTTTACTCCCGTTGGAAGGAGGCGAGACTTGTGCTGGTGAGCAAGGGCAAGGGATCTTGGGATGCTCCGTCGTCGTATAGACCCCTGTGCATGCTGGACACCGCCGGGAAGCTCCTGGAAAAACTGATGAGAACCCGTCTTCAGGCGGCACTTCTAACATCTGGCGGCCTCTCCGAGAGACAATAATACGATTTTCGGAAAGGTAGGTCAACCATCGACGCTATCCAGAGAGTAGTAGAGGCGGCCAGGAGCACGGAAATGGGAAATCTTTTCTCCCTACCGATATGTTTCCTGGTAACATTGAATGTCAAATTAAATATAAATTCAATACATTTTTAATCTATATTGTCATTAATGTCATTTAAATAAGATAATTAAATATTTAAAAATAATTTATAAAACTTTTTTGGATGTCGAATAAACGTGTATATTTTGAAAGTTTAACTATACTGTCCGTTTAAATACAAAACATTTATATTAAATAATTTTTACTATTTTAAAATGAATAGAAATTCAGTAATTTAAATAATTTTGTACTTATATAATTCTATTTTATAAATTTTTATATTTTATAAAGTTTTTACACATTGCACAGTTATGTTTTTAAAGATAATTATATATTTTGCAATATATTTATTTATTATATAATCAAAAAACTACTACTTAGTTTTTTTATAAACATTTGAACCTACAAATAAAAAACATCGCAAAATAATTTTTTTGTTTTGTTTATGAATGGAACGTGTAACAGAAATAGCATTATATAACGCTATAAAGATTATAGTATTACAAAGACAATACACCATAGTAAAGTTATATTATCTTTCCTTAAATTATAAAATAGAGCTTAATATTCAATTAATTTTTTTTTAATATTACTGTATTATCTAAAAGAACAGTTATTTTTACTTTCATTTGCTAAAAAATTTTAATGTTTAGTTTTTGATAAAATAAATAATATTTAGTATACAATTTACGAATACATTATTATTAAATATTATGTAGTATATAATTTAGGAAGTAATCACATACTTTAACAGTATGTGAACGATATTTTGTATCCAAAGTATAAAAATTTAAAGTTTAGTTTTAGAGAAAGTGTTATAGTTTTAAATTTGATATTCGTTAAGCTGCAGGAAAGGGTGGGGATAAAGTTACAGTTAATAAACAACACTTGCAATTGGATATAAAAATTATTTTATTTTATTCCTAACTCTTACAGGGCATAAAAAACCTCCTTCTCTATAGTAGGAGGAAAAAGCCGCTTACCGCTGTTTTTAACGAGATGCATAAAAAAAGCAGATCTATAACTAATTCGCGCTACTGGCCAGGCGCTGACGCTTACTAAATTAATTCTTATGCTAACGCTTGATTACCGCTACGCTTATGAGCTCCGAAAAGAGGAAAGAGGAAGAGGGTCGGCCGGGTGTGACAGACACAATCAAACCTGATCGTCAGACCCGCTAATCCAAGGAGATGGGTGATCAAGTGGGACAGTCCCGCTCAGACTAGGTCTTCAGACCCAGTGTATCCAAGGACGTGGGTGACCAGGTGGCCCAGTCCCAATGAGACCCAGCATTCCTCTCGGGCTCATTACCGCACGTGCCTAGGCAGAGTCGTCACAGGACTCCCACTCACTGCGCTTCGACGCGTCAACTTCACTGCAGGCAAAAGGAACTTCTATAATTATTAACAACTTATATTTTCCTCCAACACGCTGTAACGCTAATGAAGCAACAATACTCGCTTCTCTAGTACTAGAAAAAAACTAACTAGACTTACATTTTCTAATTTTCGCCTAACAGCCCCTCTCGGGCTGCTTATAGAAACTCGATTGTATGTGAACTCTCCAGTTACGAACAACTAAGACTTTTATTACCCCATCAAACTATAGCTAGAATTATTTACAATGCTGATCCCGACGATGATCCCAAACAGAAAATTTAAACAAAGTTTTTGCAATTAAAATCTTTTTAATCTAGGATATTTTAAGAAAAAATTACTTTATTTAAAAATATTATCAAATAATTTTTTAAATATTTAAAATAAGTAGTATTATAACTTATATATTTAATTGCATAAATATTAAACAATTTTTAAACAATATATCAAATATATATCATATTCTGAACATATCAAAAATCCAAAAATATATTTGGAATGAAAAAAAATTAACGTTTTTTGTTAATTATCAATAGCAGTGTTACGAAGCGCTTGGCGATAACACTATACGCGATTACGAGGCTTGAGTTAGCAAGCCTTGATCTTTGTTAAATTAATGTTTTTCGGATAAAATCACAAAATTAGAAACACTGAAGTTGATGGTGAAAGATTTATTTATTGCGAATTAAGATTTACACTTAATTTATTTGAACACCTGTCGTTGGACTCGTGAGATTTACCATTATTCTTGCTGAAGGCGGGGAGTGAACTGACTAGCCTTTTTTGTCCTAGATAGTAATTAAGCAATTACATGGCATGCCAATCGCCATATAGTGCGGCTAATTGCGAAAATAAGTGACAATAGGTCAAGTCACGTGTGCATGATTTGACTGTTGCGGTGGAGCTTTTAAATTTGAAGAAGCATTAGGCTTAAAGGGCAGTTGACACTTTAACAAGCAGTATATTAATAGTTTATATTTTTACCTAGTAATTTTTAAAAAAATTATAATTTACTTGATATTTAGGTATAAATCAATGTCACTAAGTCTTTGAAGAATTAAACGTAATTATAAGTATTTAATATAACAGAATAGTTTATTTAAAAGGACTGTATTTACTTACTTAAGGTAAATTTCATCAGGTATAAGTAACAGAAAATAATAGTTTATATTAACATACAATAAAAGTTCTAGCATTATCCTTCTGGTACATGTGAATTTCACAATTTTTCCGTAGTGATGGCCCGACATCTTAAAAAAAAGTGGAAGCTAGTAAAGTACCCTTGCCAGGGGACCCTTCACAGTTTAGTCAAAGGAATAAAGGGTAGAAAATGCAAACATTGATGTCTGGTCTGGAAATTGCAATCATAGTATGAGAGATATCGTGCATTCGCTTAAAAAAATGGAACATTGACGAGCAGCTCCGCGCCAAGCCTCGTGCGGTCATCTTCAGGAGAATGATGTAATCACCGTCCGTCTCTATCATCAGTCTATGGACTAGAGATACTCTCGGTGACCTTGTTTCAGTCCTTTATTGAAAAAAGAAGCTCCATACTATTATATAAAATAATAGTCAATTAATCGAACTAATAATTCATAAAATTTTCAGACGATCATTATTTTAAGCCGTTTATTTATTTATTGACAGAGAAAGTTATAAATAATTTTGGATATATTTATTTGAAAATATGGGATGTTTTTGTCGAAATTCTGGATTAATATTAAAACGTATATAAGAAAGGTAAAATTTTTGAAACGTCAATAGCAATAAGACTAGCGTTTTATGCTTATTTTCATACAGGTTCGGTAGTATTAATTCAGAAGAAAACCTTTTCTATATATGTTTTTGCTTAGCCTTTCTGAAGATAATCTGAGAATCTCATGAGAATGATGCAAACTGTTTGTCTATTCCACACATGACAATCGTTGAGACATGGTTTGTATTCGTCGTTATATAAAGTGAAACAAGATTGCTTTAACTACGGGAATAGATAGGAGAAAGCACAGTTATCCGTAAATGTAAAAACACCAATTGCAGCTGGCTCCTAGCAAAGAAAAAATAAAGTATGAATGAAAGGGCAGAACAGTAAAACATCAGATACTATAAAAGTTCAATACGCATATTCGACGTTATTCTCACGTTCGCTGTTCATCTTCCACCAGGTAGACTTTAAATTCCCGACTCGGATGGGAGTAATAAAGATGTTTGTTTTTCTATATTTTTCTCTGTTTTTATTTTCACTTTATTACTTTTCTTTAACTGCTATTCCATCTGTAAGAGATAGTTAATTGCTTATATATATACATATTTTTTACTTTTTCGTTTTGATTTGCACTATTGAAATATATTAAATAAGTTTAAAAGAGCGAAAAAAGGAGAGAGAGAAAGAGAAAATTAATTAAATAAAGTTATTATATTTTTTATAAGTATTTTTACATATTATTAATAGAGTAGAAGGCAATAAATATTTTTATACTATCTGTTCGAGACCATCACGATCGCCTTTTGTTTGAGCTGTAAATAATATTAGTTTCAATTAGAGTAGTAAAATTCTTGGCGACGAGTAACCCGATAACGTACTATAAACAAGGGAGTTTTCTTTAAGCCACCCGAGAGCAGCGGTCAAACGCCAGTAAAAAGGAATGTATCGAGCGCAGTTCAGTTGTTAGTTAGATTTAGAAGAGTGCGCCTAGTACGTCCCTTTTTGGAATAACCGAGCTTTTAATAATCCGTATAATAAACGGGTAAAGTGAGGCTGACGTAAAGTACCGTGAGTGTAGGTACAGCACTGTTTCTATCTGATCCCGGATCAGACTGCGACCGAGACTGGGTCTGTGTGGGACCGTGTCACCTGGGCCAGCCCCCTGCTTGGACGTATTGGGTCTGACGACCAAATCTAGCTGGGACTTTCCTACTTGGTAACCCATCGTCGCGGCGGTACTGGGTCTGACGACCAAGTCTGACTGGGATTGTCTCAGCGGGTCGCCCATCTCCTTGGACTACCTGGGCTGCTGGTCAGGTCTGATTGGGCCGGTCCTTACCCTTTCGACCATCCTTCTCGTGGCGACTCATAAGTATAATCAGCGAGCGATAGGCTAAGTATTAGTTTATTAATCGTAAGCACCTGGCCAGTCGCGCACATTTAGGTCGATATCTGCTTTTTCTTCCTTCCTTAGAGAAGGAGGTTTTTTATGCACTTAGGCGAAATTAGAGGTAAAGGGCTTTTTCCTCCTTCTTTCGAGAAGGAGGTTTTTTTATGCTCTATTTAGGAAAATTAAATAAATCATATTCGTTAAATTTAAACCAAGGTGTCATTTATTAGCGACAACTTTATCCCCCCCCCCGTTCCTGAACCTATAGATAAAATCACAATTATCAGTAAAGTTAATTTTACGGCCGCAACACTATCTAATAACTAAACTATTATATAAATATTAATTTAGTTTTTATTTTACAAATATCACTACTGCATTCGTGTTTATTTTGTATAAACTATAGTATATATCATTTTTTAAATTTATTAAAAATTTTGTTATATTTAACTATTAAATATTGTTTAATATTATTTATTGATAATATTGTCTATTAATAATGATATTAAATTTAGTATTAAATAAAATTGTATTTATTAATAGGATTTTAAAAATTTTATAGTACTTGTAGTATGGAATTTCATCTATTTTCATGTTCTAATTTTATAAATTGTGAGTTTTTAACTGCCCTTTTTAATATAATAATTCTATTAAATAATAATATGTTCCCATAAATGATTGTTAATATCAACGTGTATAAATTTAAGTGAGGTTACTATTTTATAAATTTTTAATTTTATAATTTTGTAATTGTTGAACGAAATTCAGTAAATACGTTTTCTTAATAAAATTTTATTTTTTAAATAATAATATTTGAATATTTATAGCTTATTTACAAAGAACCATATGATATATAACATCATTTTAGAATATACATACCTATCTTTAGTTAGTTATTGTTCATGATTAACGATTAGTGATTTATATATTAAAAATATTATAGTTCTGAAAGTTTCTATAAGATATTACATATTTTCTGTTCATACTTAATTAGTAATACTGCTTAAATATCTATAAAATAAAATTTAACAATATTTGATGTTATTTTTATACTATTAACTTTTGCATAAATATAAAAAAATATAAAAACCAATTTTTATTTATTTATCATAATTCGTTTTTGAGATAATAAAATAAGCTCTCGTAAAACTTTAGTTGCCTATTAAAAATATATTACCATGATTACATATACATAAGGAAGTTCGAGTAGGCGAATGAATAATTGAGTTTCTGTAGTGTTTCAAGAACAGTAATAATTAAAAATTTAAAGTTCGACTGTTTTATTTTTAAAAACGTCGAAACATTTGTATGTAGGTTGTATATCATATTACAATGAGTATTTAACTGAAAGAATCAGTCGTACAGAAAAAAATGATTCCTCGGATTTGTATCTTTATTTGAACTACCTGGATTCGAGTAGCGATATTATTTATGAATAACGAATGAATTTGGAGAACTCAACTGTGACTTTGATGGGAAGAGGAGGTCGTACATGAACACGGTTTCTCATTAATCCACTTGAACTTTGAGGGGATGAAAACTAATGTCGACTTCGGGGTTCGATTTTCTATTCGATGTCGTAGCTGTCGGTTCTAATGGCTGGATACAGTTAAGAGTGAACGAGGAATGCAAGTGGTGACAAAGTCTATATGTGAAATTTTTGCGATTCTTTGACTCGTTTGTATTTTCATATGAATGGTATAATTTATAAAAATTATCCTTATGAGCCATCGAGGCTCGAAATACCATGTCACCCTCTCAATCTTGGTATGCTAATGATACAAAAAAATGACAAAGGTTTGAGGTAACGATACTGGACATGTCGGACGTGAGGTCATGATTTCACCCCCTTGACATCCCAATATTCATGTTTCCCATATTCAAGGGATCTACAATTTCCTTTCATTTCAACTGAGAGTTCCTGAAAGCTTTTCCTCGAGACTCTTGTAATTGATATTGCGTCATCTTTATCTGGCTTTATAACGTGATAATCTAATAAAATAATCTAAGACAGAAAGCGTAATAAACGTTTTTCAGCTTTCAAATATGAAATCTAATTTTAATTTCTTCCCACTCTTACTCTAATTATTGTTCTATACAATTTAAAAACTTTGAGTAATTATAAAATAAAGTTACTTTATTTAATTTAAACAAAGTATATAAATATATATAAATAAGATATATAAATAATTTATCATTTTTATTACACGTTAATAAAAACTTTCAATTTTAATAAATTAAATGTTATATTATTCCGTGCAATTGACTTTTTGAATAAAAATCAAATCCATAATAAGATATGTAGTGAATATGCATTATTTTGATTTTTAATGACATTGTAGCAGTTTATAAGCTACTTACCATCTCCGTGAGTCCTGAAATAAATAAATAAAGGATAGGAGGAGAAAAAATAAAAGTCGTTGGTAGAATGTTGTAATAAAATTATTGTGATATATTTTATATTGCCCTAATCGCGTTGCGCGCGCGGGAGAGCTCTTGAATAGAAATTTACTTAAAATACCTGATTCCCAGCTGGACTTTCGATCCATGCCGTGGCACCGGTACGTCTCGAACTCCACACAGTTTGGACGTCTGGGGGTGGCCGACCCTTATATGGTTGCGGGTACCGGGTCGTCTCCAACGTCTTGGAGATTCAACCTGGCCGCGAGGAACTTACACGCTCTCTCTCTCTCTCTCTCTCTCTCTTCCTGTCCTCTGGATCAGCCACCGGTAGTCATTGCTCTGCTCCCAGGGAAGGTTCCCACTGGGGTTGACTCGGGAACTCCTTCTCTCCGAATCATCCTACCACCAGCACGTACCACGACGTCAAGCGAATAATAACAATTATTACTTCGCGAATCACTATTCAGGAGCTCGGCTCGTAAACTTTCGCAAGACGTAACTATTACAGTTTTATAAACTGTTAACGAACTTATACTATTAACTAATTTTTTGCGGGCAGCATGAGAAGAATCACAAAAGGCGCTGTTTTCTCACCTGATCTGTACAACAACGTGTTTGCAATCAGATTAAATAGCATGCGCCACCACGCAAAGTCTCCCTCCTCGACTATTCGCATCTTTTCTTCGTTTGTTTTTCTGTAATATTATCTTTCACGCGTCAAGTACAAACGTCGAGCGGTCAGTTCCAAATTACTCCCGCCACTCATTTGACCGCATCAATTAAAGAGTCTCCCACATCCCACCCGCCTTCGTCAATTGACGAATATGTGCTTCTTATATTTTATTTTGCCTTTCGCCATTCTAGTGTCGCCTGAAGACTTATTATGATCTCGCTCGCAGTCATCTTTACTCGATCAGTTCCTCCATACGCTCCCCAGAAATCTTCTCGTTTACGGTTTCAACGTAAGCCAAGATACATATGCGTGCGATGTGTCTTTTCAACATCTTTCCGTGTATCTTTACCGACACTATACGAACGAGAACATCGCTTCCCGAGTGAACCTCTATAATTATTCCTAATGGCCATTTTGCGGGGGGGGGGGGTTGAAATCGTCACGAACGAGCATCAACTGACCTACGCGAACATTGTTCTTTGCAATGCGAGGATCGTTCCTGTAAATGTTGTAAATACTTAGCCGACCACCTGCGCCAAAACTGATCGCGTATCGACTGCATCAGTTTGTATCACCAAACGATCGATACCGATATGTCCGCGTTCTCCGCATCCGGGATTATGTTAATGATTATGTTATCCGGGATAACGGTCGTGAATTTAAACAGGTTTCTATTTCTGCAAGCACAATGCTGAATTCTTCAAATTCAGGGATTGAGTCCGAAACGCTCTTCTCAAATGATGTTTCACTGATTTTACCCCAGCCTTCCATATTCCTCCATTATGTGGCGTATTGGGTAGGATGAACGTCTACGTCGTACCGTTATTGGCTAGAGTCTGCCCAACGTGTTCATAGAACTTTGACACAACCCTAAACATGATCTTTAATTCCCGATTAGTTCCTTGAAAGTTGTTTGCAATATCGCTCTAAAGCCTGTCACATAATCCCCGTGCATATCCCCGATTAGAAAATTGCCTAAACGCCGCAATGAAAGCTCCTGTTGTGAGCTCGCTGACCAGCTCTAAATGAATGGCTCTCGTTACGAAACAGACGAATAGCGCAATATCACCCTTAGAGCTACGATGCCCTCGGCCCTTGCTAACTCGCATCTGAAATGGACCCACATAATCGAAGCCAGTTGAGGAAAAGGGTCGGGCGGCAGTCACCCGTGCGAATGGGAGATCGCCCATCAGCTGTTGCGCTAATCGAGGCTTGACCCGTTGACATGTAAAGCAACGATGCACAACGCTTTTAACTAATAATCGCGCACCTTTGATCCACGCGTGTCTAAGTACAAATCTGGGCGTTAAAATTGGACCTCCATGCAGTGAGGTGAGATACATGGACTGGACTAACAATATGCTCATATACCATGTTCGAGGTAAGATAAGCTGATGCTTCCGCTCATCGGATAACTAGGAGTGAGAGATTCTGCCTTCCACTCGCAAGATCCTATCCTTTGCATCTACGAATGGGTTAAGTTTACCCAATCGGTTTCCTTTGGGTAGGTCCTTTGAATTTCTGAACAAGACTAACTCGCTCGGAATCGCGGCCTTTTGTGCTAAGCGCATCCGTACCTTTTTTGCAGCCGTCAATTCCTCAGCGGATAAGAAGGTAGGGTCTGTAACTACGTTCCGTCGGTTCCGCAGACGATATAAATGGTGCAGACACTACTCGACTATACGTATTAATCTATTATACGAGGAGTTTCTAGTAAGTATCTTAGGTTCGATTCTATCCACATTTACCTGTAGAGTACGAACCGTTTTATTAAGCCTTGGCCAATAGCTCCTCTCCTGTAGCAACCATTCAGGTCCTTACCACCAGAGGTTTTTGGCCTGCAGTTCTCTCGGCTTAGCCCCACGGGTAGCCATGTCCGCTGGATTTTCTTTAGTTGGGTTATGACCCCATATAACCCAGGGTAGCTCCGTCTGTATAATCGAGACTCTATTGGCTACAAAGGTTCTTTCAATGCGATGGATGCTTATTTAGCCATGCGAGTACAATTTGACTGTCGCTCCACAAATATACTGAAATGTCCTTATACTAATACAGGCATTGGAGATACAATATCAATTCGATCGATAGAACTGCGCCACACAGTTCTAAATTCGGTATCAAAACAATTTTAATTGTGGCTACTTTTGATTTCTTTAGATTTACTTTTGATGTTATTCGCACGTAAACAGCTGCAGCAAACGCCAGCTTCCGCATCGCAAAATCCGTGTAACTACAATACGCAATTCTTAGTAATCCCTAACCACCTATCTATTCTAATGTTTGGGAGTGACTCTAAGGAGTCGCAGTATATGGTCCATCTTTGAGTCGACTCGAGAGAGAAAGGCATGTCCCAATCATTCTTACTTATGCATGCATCCTGCATGATAATTTTGGCAATAACTGTGACTCGACATAGCCATCCGAGAGGGTAAAAAAGTTGAGCAATGTTACTCAAAATCGCTCTTTTCGTCGCTGCTTGTTTGAGGGCTGCAATTCTTTGGACATTGAAACCGAAGACATCGTTTTCAGATCGACTCGAGATGCTCAGAGCCTTGACCACTGGTTCCTTATCTATCGTTTTAATAGATCCTTTTCCTTGTTGGTCTGGCCTAAGATGTATGTCGTTGGCAGCCCATTAATCCAATTCTATACCTGCTGTGCGTAGTAAAGCAACCAGCTCGTCCCTTTTTTATATCGCTCCCGTTAACTCTTCATCGCCTGTGAAGATGTCCTCTACATACGTATCTGAGGCGAAACACGACGCAGCAAGAGAATATGCACTCATGTCATCTCTAGCTAACTGATTCAGCGTACGAATTGCCAAATAAGGGGCGCAGGACGTTCCGTAGGTAACCGTTTTCAAACGGTATTCCGCTGGTGGATTCTGGCTGTAAGGAGACCAAACGATCCTTTGCAGATCATGGTCAGTCTGCCTGACCCATATCTGCCGAAACATTTTTACGATATGAGTCGTAAACGTGTACAGATGTCTTCTCCATTTGGCCAAAATGAGTGCTAAATCATTCTGTAATGCCGGTCCCGGACAAAGAAAATCATTACAACAGTGACCATCACGTGTCTTCCTTGAAGCATCGAACACGACGCGAATTTTCCTTTTGTCTTCGGTTTAGGTCACGATTACATGATGTGGTAAGTCCCATGGTGCAGGATTGCTTAAGTCCTCTTTGGATACACGTTCCATGTGACCTAATCCTTCATAGGCTTTCATGAATTTGGTATACTCCAATTCTAAGATCGAATCCTTCTGAAATTTGTGGTGTGTACTCGCCAGAGCTCCCAGCGCTATGCGTCGCGGCCTAAACGGTTGATTCTCTAATAAAAGAGACCTCTGATCCTTCGTCCAATAAGACCCGAAGTCGTCCACTCACTCCTCTCAGCTCTTCTATTTATACACGAGCAGTCGTCTACAAGTTCGCTCCTTTCGGTACGTGCAAGGAAGCTGCATGACCGCCTACTATTTTATTGATTGCAGGTTTGATCGTAGCTGTATTTGAGGGTCCTGGCTCATTTGGAAGAAAATTCTCCTTCACCTTCCCTTCTCCCAAGATAAAGCAGCATGTGATGACCACGCTTACATCTTAGGCAGCGGTATCTCGAGGTACATTGCCACTTTCTATGTGGTCCTAGGCATCGGAAGCAGGCCTGCAGCTGTTGTGCATTAGTAGTAAACCCCGCTCCTGCGAGTTCTTGGCCTTAAACTTCGCGCATACCTGCAACGAATGAGCCTGGCTACACAAACCACACATTTCTATGTTGGCTGCGTGGCAGGCTCCTTTTGTCCATTTGAAGGACAAGCATGGTTTTGATCTTTTTTCTCCATAGGAGATTAAGTACGCTCCGTACTTAAAATGCGCGCTCTTTCCTCCAAGAATTCCATGAATTTGTTGTAATTAGGGAATCTCTTAGCATCGAACGTCGGTGATTCCCCAAATCCAGACTGCTGCCTTAACTCCTTAAATTTGCCATTTTGGAGATCTTGCCACCCACGGTAGAAGTTAGCCGGTAACAGTTGGCTCGGTCTAAAAACTAGCCATATGTCCCATTCAGCTGACGGGATCGGAAGTTTCGTTAGAGCTCTGTAAATCCGATATAATTCATGTATCAGGCGCCGCATCTCGTTCTCTGAATCTTCTGCTAGTGGTTTGATATTAAAAAAGTCTTCCATTAGTTTTAACGGAATGACTGGCGGATTGTGAAACCGTAGCTTTATTTCTTGCTACATGGTAGTGTAATTTGTACTGGTCGTGGCAACATTATCAACCAGTTTTGCAGCCTCGCCGGTGATTCAAGTCTTCAAGTATTGAAATTTTGTCACCTCGGACAGATCGAGATTATTATGCACGAAATCTGTAAATAGATCTCGGAAGATCTCCCACTTCTCGTACTCGACAACAAATTTTGGCAAGTCGAGAACAGGAAACTTAGAAAGAGAGCCCTTTCTTGGCGGTTGCGTCAATCGGGATGAATGAGTTGACGGAACCAGAGTCACTTGGACCTCTCTTTCGTTAATTAAACTCATTAGGTTACTCCTAATTTCCGTATATCTCGGATCTCCCTCCACATCTCGTTTGCGGAATCGAGGATAGCCTGCAGGTGGGGCTTAGTCAACTATTCCTGATGTGCCTCCATCAGGTCAACACCCCAACTCTGCAAATATTCTAACCTCGCTGATTGCACGTTTACGAGACGTTTTAGCGCTATTCTTTCTTTATCTATTCTCGGACCCATTGTAATCGAACTTCTGTTAAGGCTCTATTATTTAAATACCCACTGTATATGCAACGATTAACTAAACTATCAATGAACGCACCTATTTAATTTAAAGAGATCCCAATTCTGTTTACTATAAACACGAAGCCTTATGACTAGAATAATATAATGATTACTCTTGCTACGGTGACGCAGTAATTTATACATACGCGTAGTATTATATATATAATGCTAGAAAAATTTGGAATAGTGCAACCAGAGCGAGTTTTATTTTTTTTTCTTTCTCTTTTCAAAACAAAAGATCGAAGTCGTCACCCGAACTCGAGTTTCAGTAACGGCGCCAGACGTAGAAGACCACGCCCTCCTTTCGTATACGCAGCCTGGGTCCGTCGACTATCCCCCTTCCTGACGCTACAATACTGTACTTGACTAATTACGTTTACGTTACAGAGTACAGGCTCCTACAAAATTTTCCAGTTATTTTCTTATTATTTTCTTCTTTTAAATATAATTATTAGTTACTGATATACACTATCGTTAAATATTAATGCCAATATTTTAAGCTTTCTTTACCTTTAGAAATTAGCCCTTCATGCAAACTATATTCTAATTGCACTTTATTCCACGCTAAAATTTATTATTATTCGCTATAAGTTTTATTTTATTTAATTTTAAATTCAAACTAGATATGAACTCTGCATGTATATTATAATTTTATATAAGTTTTATTTTTTAATTTCTTAATTAATATCAATATCAATTTTTCTTTTATTTAAATTTTTTACTTATTGTATTTTAATTTGTAACAAATATTTTCAGCTAACTAAATATAAAATAGCTATATTATTGTACTAACTAGTACACTGCACTGCTGCTAATACGATAACAAGGTGTTTTTCAAATAAAAAAAGTAAATAACATAGCTAGTAACATGATAGCATGGAAAAAGAACGATTGAGTATCTTCTAAACAAAGCAAAGTTTATATATCGAAAATTCTACCGGCAAATAATCGAATAAATTTTAAATACTAATGCGTTCAATTTTTTAAAATTAAAATTAAATTATTATCGACGCGTATTCTTAAAGAAACACAACCACGACCTTTATAATTTCCTCCTCACCCGGAGGACCATTCGTTGTAGCAGTTTATAAGCTTCTTACCGTATCCCTGAGTTCTGAAATAAATAAAGAAAAAATAAAAATCGTTGGTTGAATGTTGTAATAAAATTATTTTAATTTATTTTATATTGCCCTAATCGTCGCGAGACGTAAAAAAAATCTCCTTCGCCGAGAAGGAGGAAAAAAGCATTTTATCACACACAAGCAAATTTACAATCGAATTGAATAACTATAATATTCTAAACTACAAACTAGAAAATTTTAAACTACAAACGTTGAGTGGGCAGTTCCAAATTACTCCCGCCACCGATTTGCCCGCGTCAATTAAACGGTCTCTAACAGACATTTTAATTAAAATTCAACATATCATAACATATATAATTAATTATATAAAGTGACCAAAAAGTTGATTATTAATTTAAAATAACAATTTAATATTATTATTTTCTGCCGAAACATTTCCATTTTACATAGTTATTTTTTTTATCTTCAACAGAATTCATATTTACATTGATAATATGTAGCAATTAAAAATTAATAATTTGTTTCATGTAAATAAATATTTTTCTTAGATAAAAGAGTGAAAAGTGCTGTTATCACAATTCCTGGCAAGTTTATGGACAGTTTATGTTGTGATCTACATTATGGAATATAAAATCGCTTTAAAATCAACACCCTTTTTTACACGTTTGACAATTTTTCTACTAATATGTCCTTATCGTTATATACTTATCTTTTCTAAAAAATTTTAGGTAAAAAATAAAAGCTAAGAATTAGTAGTGTACCAACATTTTTATTGTTATTGAAAATAAGTTCGTTGTAGTTTAATGTGTAACATAACTTTACTGAAATGTGAAACCAATGATCTATCGGGAATATGATTTACAGTATATTCTTTTATAATTATTATATTTTAATATTATATTATATTAATTATTATAATCAAATATTGATTATGAGACGTAAAATAGAGGAAAAATTTCTTGCGCCGTATTAGTATTTATTAGCACAAATTAAATACTACGTATTTTTTATTTCGCACATTAATCCTAGACGAAATCGACTCTCGCACAAACATTTTAATACGAAAATAGGAAATCTGGGTTGAAAACATAAATTATTTTTGTGAAGATTGAAATCTGCCGACCAATAAAATCTCTCACGCATGTCTAAAAATATTATTATGACTTTGCTAACTAGATAAATAAACTGGGAATAAAAAAGATATAATTCATATATTAATATTAGATGTAAAATTATATAATATATTAAGAGTATTTAATCTAGATAAAAGCTAAGCAAGATGTATTTTCAAATTTTGAAAAATTCTTTATTACCGATGAAATTTTTGCTTTTTCAGTAATGTTTTCTCTAGAAATGTATTAAAATTTATTAAAATAATTAATGTAAGATATTTACATTATAGTGCACATTTTATTATAAGGTATAATTAAATTTGGTGAATCATATGATTGTTTACAGTATATTTTATTATTTCTACATAAATTTTGTAATACGATCTTTTCTCTCTCCCTAATTTAAATATTTCAAAAAATTATAATCAAACATATGCTTAAAAAGATGAATAAAAATATTTATTACAAATAAAAGTAGTATTATAGTGGCTGTCAAATAACATAATTACTAGAATATAATTTCAATTTTTTCTTAATCAGCTTAGAGTATTAAAAGTACATTAATATTAATTTTATTTGATGAAGACTATATTTATTTTATTGGCTTCATCATAATAACTTTCTTAATTATAATTGCTTATTATTTAAAAAAATTTAAGCATTCGGATACTAAAATATTTTTATGTTTAGTTATACATATGTATAATAAAGTAGATAAAGATAAAACTCTTTCTAAATAAATATAGTTTAAGAGTATAATTTAAAGAACTTTGAACCAAAGTAAATAAAATAAGACAAAATAAATTACAAGCTGAAAAATTAAATACTAAATGCGTAAAAAGTTTTTCTTAAAAATGTATTATTATACAATTATGACATAATTACAAATTATAAGAAATTAGTAATTTCAATATAATAAATGATTATAAAATAAAAAAATAATAGTATTAAAACATTATATAAATATGAAGCTATTCATATATATATACTTTAATATAGTTAAACATAAGTACATTTAAATATTTATTAAATATAAATAAATTTACATTATAATATTTATAATTTATGATTGGTTAAAATCTTTCATGTCCTTAACGACGGAAAAAAAACGACGGAAATAGTAAAATAAGCGATATTTGTCTATGCAAGTAATCCGGTGCAAACGTTGAAATAAAGTATTACGTCTTGAGAATATCGGACGGTTTCGTAAAAATGCCTTTTCTCACGCTTGTTCAGCTCCATCTCGAACGATTAGGGTGATAAACAAATAAACGAGTTCGAATTCGAATGACCGATCCTGGCGACTGGCAATTAAAGGAATGGTTGCCAGATGAGCGAGAAAACTGAAAAACCGGGACAAAAAACCAACCAGATTCGCACCAACGGAAGCCCTCCTCCTCCCAAAGTTCTCGCGATTTTCTTCTCCTCTACAAAATTTCTATCTAATGGAAAATTAACTGAAAGAATCTAAGGGGGAACAAAATATAAATACTGAACAATTGTATACTGGCAATTACAAGTTCCTTACTATTTATATTTTTGATCCCCTTTAGATTTTTTTGCAAATTTCTTATTGGTTAGATGTTTTCACGAAGAAAAAAAAATAGGTTAATTACGAATATCAAATGGACATTGATTGGTACGGACGTGATTGTTTTTTTTTTATATAATAGATTTCTTAATTTTTTATCAACATAATAATTGGAAAGGGTTTTATTGCACATCTGGCGCTCTTGTTTCCCCTTTCTATTGTACGTAACCAATTAAGATATGAAGGAGTATACTTTTAGTTACGTATAAAGTGTCTGATTTTATTTTATTACATTAAAACATATTTTTGGAGTATTCGAATCGCGAAAATTATACTTGATTTAGTTTTTGAAACATTTAGTGCAATTATTCGGATTTTAACAATTTCATAAGGTTTTTACATAAAGGTGTTAAAATTCAGTATCGAATATGTATTTAAAAATCATATTGTATTATAATAATAATATTAATGATCAAGTCTTTGCAAGTATAATTGAAACGAATCACTTCCTTTCCTTCGAAATTCGCTTTGATCGGTTTTGATCAGTCATCAAAGTCTGTTTTGCGGCATATTTGTAAAAGCAACCTTTTCGCTTATAAGAAAGAGCAGAATTAATGAAAAAAGTAAAATATAAATAATAGTTTTATATGGAATCAAATATTTGAATGAACGAAAAAGAAGACAGAAATTTAGAGCTTATAATACTGTGGCGGACGAAGCGGGGAAATGTAACTTCCCCTGCTAACCCAAAAAGATGCGTACGCTTAACAGTGATAAGTATCGTTAGGATCCAATTACTCGCAGTGCACGCGCATGTAAGTGTATACGCACTCGAAGGCCGTCTCTCCCCACCTCGGATCAACGGAGCGAAAGCGACCTTTGCCCTTCCGAAGTGGATGCTCGGACAACAATAAAACTAGTATGCCACGAGGCGCCCGGCTATGTACTTTGCCCAATAAACAGAAAACAAAAGAGTAAACGCACTTATTTCTTTCGCCTTCCCGATCCCCGTTTCCTTCTCTCCATTACACTCACTTTGGTTACGAAACGACGAGCACGCTAAATCGCTATTGAATTAATTAATGTCACACGTATGGTTGTAATCGAATTAACGGTTATCGGCATTCATTTTATAATCAAAATAATAAAAACGACTCAAATTTCTTTGATATAATTTATTTTGCTTGAATATATTAGCCACCAATTATTTCGTTAGCCATAAACTTCGATAAATTTCGGCTCCATTTATATATTCGTTTTTTAAGAATAATAAATTTTAATTGTTTTATGAATTCAGGGAACAGATAACTTTTTATATTTTATATTCAAACTAATGTGATTATTATTAATTTCTAAAACAATTGGGCCCATACCTCCATTAGTGCGGAATGATTTTTCAGGAGCCCGCTCGCTTTTGCAGCAAGCGGAACTTAAGACTTTCCTTGAATGCAATCAGTTCGACCTACGTCTCGACTGAGCGTAATTCAATGGAAATCAGAATATTAATATTAATTAGAAACAATAATTTCTTGATTTACGAGATAATATATGAATTCAGTTAATTTAATTTAATTTATTTCATTTATTCAATAAAATTTACGTCACCTAAATAATTCTATTGTTCTGTTTTAATTAAAATCTATATTTTAATATATATTTAAAATTCCGACTTGAATTTTCATTTATTTTCTTTTCTTTTAATTTGTAAAAAATATGTTAAAACTACTATAAAAACAATTAAATATAAGTCATCAGGTATAATATTTTGTTTATAAATTATAAATATTAAAATAAATAAAGTCCTGCAGTGTTTGTCGTTATTATAAATAGTATAGGAAGGGATGAGGTGGCGGGTAAATAATTGGTACAATAAGTAAGGCAATAAAAAATTCCCTAAAGGTATAAAAAAACCTTCTTCTGTATGGAAAAAGGAAAAACCCGTCCTAGGCGTAAAAAACCGCCTTTCGTAGGAAAGTAGGAAAAAGCCGTTTATAATTAGTGCGCACTTAACTTTTAATCCATAAGATTAATATTGGCCTACACACAATGTACAATTATAAATATACTAGCAGTTGCAACTTAAATTATTTGTTTTAGCTTGCAAGGCGGATGCAGATTTAATTGCAGAATTTGACAGACGTTATAGTTTGTAGCTGCCACTTAGGGCACAAGCAAGTGTTTTGACACCTTTTAAGTTACACTGAGCTTCACTCTGTGATTCTTCTGATAATCTACAACTACACGAATTAAAACTAATACTATTCTAGTTAAATGAATTATTTATAACGAAATGGATGACACCGCAACGAAAGATTCCTACGATGTACTCTTTATGCCGTTCAAAAGAATACTGTTTTTCAGCTGTATTTTGTACTTGCACCCCCCCCCCATGGGGCCATTTCCAAAAGAACAATTAGGCCTCTATTTCGTTTCCAATGTGTGCACAGAGACCGACAGCCTTTTTTATCTTTTGTTTTTCATAACGGGGCAGTTGGACGAATGGTGTCGAACATAAAGTTTTTGCAGCAAGTATAAAAATATTCAGTAAAGTAACTGTAGTACATTATGCGAATTTAATTTTTGAGAACATAAGAACTTTGAAAAATAAGAATAATATAAATGTTGATTGTTTTTAAAACAATTTCAAAACAAACAGGAAACAATTTTTGTTCTGTGTTAAAATTTAAATTGGGCTATTTTCTACATTTTTATTATATCAATGTTATAAAAATTTCTCTGAGTATATTTATTTAAAAATGTGTATACATAGAATATTTACGTACACATAAGCCACTTATTTCTAAGTAGTCGTGTAGACAGATTTTTGCTTATTATTTATTATCAAAAGGGATATTATTTAAATTTTTACAAATTCATGATTTTGTGTGTTTATTTATATAAAATTTGTATATGCTGAAAAATAAGCTGAACCTCAGGAGATGCAGCAGTCTGTATAAATCTGCATAACCTTATTTTTCCTGTCGGAAAGGGCGCATTCAGCCAGCTATTATTATTTTTTTTTTTTTTTTTTTTTTTTAAACAAGATCATAGATACACTTATTTAGCAATTGGATACCGCTTACATTTGTTTTTAATGACATTAACTTTTACTTAATGGAATAAAACTACAAATTTCTTTAAATTAATATTGATTTATTAAAAGAGCTCTGGAACAAAGAAGTAGTTACAATTAGATTTATAATTTAGTATAATGATGAGGCGCGTGTAGCTAAAATTTTTAGCTTTGTCGTATTTAAAAATTTTTGTTCGACTCACATTTTTATTTATATTTTAACAACTTATACCTATTGGATATGGGTTTGAGGGAAGGAACGATTAAAATTTTCAAGAGACTTCCAGGATGTCTTATTTTAAATATTACTAAGCATGATGAGTGGGGGGCGGTGCGGGTTTCCCTGTACACACAGGTTGCGGCTACTCCTTATTGTCTGCGCCTCTGAATTACAATTGATAATGGAAATCATCTTTTAGATACGCAAGCGTTCGTGATTGGACGAAAATAATTGACTGGGAATATTCGTATAATTACCGTTTTGGATTCGACGAGGAATTCCTTTGAGCACACCAGGTTCAGGGTAAGCTTAAACATTGGTTTTATGTCCATCTCGTTATGAATACCACTAACAGTTTATTATAAGCTAATTTCTTTTTTGATAATTTATTTATAACAATTTCTTTGTTCACAACTTTTACATTTAAATACTAGTAATAATTTTCTTTTTACTTAGTTACACTACGCCTTCAAAATACTCATATTTTGCATAAAACTAAATTTTTTATTTAAAAATATTATTAAAATAGTTATATAACAAAATATAATGATGTACTAAAAAATTTTCTTATTTAAAAGTATTTTACAGGAATTTAAATATCTATTAACACATATTTATATTTAAAAAAATATGAAACATTTTTATCAGTTCATGGTACCGTTTAATTTATAAATTTATTTAATTAAATTTTAATTTAAATTTTATAACTTATGTATATAATTTGATTACTTTAATATTTTATTTCAAATAATACAATTACAGTATTACTTGTAATAATAAATTTATAATGGTTAATAATATTAAACAATATTTAAACTGATTGTTCTTAATTCTTAGTTCTTAAAATTAAAAAACTTATTCTTGTAAAATGTCAAGGGAGTAGAATTGTAATAATAAATATAAGTTTATATTAAGTCTTTTAATAACTTATTGGCTAAATATCTGCTTAAAACTTTTTTAGAAACGATACTATCTTTAATTAGCATTTTATTAATAATGTGTTTAAAAAAGTTCTTTTATTTTCAGCTTATCACTTTTACTACCACATCTAATTAGAAAAAATATTTTTTCTATCTCAACTTAAATTATAAATTAATGATAAAAAATGTTAAAAATAAACACGAGAGTGGTATAAAAACAATTTACGTTCAGTGAACTTAAATGCAAGGATGTGCAGCAATTTTCGGCTTGGAACGTCTCTTAAGCCAATCGACTAAGGCTGGGACTAAACGAATTACCGCGATGACTTCGGAATATCCAGTAATGGCGAATAAATCGGCGTAGCTAATCGGTAATCCCGACATGTTTCACGAGATTTTCTTCTGGATTAATAGTGCGCGCGACTTAGGTGCCTAAATTTATCACCTTCATTCAATGAAAACCTTTTCAGGACAACAAATTAGCCTTTCCGGGAAAATTATACTGATGCTACCTTTTTTATGAATGACTGATACATAATGAGCCTTGACTCCCGTTTAAATTGACGATTAGCCTTTTACTTTAATAATTAAAATTTGTATCCTAAGAATCTTTCATTATTTGTAAGCATACTCTAAATCATAATGACTTTATTTATTAAGTCCTATTTTGTAAATGACTATGTGTATGTGTGCGCACTGTAACGATTATTATTTTCGTTTTTTATTATATTATTCATATTCATCATTGTTATTTATTATATCATATCATTATTATATTCATTAATTTTTCGAACATTATCAGATTCATCGATAAGTAGTCTTTATAAACAATCCTTGAAAGGTAATTTATTTCTTTAGAAATTCCTTCTTAATCCGCATCTCTTATACATATACAAGCTGTATTTGTCGTCAAATTTACCTTATTCAAAGTTTTATACGCAAGTATTCATGAGTACAGAGTCCAAATATCTTCAATTTATATTAAGTCCATTTATATCTTTATAAGTATTTATAAAATTTTTTCGAAAATAGCGATATTCAGATAAATGGGTAATAAAAGAATGAAATTTTTAAGCTCTAGAAATTAATTCAATGTTATGAAAATATCAAGAATAATAAAAAAATATGACTTGTTTGTACTCCACTTAATAATGTATAACTCTAATATTATATTTTTTTGGAGCGTTAAATATAAAGTTAATGAGCTATTAAATTTTCGATATAATTTTCAATAGAATGTCGCTAAATGAATTTAGATAAGAATACCCGGACAAGAGTTTGACCTACGCCATCATAGAAGGGTTTCCCATACAAACTTCATTAGTTCAAATAATTTAAAATAATCAATTAAAATTATAAAGCTATTCTATTTTTATTATGAACGAACATAGTTAGCTCTTTTTCAAAGATAGAAAACCGCTCAGTATTTGATCATCAATTTATAACATGATAATTATTTCACTAGATACTTCTCTATGCAGGACATTTTCGTTTTTATAAATCCTTTTACCAGTGTAAACTCAGGTCGTCATTTTGAACCATTTACAAAAACTGCTTCAGCCTTTTCGTAATATTTTAAAATCTCCAGCATCGAAAGTACTCAGCTTTTTTTAAAATTATGAGTTTTTTTTACTAATTCGACGTTTAATACTTATGACTATTATAAAAGTTGTTAAAAAAATTGAATAATAATAACAAATATTTATTTATAGTATGCATGTATACATCAAATTGTTTATACGGGCCTTAAAACTCGATGAAAAAACTTTCAATATCAAATTCAAAATAGATCGTGAAATGCTTTAAACTAAAAGATTATATTTTAAATAATAAAAATAAATTAAAAATAATAAATAAATATTTTACACTTGATAAGTCTAATATTACAAAAAAGCGAAATATTTTTTTCATTCAGAAAATTAATGTTTTATATGTCTTTACGATAATTTTTTGTTGAAATAAAAAGAAACATACAGCTATATATAAATTTTAAAACGATGATTATATTTTATACAATTATGAACATTACTGTATAATTTTTAAGCTACAATATTTTAAATTAATACTTTTTTAAATAATGTTCTGTAATAATATTTACAGTAATTAATATTTATGTTTCATATTAATTAATTTTTTTTATATTTTAATATAACCGATATTAAATTGAAAATTCATTTTAAGAACATTATTCTATAAAAATTATAACTGTAATTATAATACAAAAACATGTATTATCTGTAATAAAAATTCATTTAAATATACAGTAAATATTATTTATTTATATACATATACATCAAAATCAGATTAATAGTACATTACATTTTTCATTAAAATATTAATTTTCTCTGCATTTTTTGTCATTATGCCAAATTACAATAATTATATTACATGTATTGAATATGCAGATAAAATTGAAAACATCGAACTTCAATGTATTCATATATATTGATAACACATTTTTTTCAAAATATAATTAATTTTAATAAACTATTAAATTATATAAAATTTCTTTTTTTTCATTGCACATACTGATTTAAATTCTTTAAATACATTCTTTTTTAATATAATTAAAATATTTAAGTAGAACAATATTCTGTATATTAAATTGATTAAAGGTGATTTATTTTTTTAAATATTTACGTATTAATTATGATAAACTTTAATTGTGAAATAATATGTTCTTTATACCTTGAGCTTAAATAAATCATTTTTGATATAATACATTTATTTACTTCATTATTTCTAAGTGATGAAACTGGTACATTTTATAATATTTTTATTATGATTTCAAACAATTTTTCAAATTAAACGTTTTAATGTTATGTTTTAATATAATGTTATAATATTATACATGCCCATTATAAATTAACATTCATTTTAAAATTCAAAATTCTCATTATATTTTCTAAAAATAAGATAATAAATAAGATTTACTAAATCTTATTTTTATATCCTTAACAAACCCTCAAATTTATAATAAATTCATAAAATGCCTAAATGACGTCAAGTATTGAGCTCAAAAAATTTTCAAATGTTTTAAAATTTCGAAGAAACCGGCAAGTCTTAAAAATTTAGAATTCAATTTTTTATTAATATATAATAAGAAACAACGACCTTAAACACTTATCGATTAAAATATATTTATCCCTTGCCTCATAATATTGACTGTTTTTTTTCTAAACTGCTTGTAAAATTAATAAAGAAGAATGCTAATGTCAATCCTGAAGGCTATACCGATTTTGAATATGAAATAAACGATTGTTTACATTCATATTTTCTGATGCGTTAACTCGTTACAATGAATTACGTATGTTCGTAGAAGCAGTTACGATTTAAGAAGGTCGACCACGCCGTTTTTTGAAGCCAATGTCGATATTACAGACTAAATCCAGGTGGGGTGTAGTAATAAAATCTCTGAAAGGGGAACCAACTAAGGTACGTTTAGCAAGCGACTCTCATCGTACCTTTACGGATGAGGGAGGCGAGTATGACGAACCGAGACAGACGACTGCGCCTCGACAAATCTGACAGAGTAATATCGCGGCGGATGTATGGGGAGGCTACTGCAGATTTCTGCAGAAAAATGACCGGTTCCTCGAGGTTTGCTCAAAAGCGACCTGCAGAGAGTGCACACAAACTCGCATGCATTGTCGTCTCGTTGCGTGCTCTTTCTCTTTCATTCTCCATCCTAAGATTCCGTATGCACGAAGGGCTCGGAAAGCGTGAGACCTTTTATTCCCCAGCGACAATAATTACCCCCAGTGGTCAGCTCGCTCTTTCTTCGTTGCTTTTACTATTTTGTTCCTGGCCGTTCCCTTCTCTGCTCTTCGACTTACTCTGACCCTCACTTATCATTGATTCAACCCTTTCAAAGAGCAGCTTCCAGATATCTATAACGCGAGCTTGTTATTTTTGCTAAGCTTTGTACTCTTTCCACTAACGTTTCACCATTCCTTTGTTTTCTCTACTTTTGATTTTTGTCAGCTTCATCCAGTCGATTATTAAGTCTTCGACAATATTTTCGGCAATATTTGCTATTACAAGCAGTTGTCCATTACTACTGCTTACTGCGTTGACTCAGGACGACAAAATAGAAAGCCTAACAAAGAGAAAAATTCCATTAATTCTAATTTTTTGCAGTAACAGCAATCTAAACGAAACAGTACGTATTGCATTTTAAAAATGCAAAAAATTATTAGTCTGCAATATAAACTAATTGATTCTAATTTTTATCCAAACTATCACGTTTTACAACCGATATTTATTATTTTATTTTTATCATTAGATTATTTTTTCTTCTGAATAACTATTCATTAAACAACGATAGATCAATAAAAAGAATTAACTACATATTCCGACGCTCGTCTGTATGTGCTGAACAAAAATTAATTAAAACGTTATTATGCGCATTCTAATTATAAAATTTTCAATTTAATTTTTTTAATTTTTTTATTCAATTTTATTGAAATTTATTTTATTCTAGAATATTATAAAAACATTGTTTACTTTAAATTTTTATTATTAAATCTATTATGTTTTCATATTTCTTCTGTTAATTCTGAAAAGCTTTTATGAATATAATTCATAATAATACACTCTTTTTAAAATCAAATATTTTACATTTTATATATTAATAAAGATAAATTGATTTTAAAAAGAATTAAAATTTTGAGAACAATAAAATTAATAAAAATTGAAATTATGATAATATCATTATTACTAAAAAACACAGCTTTTTAACATAAGTCTTTTTACAGATAATATTTTTTAAATAAAAATACGTAGAAAATATATGAGAAGTAGGCAAGTACAAAATGAACGAGTGTACAAAATACAGTAAAGTATTGATTAATAAATTCAATTTAAAATATTATGCCTGTAGTAATATATTAATAATAAAGATTCCCTATTAAATAATATATTAATAATAAAAAATTATATTAAACATCTTATAATTATTGTAAATAACTTTATTATTAATTTTTTCTTAATAATAATTACTAGTGTAATTGTATAAAGTTTATTTGAAAAAAAATATTTATGTAAATATAAGATTAAATGCAATCAATTATCTCAGACTACTTCCGTAGGTCAATTATTATAATATACTGCGTTATAGATGTTCTTTTTAGTGAATGTTCCATATGTCCATTATAAAGTTTAGATTCAGAATAATTTTAAAAAATAATAAAGTTCCTTAACAAAAGTTTTGTAATGAAATAATAAATGTAAAAAGAGTTAAATAAAATTAAGAAGGTTAATACTAAATTTATTGACTTGTTAAAAATATAGTTGATAAAATCAATTAATATAAATATTTTATTAATCTTATAATAAAGGTATAGCGTTAAAACTCAAAGTTATTTATACACGTGCACGCCTCGGACGAACGCGTACGCGCACACGCAATCACACACATTCTTAAACATGCAGTTTTGATAATGCCAAACAAAATCTAGGAACTATAAGCAGATTATATTCAACGTACAATAAAACAAAAACGACGCAGAGATGTTAGGGAAGAATTCGAGAAGCATGTAAAGATTGATATCTTGCTATTTCACCATCGTTATTTTAAAGATGCTAGTTATTTGGTAACTGACGTTTCTATGTTCTACTATTCTAATTAATAATATACATTCTAATTAGTAAGTTTTACGCATCCATGTAATTACTTCCATAAAAATAAGGTAAAAAAAAAGTTATTTTGTCATTTCATAAAATATAATATTTCATTTATATTTAATGTAGGAATTTCAGAGATTTTTAATTTCGTATATAGAAGTGATATTCTATTAAAAATAATTAAACCAATGGAGAGTTCGTTCATAAAATCAAGATATGATACAATGGCATAAATTGCTTAATATCAACTAATAAATTTATTAAAATATTTTTAATTATAATTATTAAGTGTGAAGAGATAAATATAATTATATCATTAAGCCTTAACATGTATACATTATAGATGTATAGAAGCTTTATAGAAGCATTAAATGTATACAATATAGATGAAAAAGTTGTAAAATAGATGAAAAAATAAAATTATTTATTATATTCAAGAAAAACGTTATGATAAATAAAAAGAAAAAATTATTACAAAAATGAAATAGAAAAATATACATGCTGTTTATCATGTATAATAAAGGACTTTTTCAGAATCATATAAATATAATTAAACAGTATATTATTAGAATATAAGAATTTGTTATAATCTTTATAATATATAATATAAATATATAAAATTTAGTTACTATAAGATTATTTATAATATTGTATAAATACATTATCATTTATAAAAGTCGAGCTTCACGCAGATTTTTTTCATAAACATTTGAACTTTTATAGCAAGCTGTAGTAGTGAAAGAAGCTGCGATATAAACTTAAGAATATATAGAGTTTGTTTATAAAAGTTTTAATTATATTTGAATCTTTATTATAAAAGTACATTGATATGAAATAAAAAATAATTCCAATGATTTAACAAATTGGAAAGATAATTAAATTTGAAATTAGGTATTGTATTAGAATAATGTTATTAATTAAAAATATTGTTTGGTTTGTATAAATAATATTGCAGAAATTCAAATTATATAGTTGTACTTAAGATAAATATTAAATATAATTGCACAGTTTGTAAAATGTACTAAATTATAGTATTAACAAAGAGCACTGAAGACCCTTTATTACGTTCAATGGCTTAAATTCCCTCCTTATACAAGTTTTCCACGCCTTATGCAAATGCGATTTGAAAAACTCCAATTGTAAAGATAAAGAGATTGACTGTCTATACATAGTCGAGAGAGAGAGAGAGAGAGAGAGAGAGAGAGAGAGAGAGAGAGAGAGAGAGAGAGAGAGAGAGAGAGAGAGGCCGTAAAAGAGTACCGGTAGCTCCTTTCATTCGACCGATTAAATTTCAAATCGTCAGCAGGCAAACTGCATCTCCATCTCTCTCATATTCTTCCTTTGAAACCTAGGTAGCTTCGAGCTCCATACCGGAATACGATGTATCTATGAAAGCACCTTCGGTGAAAAATATAAGAAGAGTAAGTCATTCATATTGTTTTGGTATGATAGTTCTGAATGTCCGACTAGATCTTTTAGTGCCTATCTAGATTGGGGTTGGTCATAAATTCCTTTTAAGCTACAGATGATAAAAAAATATAGCAGAGGCATTTGTGCACGGAGTGAAAGGCAAATCGTATAGATACAGCATAGGCAAGTGGCCTATGCAAGGAAGTAATAATCCACACGTCTATGATATGTTAAATATGGAGGAAGTAAACATTGCCTTTGAGTCGTTTCGTAGTTTTATCGAAGGTATTTGCAGTTATAAAAAATCTCTCCATTTATACTTAAAGACTGTGACATTTACACAAGTGTGTCGTTTTTTTTATATTCCGCCGCTATTTTTTCTTTTCTTCTCTCTCTCTCTCTGCAAACTCTATTTTACACATCGTGTTCTTTTTTTCTTAGTCTTTGTCACTGTCCTGTGACTGCTTGCCTGGATCCGGGTTTACAAATTTTTACTTATTATAATATTTTTTACTTACTATCAGAGAAGGTTTAATATTTCATTTGATCTTTTATTCGTTATAAAAAAACATAAAATAGTTTCGCGCTAATAAAAACATCTATTTTAAAAATTAGAAAAAATATTGATGACTTAGTCATCTTGTATAATTTTTTTATAGATGTGGAGATTTATTTAATATTTTAAAATTTTTAACATAAAGAAAATTTTAAGTCTATGTTATAATTATAATGAAATTAAATTTCAAGAATTTCATGATATCAATTGCGTTATTTGACTATAATTATAACTGTAAATTATAACTAAAGCTTTAATTATCTATTAAACACATAAACTACAAATAAATTAATTTTATAATTAAATAAATATTCTTTTAAGATTTACTATCTGATTCGAATAAGATTAAAATTATTAAATTAAAATTATTTAATTATTCATAAAATAGATATTTTCAATTATTAAGTAATCTACAATATCAGTTAATTTAATGAGCACGGGATGAGTTCTAAATTCTGATAAGGTCAAGAAGCATCGTTAGAAGATGAGGCAGGGTAGGAGGCTTATTACTTACCGGGCGTGCACTCGTATTAAAGACTCAAAAGAAAACAAGGTTAGCATTTTTATTATATAGTCTCGCATAGCAATCATCTTTGAAAGTTTTTAACTGTTTAGAGTTTTTTAATTTAATCAATAATAAACGTAATAAAATACTCAAATTTTTGTAAATAATTCTTATTTATTTTATGTTTGCATATTAAAATGAATTTCTATTGATAATATACATGTATAAAAGTTTATTTGAATCTATAATATATTTTACTATTATATTAAATATTAATTCTATTGAGTTGTATAGGGGGGAGGGTGAAAGAAACAGAGAGGGAGTGTACAAGAAGAAGGCAGAGACTTAAATATAAGATATAGTAAGAAGCGACGGAAAGAGATGAAAAGAAATATTTTTTTATTGCACATGTCTAAAATTTAATAAATCTTCCAGTAAATTTATGTTCTTATCTTGTTTTTTTAATTCGAATTAGTCATCATAAGAGCAATAGCGAGAGAGAGAGAGAGAGAGAGAGAGAGAGAGAGAGAGAGAGATGAGATGAGAAAACCTTAAACTTTTTCAACCTATTCACATCGTATAGATTCATTTTTATGTTATCTTATATTTGTTCTGTATACCATCCACTTTATTACTCACAAACGAAAATTTTGGATAGATGAAATAATAAACTTACATACCAAATATCACATTTCATAAAGAAATAATGTACACATATATATATAACAGCGTAAACGTTCATGCACACAATAGGAAAAAGTGACTATTTAGAGAATCCTTAGATGCTTTGATAAGAATGATATCAATTTGTGTAATATCACGGATAATATAAAATGCAAAATATGCTCGATACTGAAACAGAGGTAGAGAGAAAGAAAGAAAGGGAAATCGTAAAATGGAATGAGCATTGTGGTATAAAGAGGGTCACAAGGAGGCCGGATGTAAGGCCGAGCCCAAGTGCTTCCTGTGCCCGGGGACCTCTCCCGCGGCAGTACACCATGTCGCGGGATCAGGAGCCTGTGCGGTTATCCACGAGGCTCTAGCCAAGTGCCGCCGAAGTGGCTAATGTCCTGCAGGCCAACTTGCATAGAAGCCGAACGGCGCAGAATCTGCTCTCCCAGGTCCGTCTCGAGCTGCACGCTGTTATTGTTCTTATCAGTGAGCAGCATCGGGAGGGGCCTGCGAGGGGTTGGTATCACGACATTACCGATACCGCTGCGATCTGGATCCGTAGCCCGCACTGCTTCCAGGCAGAGTGCTATGGAGCTGGTAGCGGCTTCGTTTGGGTGAAGAGCAGGGGCGTATATTACGTCAGCTGTTACCTCACTCTGAACGAGGCCATCGACGGGTTCCAAGTTAAATTGGATGCCCTCGAGAACGCTATCGGGGACATGGAGGGAGAGCTAATAGTGGCCGGGGACTTCAACAGCAAGGCTGTGGATTAGGGGGAACCTGTGACCGGCTCCAGGGGAAGGCGAGTCCTGGACATGGTATCCAGGACAAGACTGGTGATTCTAAACACCGGTTCAACGGCGACCTTCCGGAGGTCCGGTTACAGGCAGACCATCCCCGACGTCTCCGTTGCGACGGAACGTCTGGCTGCAAAGGTGCGGGACTGACGGGTGATCGAGGACTACACAGCCAGCGATCACCAGTACATCACGTTCCGCGTTCGTGATGACCGGCCGGTCGGAACGGCGATCGTACGTCGTCCTTCCAGATGGCTCGTTACGAGGATGGACGATGCCTCATTTTCCTGTGCCCTAGAGTACGGAGAGGAACGTCCTCCAAGCAAGCGGAAGCGGTGTCAGGCGCAATTATGCCCTTGATCCGCCAAGCTTGTAAGGAGGCGATATCGAGGATGTCGGCGAGAAAAACACGCCGTACGGTTTATTGGTGGACCAGCGAGATCGCGGAAATGAGGCGGAAGTGCCTTCGGCTACGACGAGTAGCCCAAAGGGCCCGACGCCTCGAGCGCGACAACTCTCAAATGATCGCCGAACATCTGGAGGTGAGAAGAGCCCTCAAGAGAGCCATCAAAGCGAGTAAGAGCCGATGCTGGAAGAAGCTGGGGGAAGATCTCAACAGAGATCTGTGGGGATTGGGCTACAAGGTGATCACCCGTAAATTGGGGGCGTTCGCCAAGGGCGCACCCATGAACGAGGTGGTGATGGACGGGATCGTCCATGCCCTCTTCCCCACACATCCCGTTCGAAGGGATGAGCCCCCGGTGCCATCGGGTCTTGAGGCTCCGCCGTTTACAATGGCGGAGCTAGAGAGCGCGGTAAGCTCTATGAGGAGCCGTAAGGCACCAGGTCCCGATGGCCTTCCGGCAGAGGTGATGAAAGCGTTGGCCAGGAGTCACCCACAGCTCTAGCTCACCATGTACAACTCATGCCTCCTAGCGGGAGTTTTTTACTCCCGTTGGAAGGAGGCGAGACTTGTGCTGGTGAGCAAGGGCAAGGGATCTTGGGATGCTCCGTCGTCGTATAGACCCCTGTGCATGCTGGACACCGCCGGGAAGCTCCTGGAAAAGCTGATGAGAACCCGTCTTCAGGCGGCACTTCTAACATCTGGCGGCCTCTCCGAGAGACAATAATACGATTTTCGGAAAGGTAGGTCAACCATCGACGCTATCCAGAGAGTAGTAGAGGCGGCCAGGAGCACGGAAATGGGAAATCTTTTCTCCCTACCGATATGTTTCCTGGTGACACTAGGTGTCCGAAACGCCTTCAACTCGGTAAGGTGGATAGACATGCTTGGGACGATGGAGCGGGACGTCGGGGTACCCCAGTATCTCTTGCAGATTATTGGGGATTACCTTCGGGACCGATTCATTGTGTACGAGACGGCGGAGGGCTCAAAACGGAGGGCACTGACGTATGGTGCGGCTCAAGGCTTCATCTTAGGACCCGATCTATGGAATATTTCCTACGACGGGATCCTGAGATTGAAAATGCCTGAAGGCTGCTCTCTGATCGGGTACGCGGATGACGTGGCAGCCATTATTACAGCCCGTAATATGGTCCTGGCACAGACGCGACTCGATCAGACTATGCGGAGAATTCGCCACTGGATGGGCGATCATGGGCTGGAACTGGCGGAGGTCAAAACCGAGATTCCGCTTCTTACGAAGAAGCGCGTACCCAGAGTGCAGCCGCTTATTATCGGGGAGGAGTCGGTTCAGACCAAAGCAGCCGTGAAGTACATGACTGGAACATATTCGGAGAGTGGCGAATATGGCGTCACCGGTAGCGACTTCCCTGTGCAGGATCATGACCAACTTAAGTGGGCCATGTCTCTGTATCAGACGGGTGCTGCTCCGTGTCACTGAGTCCGTCATGCGTTACGGTGCAGAGGTTTGGGCCGACGCGCTTCTGTACAATATGTACCGGAGACGTATGGCGGCTGTGCAACGGAGATGTGCACTTCGCGTAGCGTGCTCGTATCGTACGATCTCGGAAATGGCCTCTCTAGTGGTCGCTGGGATAATTCCCATCGACCTCCTGGCCCAGGAGAGGAAACTTGTCCAGCAGGCAAGGGGGACACTCGACCGTGGTGAGGCCAAGGTGCGAGCGAGGGAAATATCCCTGGCTAACTGGCAGGATAGATGAAAGCGGGATACTCGCGAAAGACTCGACCGCCAGACAAATCAGTCAAGTGGCCCCGTGGACCGGCCAACAGCATAGCGAGGTGAACTATTACCTCACTCAGCTGCTGACCAGCCATGGGTACGTCCGCGCGTACCTCCACCACATGGGCAAAGTAGCAGATCAGCCACGGACGACGCCTTGCACACGTTCTTTATGTGCGAACACTGAGGGCGACAGAGGGAAGCGTTGGAGGGCGATGTCGGAAGGGTCACTCCTGAAGGCATCGTCCCTCTGATGCTCGCGAGCCAAGAAAACTGGGGAAGGGTCGCCTTTTTCGTCGAGGATATCCTGAGACGTAAGAAGCCGGCTCTTCCCTAGGGTAAGGGAGGAAAACTTAGAGAGTACCTCGAAGGCATAGTTTCTGGTTCCCTCCCCGAAGTAATGCTTAATGGCGGTGCCGGGGAGGATATAAGAACCAGGAAAGGAGGTCCCCTCGGCGAACTCGTGTGGCGCCCGCCCTATGGTTTTTACTACAGGACGCGGGCCGCGTGAGTGCGCTGAGGGAGTGAGGTGTTAGTGGGTATACCGGCATCTTCAATACCAGGGAATCCCACACACCGGGAGCCCGGGTCCCTGATGGTCTTTAAAAGATTTCCTCCCTCCTTTACAAAAAAGAAAGAAAAAATTATTATTATTATTATTATTATTATTAAAATATTTAATTTCGTATTAAATACTAAAAATTTGTATTTGGAAAACGCTTTATAAGCTTTACACTCGGTAATGATAATTTTCATTTTTCAATTTTCCTTTTTTTAATTTAGATAATAATGAAAAATAATAGCGAGTAGATGTTAATTTTAATTTAGAATATTTCAAGATATTTGAAAATTCAATTAAACAAGAAATACAAAGAAATAAAGGTAAATAAATAAATAAAGACATACAGTATTTATTTGGCTATTCTTCATAAAATTTTGTTTGTCGCTTCGATTGTCTGACTCGAGATGTTTTACAAGCTAACTACGGAGTAGCCAAACCAAAAGAAAATAGAATAAGTAAAAGAATAAAGAGGCTCTCAGGAATGACATTTGCTAGTCTATTTATCGATAGAGATATAAAAATTAAGAGACAAGCTAAAGGGAAGCAAACAATAAATTATTTTTCACAGAGAATCTTGAAAAAAAAGACATGCCTTTCCTATTCTTTGTCTCTATCTTTCATTTTCTATTCCTTGCTTCCCTTAATATTTATTTCTCTATCTAGTCGCTCGCTTTTTCTTATTATTTACGACAATCTTGTTCCTTCTTTCAAAATCATCGAAACAACTACTGAACCAACGAAGTAAACATTATTTCCTCGTTTTGTAATAAAAACGTTTTAACATGTTTTATATATGTGATTTTATATATCCCTGTGGAAACTAATACTAACAATACGGATTGATGTGATTTCCAGTTCGTATATATATGTATGCGTGAGAGCATTCGTGTTTGCTGACATTTTTTCTTTTTTTTATAATTTTGATTGCTTCTTTAGTCGTTCAGTTTACCTACATATGAGTTTTAGTTAAATACGTTCTTACAATACATTATTTCTTTGGATAATTAGTTTTTTATTTATCTTCCTCAATTTCATATAATTGCATAGAAGTCCAATTCTGTATAATTTTAATTCATAATAATATTTTTCTATATTTTTTATATTGTTAATATAAGTAGTTGTCTTAATAAATCTTATAAGGTTGAAAGCATGAATAAAAATGTTAATTATGATTCAACATTATTATTGTGAATTACTTATTTTATAAATGTATGAAATGTTTAAATTTACGTTTATATTACATATATTAAAAAAAAAACTTTTCATCGCTAAAAAAATTAATTTGAATTATAAAATTTTTACCAATTTGAAAAAATTGTAAAATAATATAAATGCTTTAAAATTAAAGTTATTTAAAATTGATTATTGTACACATAACTTTTATAAAAATAAAATGAAATAAAATATAAAAATTATTTACAATAATTTTTTTATGTAAATCAATAAATTAAATATAATATAACTTAAAAATTTGAATTAGAAGTATATTTTTTAATACAGTATTAGACTTATCGAATTATAAATATATTTTGTTATATATCAGAATGTTCCAGATTTTAAGATAAATTTTACTTATATTTTAAATTATTAGAAGGAATCGGTAAATAGGCAGTAACTAGTTTAGTTTGAAATAATTTACAAAAATGGATTACACATTCCTTTATTATTTTACTAATTGATAATATTTTCCTCGCAACTAGCCTATGCCTTTAATACTAGTATAATTGTTAATTATTACGAAGAATGTTTGGAGGTTATAGATTATTTAATAAATTCTTCAATAATGAAAAATTTGAGAAAACTCATTTGACTAGTTCAACACGAGAGCTACGAAGATGTAGATTCGTGACCAAGAAAATAATTTCCCGGTCTTGTTGTCAATCTGAACTTTTATAATAAAATAGATACTTTAATAAAAGAACACATATTATTAGAAAAAAGAATAAAAGAGAAAGAGAGAGATGAGAAAATTATGATTTAGAGTCGACTGCTTTATGTACTTACCGAAACTTGAAAGTATATCGATAGGACAATTGTATTAAGTATGTGCTTCATCTAAATGAAGGATCTTTTACAGGTTGAAGGATATTTTACAGCATAAATACAGATTCCTGCTCACCCTTTTCGCGCCATGTCTTTTTATTTTATTATATTCTTAGTCCGCTCGGCGGTATAAAGTACAAGTTTCTCTTCCTCCTCCGACGTGGTCCCGCAAGTCTCTTGTTAACTCATGCTTACTCTCTTACCATTCTTTCTCTCTCCAACTTTAACCATCTATCTATTTATCTTACTCACTTTATTGTCTTGTTCACTATTTTGCTCGTTTCATACATGGTCCCAACGCTTAATCCACCGGCTCTTAATCTTTTATCTCTTGACTCTTCTTATTCCAATTAACCTTCGACATAGTCTTCGTGAAAAATTTACCTTCACATATATATTTTTTTTTACTATCAGTACTACTATATCACTCTTTTTTATCTTTAAAATTAAATTAATACCCAAGGAATACTATTAGTTTAATATTGTATTCCAAATTCTTAATAGAAAAAATAATTCACTATTAACCATTTTTATTCACTGTAATTGTTACTGTAAAGTAATCCTAAATAAAAAAAAACAAACAAATTTTATTTTAAACTTTATCATAACGTGTTAAAATGTATTTTATATTTTTAATTTAATTTTATTTGATAAAAATATTATTTCTGTACTTTAGAATTAATCTGAAACTAACGATATTCTTATTTTTAATTTTAAATAAAAGATATAATTAAATTTAAAAAATTCATGTTATTTAGAAATTTTATATCAATTTATTGTACATTAAATTTAAATAAATAAGAAAATCATTCGATCGGGGTTTTGAATTTAATATATGACAGACTCAATAATCAAAATAATTTAAAAGGTTTTTTTTTAATATTGCATCATAAGTAAAGAAACATTTATTCAACAAATAATATTATCATAAAATTATATTTTTATATAAATGTTTGTACATATTTCTTGCTTAGAAATCAAATAAAAAATAGAATTTTCTTTTTAAATCTCTCTTATTAAAATATTTCAATTTGCAGTTAAATGCAAATTATATCTTATAATATTGTTGTTCTAAATATATTATATATAGTATATTTAAGAATTAAAACATTTGAATAATATAAATATATGAATTATTATGTATAGTTTAACATAAGGCTTTAATAGAAAGTTCGATTTGATGACGGTAAAATGAAGAGGTAAAAAAAATAAAACAAACGCCTAGATAATGTACCTAGATAAAATATTTGAAGATAACGATTAACATTTATAGAATAATTATTGGCAGAGCTTGGAGTAATGAAGAGTATCAGTAAGAAAGCAAAAGTTCGTTGCTCAATCTAATTTTTTCGTGAGTGTACTTTACCGGAAACTACTCCCTTCTACTATCCTGCTCTATATACAGCTGTAATCGAAGGAGGATGAGATAGACGTGAAGGAGCGACTGGAAGAGAAAGGCGTCGACTGGTAATATTCAACAGTAAGCAAGCACGACTAGTTGCAAAACTGCTTTCTGCAAAAGACAGAGACAGAGTGGTTTGCGGAGAAAAGATGCAGCCACGAATAAAGTAAGAAAAGAAAGGATGAGATCATTTATAGCGATGGGCAAATGCTGTGACGCTGCAGCAGGTTTATTCGGATAGGTTGGGGGGGGGGTGTCTTCATTATGCTAATATCTTTCTAGTACTTTTTCTTCATTTTCTTTGCATACTTTATATCTATTGTAGCATCGCGTTAACGGTAATTTAAAATCACTATTCCGCGTACAGTACTAAAGTTTATCTATATTTCTATACTTTTTTTCGATTGCTAATCATACTATTTAAATAATTTGCATCATATTGTAATCATACATTTTTTGTGTTAGAATGTTATTCAGAAAACGATTACTAGTATGAAATCATTATACATTTATTAAACATGAATGATATATTTTTTATATTTAACAATGGTTTTATAATTAAAAATATCTAATTTTCTAGTTAAGAAGTTTTTCTACAAATCGTTTTACTCCTACTGCTTTTGTACCTTTTTTTTAGTCTTTTTACAACCTGTTAATTGTTTCAAGCTGCAATCTCGTGTAATTTTAGGTTTCTGTTTTAGGTACTATTATAACATGTGATATATACCTGTGACATTTTACAATGAATCAACTTCAATTTGTTTTATTCATTCTTTTTGTAGAGAATGATTCTAATTCATTCTTATTCTTCAGTTCTAATGAATAAGATTTATTTACAACTTTTTCGGAATTCAACTCATCGTACGCGAAGAGAACTTTTTGAGATATCCACTGTTTTTTAAATCTTGAAATTCTGGGTGCTTAAAACTATGTACTATACTACCATCATTTCCTCTCGCTCATTGTGACGGTATTGCTTTCTCAGTGACCATGGGCCCTGACTATCATATTCCTTCAGGATCATCTATCTTTTGGAAAGGGGAGAAAAATCAACAAGTTCACAAGAATCATATTTTACTATGATAATTCCATCAAACAAGCTATCGATCGTAGATCCCATGAAATTATAGTTATAAGATTTTTAGTTTTATAAAACTTTCTCTATATATAAAGTTTCCGGAGAATGTCTAAATTTTATTTTTACGAGAAATGAAGATGAATTGACATAATATTTCGTTACTTTTAGAAGCATATTTTACTGTCCTTTAGAAAGAATTTTCTTTTTTAAGTATGTAATCATTTAGCCTCCTTCGAGATTTGCTCTATTAGAATTTTTTCCTTATCTGTAAAGAATATAACAAATTTTTTAAAGAGAATATTTCCTTCTCAATTTTCAATCACTCAATATTTAGTTTTTCTCCAATTTTTAGATTTTAATACACATTTTTTGATCAATGGAATAATTTTTATTTATAGATAAAAAGTATGTGTCGATATAAAAGAATTGATTGGACGCTAAATCTAAAGTCGTAATTTTTTTTACGGCGAAGGTGCAACAAATTGATTTTTTACTATAATTAATAAATTAATTTTACTATAATTAATAAATAAATATATAAAAAATATAACTACACTTATAAGTTATGTATATATAGGTCATTAATATACTTTACTACAATGTTAAGGAAAATTTATATAATTATTATACATTTACTCAACATGTTATATCTTAAATATAATATATTACATTTAAATCTGAATGTTCTAATATTCAGTAATCAAATATTAGATAGATTATTCGATATTATTGTTATACAAATTATACGATATATTTATACTGTTTATTATTCCTATAAAAACTTTTATAAAATTTAATTATTGAAGCTATTGAAGCTAATTTTTTACTCAATAATCCACAAATACCTTTTTAGTTGAATAATAATTCTATTATGTGAAATTATCCGTTTATAATTAAAATAAAAAATGTTTGCAGTTTTTGAAAATCAGCTACAGACTTCCATACAAAGTCAGGAAAATCAAGTCCATTTAATACTGATGAAATAACGAATTTATTAAATAATAAATTTCCTACAAAATTTATATTATAATATGTACATTCATGTATAATTTATTTTTCTTACAATTTATAAATTGTTATAATTTATTTGTGGTCTTACTGTCAGTGCATAATAAGTATCTATTATATATTTTTTTAAAAGTTATCTTATACAATATTGGCTACACCAAATAATATATGAATCAAATAAAAGTGTAAATCATTTAATTTAAAATAATAAATTATGTTTTTATTAAGGAATATTATATAAATAAATTCTATTCATAATGTTTGTAATAAGTTTAAGAAGATATAAATTTAATTTAATTCTGTAAGGGCAAGAAATAAAAGTGACGATAAGATAAACTTATAACGATTGCAGAATACAAAAAAAAAAAAAGAAACGAGGATATGCCTTTTATTAATTAGTAAAAAAGACTACGTGTTTGCAAGCACTTTAGTCGCTTTTTACATTTTGGTACGTATTTTAGATACGTTGACGTATTTTAATAATGTAATTTAGAATATTTTCAAGTACTATAAAAAGAAGTATAGTATATAATAAAAAGTTTAATAATTTTCGTAATTTTAGAATTTTCACATTAAGGAAGATTTTGTAGAGCAATGGTTTGTAATATCAAGTGTACGATTTTTTTAAAAAATTCTTAAAGTTTCTTTAATATCCACGAAATTTTTGAAGTTTTGAATTTTTCTTGATAGGAAAAACTTTTATGATACACCTCGAATAATTTCTTGCACATTTTATATTGCAGATACATCAAAAGTAGAGTTGTAAAAGAAAGTGGAAAGAAGGGTTATGCAAACCAATAATTTAACTCAGAATACCATCAACGTATGAGGGAAGGGAAATGTTTTGTGTCATAAATAACTTTGCTCCGTTCAGCTTCAAATTTCGAAGTGTGCATCGCGCTTGAGTATTTTCGACGACTAGCTGTTAAACGTAAATAATGTAAAGGGTATTTTACTACGTTTGTCGTGGCTTTTCGCGCGACAGCGATGAACTGAGGAGAAGAACATTCGAGATGGAAGAGACACTCGCTTTTAAGGGACTATTAGGATATGAAGCTCTCTCGCCCCTTTATTATAAAGAAGAACTAATCATTTTAGATGGATTTTAACCGTATTTCGTTAACAATTTATTTAATTCGGCTCTGAAAAGAAATATGGGCAAAACACTGTCGTGTACTAATCCGTTCTTATTCTCTCCCCCCCTCTCCTCACTCACATCTACTCCTGCACTGTGGGAAATTCTACCATCTATTAACGACTAATTCTTGATCCTTTACTTGCTCGCCAAGGCGAGCTTGATCCATCTTGTATCTTCAAATATTCTCCATTCCATTTAATAATATAAATCTTTTTTAATAAGGTTTATTCTAAAATTAATGCTTAACCTCTCTGATATATTTTTTCCCAACTTTTAATTAAACATGTCAATAATTAAACGCGCAAAAATTTAAACTTTATTAAACTAAATATATCTTATCTATTTTCATTGGAAAACTAATTATAACTAACGTAATAATTTATATAAATCGTATACTTTTTAACAAATAAATTTATTGAAAATACGTATGAGATTAAGTAATTTAATTGTAAAAGCGAGATCCTTAAAAAGATATTACCGTTCGAAATGTGTATTCTTCGTATAATTATAAATTTTTGAAAATTATAGACTAAAGCTGGACTTAAGACTGACTAATTGTATATCATAAAATATTTGTATTCACGCGTGTAAATTTAAATTTCTATATTATATATATTACATGTAATTTCATTTTACTATTTATCTTTTTTACATTTTTTGATTCAACAATCTATTTTTCAAAAATTATTTTCTATTCTTGTCAAATTATCTATTCATCTCATTTACTTTCATTCCGTTGACCCATTCTTACGTTCGTTGCATTTGAGAGACGTTCCTTCTACGACGCTTTATTTATAGTTTATCTCTCGACGAAATTGAAGTCTTCTCAATTTCCCTTTTTATGTGTATATATATATTGTTAAATTAATGCTTAAAACTTATTAATTTAAAACGGATATTGGATATAAGCGTAGTAATTCATATATGTTAATAACATCAGACGATTTGAGAATTATTTTTATTTCTAGAAAAACTCGCCTTATAATTAATTATCCGATCATTTCTTGAAAATAACGTATACAACTTGTTGTTAAAAATTTCCATAAAAAATGTTATCAGAAAAACATTAAAAATAAAACTTCTATAACTCGTTTTGTTTTTAATGTATTTTTATAGAATGACAATTTTTGTAGATATTATCCCAATTATGTGTTATATATAATGTTATTACATTTATAATATCATGAATCATATTTTAATTATCATCGTCATCGTAGAAAAACTTCATAATTTACTCAATTATTAATATTAATAATTTCAATTAATAATAATATATTATATTATATTATTATATTATTATATTATTATATTATTATATTATTATTATATTATTATATTATTATATATTTATAATATAATATATAATATATAATAATACAATATATTATATTATTCTCTTATAAATACACTGTGCATATTTTGTTTTCAAATAAAAATCGACATTAATTGACAGAAAATAAGATTCATTAATTTATTAAATGTTAAACTAAATGAAACATTTATAAATTGATATATTTATATATATATAAAATACTATTGTAAATAGAAAAACTTTCAATTTTTATTAAAATAGTATATTTAGGATTTAATTTTATAGGTATAATTATTTTAAAATGATGTAATATGCACATGAAAAATTCTTCAATAAAAAGCACGTGACTATAGCAAAAATAAAATTTTTAATTCACTGTATGACCTTTTACAATATGCAATCAACTATTTCTTGTTAGCGACCATAAACACCTCTCCATACTCATTGTCGATGCATAAAACTCTCTCTCTCTCTTTCTCTCTCTCTCTCTCTCTCATATGTTTTCAAGCTCTTCAAGTAGTTGTCCAGCGATCAAATTAAAAAACCTTCGTTATAACTTCATGTAGATTTTTTTTTTTTATATATAAAACTAATTAAAATTTCAGTCATTTCATCTAATTCTATCAATTTAATACTAAATCATCCTGGATCATTCTGGAAAATAAGATACAATAATATTTCATAATTTAATTAATGTTTCCCTAAAACATTTTTATTATGATCAATTTTTACATATTTTTATAAAAAATTAATGATTATAAACTACTAGATCTGTTTTACAAATTGATATTAAATTCTATTGTTCTTATATTAACATGTTATTTCAAAAATTCTCTTCAAAAAATTTTGTTTTAGTTTTCAATTTTGATTGTAAAAAAATGAATTAGAAGTATTAACAAACATTGTAGAATTTATTTTCTAATTCGATATTTATCATTATTTTTATATATTAATTTTTAGTTTTAATTGTAAAGAATACTAGATCTTTAACTAGAAAAATAAAAATTAATAAGAAATCAATATAAGAAAGAGATTTTTGTTCAGTACGGAATATGCTAGATTGTAATTTAAAATTACAAATAATACCATTTTTCTTTTTTCTGTTTAGCATATTAAAATATATAATTATTTAAATATTTTATTATTTATTATATAATTTAATTTGAAAAATAAATCAAATTTATTTTCTGAATTCTAAATATTATTTTATATTTAAAATTTAAATATGAAGTAGTTAATATACTATCTGCCTTTCATAGCATTAAAAGATGTTACACAACAATTATGATTCAAATGAATTTAGCTGAATCAATTTTAATTTTTATTTATATTAATTTTGCAACATTGAATTTAATTTCTTTTATTTAATTTCTTAGAATTATAACTAATTACCTTTTATTTGTTTTAAATTCTGTACATGAATACGTTATAATATTAACAAAGTAGGATAAGTTTAATATCTTATTGTGTTCAATAATATAATAAAAAATATTATATATTAACTTCATTAAAAAAAGTACATCCTCAAAATAATTAAGGAAACTGTATGGATTCAAAATGAAAAATATATATGTAATACAATTACTTATAAATTGTCTACAAATAAAGTATTTTCTTGAATATTAATAATTAAAATTTCTTTTAAATTACTTTTCTTATTCATATCTTTACGTGATTAATAGAAAAAATTTTCAAATTATTGTTCATATCAATAAAACCAAATAATTTAATTAATACAAAATCGTAATCTTTATTTTATCTTAATTATATTGTAATAAATTTCTATATAATATGCAAAGTAATTTTTGTATATAAAAATGTTTATTAATAAAAACTAATAATAATTTATCAATAAATATTTATTCGTTTCTTTCAGTTCTTGTTACTCATTTATCTATGACATTTAATTTTTATCGTTGTCCAGCTTACTTTTGAAAGTATAAAAACTTTTTTCTAGCTTCAATCGAATACTCGATTTATCATATCCGCTCGGTACTGTATCACACAAGCATCCGCTGCCACTTATATCGTTGGATTCTATTGAACGTTCTCAAGAAAGCTATTTATTGTGAAAGAAGAATTCAGGATCTCGATTTAAGCACTTTAAGAACAATTAGTTTTGGAAAAACAAGAATTAAATGAAAAGCCGATTTAAAATAATTTAATACGATGTAAATATATAAATTAGAAGATTTTTTATTTCATCTAAGATACAGTAAAAACTTGAGGAAAATAACGATATTTTCTTTTAAATACAAAATATAAATTGTAAAAGGTTTCAAGTCATTTGTTTGTAATCAATATTATATGTATGAAAAGAACAGTTGTATATTTAAAAAGTATGGTAACAGAAATACAAAATTAAAAATAAAGAATTTATTTCAGTTTTAAATGAAGAAATGATATTACTATTTTGCTGCAGAGTGTGTTTTTATACGTATATACGCATATGCACCATCAGTTGTTTCTAAACGAATAAGAAATGACAGATGTAACATACATCTGTATACAAGCCTAGTAAAATAAGTCTAAATTTTCTCTTAAATTAAAACTTCAATACTTCTTAAAAATAATTTTTTCCGAAGATATTTCATTTATACATAGCGCATTTTGTATAAGACTAAAATTAAAAAATTCTGTTTTTTTTTACTTTTTGCAATATTCAATTGTTTAAATATTGTACGTAACTTTTGAAGAAATATAAAAAAAGGGGATACGATTGCAAGTAAAGTAGTGTAATAAGAAAGAATAAAATTATTAAAATATCAGTTGAGAAGTAGAAGTTACTGAGATTTATAAAGAATAAAAAGTAAACTTGGTCTACTCGGATTTCATGAATTTAAGAACTACGAGGTTGAGAAGACTGTGGCCAGGTTTCACGCGTCTGTATGCAATTTTGAAAAGGAAAGGAGGAAAGAATTTTGAAAACCAATTCAGTCGAGTATCCCGACCATACAAAGTATTCGTTCGAATGTACTTTGTAAGCAGTTACGGGTCTGTTCACTTTAAAGTTTATTTAGTTTATTTAGTGTCGACCCTAAGTAATTTCTGTCAAAGCTACGGAAGCTTGAGACTCCGACTTGTCTAGTTCGTAGCCCTTAGCACCTTGTCAACCATGTTTATGCAGTCGGATGACTGTGGGGCCGAGACAAGTCGAAAGCGCCTTACTGGCTCTTTTTCGAAATGCAGGACCACGGTCGAAAATATAGTGATGGGGGAGGCATAAATAGAGGGTTAGGAGGAGAATGACGATGAGAATGTGATAGAGGAGGAGGGCTGCGATTAATTACGTGGATAGACGGCTATAAAAGTGTAGAGACGGTGGAAAGCGGATGGAGTAAACAGTTAAAGAGAACCAGAAAATCGAACGGCGAAATAAAAAGGTAGTCGGGAGTTGTACCAGAAAGCGACCTGCGAAACGGCGAGGGGCTCAAGTGGCATCAACCCTTGGATTATATGAGAGTTCGGTGAGAGCAAGAAAGATCAAGTCTGTCTGGCATTCGAGCTATTTCAAGCTCCGATTACCTCTCTCCTCCTTGCCACGTTGCTGTACGTTGTGCTCCATCGTTCACTCGCTGACTCTTCTCTCCCACCCGCCTTAGCGTGGAGCTTAGCTGTGTGCGTGCCGAGCCTTCACCGTCGGCAGCATTATTGAGTAGTCAAGTAGAATTGCTTGTGGCTGGATAGGCTGGCGACTTCCTCGATAGCCGCATTGCACGATTCTCCTCTCTTAGTACGCATGTATATATACATATGTACTTATGCGTGACGATGTCTGTGAAGGTGGAGTAGCATGAGGGTCGTAAGAGCAGCTTTTTTAAGCCACGTGATATACTCTAGGAATGTTTTATACATTCATATGTGCTTCGGCTTCTCTTTATTTTTATATTTGCAATTTGAATTTATGGATCGGTTGACACGATATAGATATTCCGATCCACATTTTCCCATTCCAATTACATTCGATCAAAGCTTAGACGTCCTGGATTATTGAAGAGATTCGAGAACTGTGAGCTGTGAGCCATGTTTCACTCTGTGATACTAAGCTAGTAATTATAAGCGTCTTCCATTAGAATTTTAAGCCCTTTCAAATTCCCCGTCACTAACACTAACCGTATATAAATTAACCTTCTTTTTTTATTTATATATAAAGTTTAACGTCAATTTTATAAACAGATATAGTACCCCTTTTAATGAAAGGGCATTATATTTTTTCATATTGAGTTTATTACCATTTTATTGTAGTTGTAGAACAATATTTACTAATTGAATTTTGAGAATATATTTCGGTGAAAAAGTTGCTATCAAAATTGTTAAGAAACTTAAATAAACAGGATAAAATAATTATCCTGATGAAAAGAAAATCCCTTGTACGAGTATAGACATAAATTCAGTAATTAAGAGAAATGAGAAAATATACGTTATTCATAGTGTATGAACATATAGTTGTATAAAGGATATTATATAGGGTCGATGATACTAATATAATGCTAGTTTTTTGTGGTTGGACGAATAGCCAGAGACATATGGATGGGCACTCGAGGAGTAAACCTTAGGGAAAGAAAACAATAGTTAAATTAAAAAGTACAATATAAGCAGTTCGACGGGAAATTAGAACGGATTTCGGATGCACTGGCAGGAGCTCGTGGGAGGTTGCGGAGAGGACGAGAGGATTCACCGATAGAGGACCTCCCGGCTGTGTATGCCGCGTATGCATCCACTCGCGCATATCCGGACTCAGAGGGCCGTATTACATATAGTCATTGAATGTAATTCGGCTTTGAGGGGGTGCGTGACACGCGCACTTCAGGGTGCGCAGGCTCGTGAAAATTGTGGAGGCGCTGCTATCGGACAGTCGGGAAGTCGTGTGCCGCCAGGAGGCCGTTGTCCATTCTGTCGGTCATTGCGTCAATAACTCCGGATATCCGGAGTAATCGCACCTTCTCGACGAGTTAGTCTGAGCCCTGCGTTCGAACTCCGCGAAAATCCTCCTCGTTCAGCTCGCGACTTGTGGCTTCTGTCTGCCAATGAAAACGAGAGAAAGGGACTCGTGTACGCCCACGCTCATGTCCAGGGCGCACACGCAGGAGCTCCAAGTGGGTGCACGCGATCGAGGCCGAGCAGAATAGGGGAGGATCATTCGAAACCCGTTTTAGTGCGCCAGGAGGATCCCTGTAGAGGAGAACCATTGGACAGCTGATCGACCGTGACGCGGCAAATGCTGAACTTTGGTGGAACCGCCTCGGGGAAACGGTGTGGGCATACGTGTCATCTGGAACCAAAAACTTGAGTCGTCATAAAATATAAGTCACCGGTCGCAGAGTCGAGGTATGTAGGCAGAATAGGTCTTAGATGCATAGGTATATCAGTATAAGTAACGGCGGTGGTAGCGACTGAAGTTGAATCGGTCGAGAACGGCATTAACTGTGGGAGGAAGTAGGGGAAGACTTGTATGCCTAGTTGAATGCGAACAGCGATGTAAGAATTCGTAGGCGAAATTCTCTCATGCCGTTCTCTCTCATTTTCATTTCACCTTCATTCCCCTAGCCGATCCAGAGCATTTTGTATTGAAAAAAAATGCAGCGACGAGTAGGTTACTGTACATATTTAGCACACTCTCACCGACGCGCAATCCCGCACCTACACATGAATAAAGTTGCCGTCTACATCGACCTAACCCTATTTCGTTGCCATGAGTCGACGTAACAGCCATTGCCGCCGTCGTCGCCGCCACCACCACCGCGACCATTCGCATGGAGCAGGACATTGGCTGTGCTCTCGTCCGACAGTTTGGTGAGAGAGAACGCGAGAGAAAGAGAGAGTGAGACGGATAATCGAGGGCGCTGCGATCACCCAGAGTCTAGTTTCCAACGAAAAGAGGATTTAGTCGCTGGAGCGATAACGACAGATTGAGGGAGAGAAAGAGAGAGAGTACAATAGCGAACTTGCGGGTTGAGGGGAAGGGGACGATGAGTGGATGGCAGCCGCGGCTGAGTAGTGGAGGGAAGATACACGCTTCCTTGCTCGCTCTATCCTCGTTTTACGCCTGCTGTGCTGCGATCAGTCCGCCTGTGCAGCTCGTGAAGGTTGGTGTTTGCTTGTCAGTGCGCGCGTCTGATTCGATATTATACATTGTTACGTGCATTAACGTTATCGAATTCACACATACTGGAGGTTATATACAATACACTCATTTACACACACCCAGCATAAAACAAACAAATAAAATAAATAAAAAGAATATTACACCGTTATAGGCGTCCTCCCACGCGCACATATATGTACGTACTTATGCATGCAAATGCACATACGTTCATAAGAGTATATATGCATATAAATATTGTACGCGTGAAGAGTTTTACGCGAATAAAGATGTAAATAATATAGGCAATTAAAAGCGTACTCGAGGTTATTCATATATCTCATAACGCTTAGTGTTAATACGACGTTTTTCGCTTGTTTTTAAAATCAAATAGAGATGAGAGTGTACGTGCCAATGTGTATGTTGCGTGAAAGAGAATAATAGAGATAGAGAGAGAGAGAGAGAGAGAGAGAGAGAGAGAGGGAGGGAGGGAGGGAGAGAGAGCGAGAGAGAGGGCGTGAGAGAGTGAGGGAGGGAGAGAGAGAGAGAGCGAGAGAGAGAGTGAAGGAGGGAGAGAGAGGGAGCGAGTGAGGGCGGGAGGGAGGAAGTAAAAGAAAGAAGCACTTAAATATGTTGATTACTTATGTAAAGTTTTTTCTCGTAAATGTAATATCAAATTTAAAAAAATTAATATAATGTAAATGGAAAGATAGATGTTCGTGAATCGAGAAAGCAAAAATGGCGAGTCGCGCGCGGGTGTTGAGTATAATCCGATATACATTTCGGGCTCATGCATGTACACCTACACGGTCACATACACCTTAGATACTATATCGACACAGCCAACACATTCAATTCAAAATAATTTGTCTGTCGCAGGAGTGCATCCAAGGTTTATGGTTTGTGAAGATAAATTGACAAGCAGCGCGAGTGTTTCGATTAATGCTCTTTGTATTGAATCGTTAATTTGACAAGTGTGAAATAAGTAAGGCAAAAGCCAGGAGTCTTACGTGCGACAAAAATATTCAGCCACAGGCTAGCGTTACACGTCTATTTGCTGCTACCACCAAGTATCTCCAAGTGGCTGAGCACATTAGAGCCACAATCTACGCGGTTCATGGTTGAGATCGACGCGTCACACCCGCATACGTATATATATACACACACATATATACACACATAAACGCCTTGTCAGAGAAGGCATATTTATATGTAATATAAATACGAACTTTACAAATAAATGCATATGTATGCATAGGGGCCAAGATACAAAGAGTTATTGAGAGATATTTGGAGGGCCTTAGCCAGGCATATACATATGGATGACTGTGTATATATGTGTGGATATACATATATTTGTATCGCTTAGCACGCTGATAGAATTCCCAGAGAGATCGTGGCCGGCTTCTCAGCTTTCTTCGTCCACGCAAGGTATACCTGCCAATATTATTCCCCCTGCTCTCACCCATTTTATTAATCACCCACTAATTTTCCATATTACCTAACTCCCGTCTATACTATATATTTCAGTAATAATTTCATAAATTGAGGCTTATGGGGCTAGCGATCGGGAAAAAAGCGAATATAATCTTTTTCTCTTGGTTTTTTTTTTCTAGTACTGACGGTGCTTTATCACCGGAAGTTAAAAAAGAGGGCACATGAGTGATAAGCCATTAATGCCCGTATTTTTCATTTTTTTTCACTCTTAGTGAAAATTTCGGTGACGTTATAACTATATGTGTTTGTGCTTGTCTGATGTCAGCCTTAACAATGCGAGGCCACCGAATTTGAACGGTTTCGCGCGTGCACGTGAGAGAAAGAAGGGAAGTAGGTGGGACCTCGCTAGAGTGAGGGAGAACGTGAACGAGAAAAAGTAACAAATGGATAACACTGCAGTCAAGGCATCAAAGCGAATCCGAATAGAGCTAAGAAATAAAAGGCTGCGAGAGCAAATATAACTGGTCAAGTATAACAAATATACTCGTAGCGGCCTGTGACTGTTGCAACCTTAAGTTCGAATGTAATGATCTTGCAGTGGTCGATAAAAAATTTTCTCTCCATCTTTCAATCCCCCTGCTCTTTCCCTGCTCTCTCCACAGAACAGTCATTGTCTGGACTGCTTTATTATTCATTTATTTACTTACTTTAAATATATATATATATACACATACAACAAACATACATACATACAATATTTAACTTATCACGCTGTCTCCTTACTTTTAACCGCTGTTCTCTATTTCATTCATTCGCTTGATGTTAAGAGTAAAAATATACGTGAACACATTACATTACATTGCGTGAAGTAGGTGACTGAGACAGTAGACTGACACGAGGAGAGCCCTAGAAATAAAGAAATTCAAGGTGCTGACATAAGGACCGTTAACAAAAACGAACGAGAGCCGTTAGCAAAATCGCATAACTCACTTTTAACATTTCGTTTCTTTTTAAAATAAAAATATTTATTTTTATTTCTTTTTAGTATAAAAATATTTATTTTTATTTTTAGTATAAAAATATTTATACTTGACAAATACGTTTTAAATAAAACGTACAAAATACAATAAAATACAATAAAATACACTTAGAATTTAAGCAACCATTTTTATTTGGCAAATGCAAAACAAAAATTGTATATATTTATATTTTATCGAATAGTATCATATTTATATATAACTTCATTTTCAAGAATATCCATATTCATAAAAAAAGTAAATTCAATATCAATTAATTTCATATAAATTAAAAACTTTAAATCAGTTAGAAATTGGCTGACAAGATAATAAGTAATTGTTTTAATATATATATGCAAAAATTAAGTATTTCGAAATTTAACGTAAAAATATACTTTTATATCGTATTTATTTTTTAGGAACAGTTTTTGTATTGTCTTAAGTATTATCAAAAGTGTATTGAAATATATTATAAATCAAATAATTTAATAAATTTTATATTTTAGGATAAATCAATAAAGTTGTTCGTCTTAGGTTTAAATATGTAACGGAAATTTATTTATATATTTTGTTAATTTTTTAATATCGTTCTTTTGAATAAATCTTATCAAAATAAATGCCAATTAATGCCGTTAATAATTTGATAAATAATCAATAAATTGGTTAATGCTAAATGTAAAGAATTTAAAGTCTCGTTAATTAATACTTGTATTGCGTTTTTCAACTTTCATATAAAATTTTTAAACTTATCGTATTTTCATTTTTTGTATAGACAAAAATTCAGTATTAATATTTGATGCATCCGAATATTTTTAGAATAATTTTTCTTTTAATTCTTATATTGAATTGTATTGGAATGTTTGTTAATAAAGATCTAATTGTGCATAGAAAATTTATTAACTAATACATTTTCTTTATACCCAAAAATAAGTATGATATTAAAAATTTTGTGTAAAAGATGCTCATATCAATCCATACTGACATTTTGTATTTATTTATATATGTAATGTACCATAAAGTGTTTATTGTCCTCATTTATCATACAATTACAAATTATTGTATAGATTTTCACTATGATTAAATTAATTTTTGAATAAGATAATAACAGCTGAGTTTTATAAATCAGGTTACTCTTATATAATAGAATGAATATTGACCAAAAAATGTTGTTATGCCTTAAAAAAAAAAAAATTGTAATCTTAAAATCAAGTTTATTTTATTATTTTAATGCTAGATTCTTGTAAGACATAATGCTCAAGAAATTCTTATCAAGACCTAAATCACACAGAGACGGTTTCGATGATAATATTCTGTTTAATATAGTATCTTATCCATTGCTCTCATTTTTCAATTCTGCTACGAAGCTTATTTTAATTATTCTTATAAAAAAATTTAATCTAATATAAGACAAAATATAGGTTTAAATAAAAAATTTTAATGTCAAAACACACAATTAAATGTTATTTATAGCATTTGTAAAAGGTATATTTTATTTGAAAAATAAATACTGCATTTTTAACCTTTCATTTACATTTAAATGTAATTTTTAATAATTGAGATAAGAATACATTTGAATGAAAAGCGTTCATTTCTTTTTCATAAATTATAAAATTTTGATAAAAATAAAATGTTTAAAAATTATAATTTAATCAAGGTTCATAATGAAATTAAAAATATTCCATTATTCTTATAATTATTATTCTTGCATTATTCTTCCATTATTATATAAAAGCATATCTCGGCTATAGTGTTTTCTATATTTTTCTGTTTCCTTCTGACTTTCCCGTATAAAGAGGCTTTCTCATCCTTTCTTCTTTTCTCATACAATCATCTTCACGCACTTATAACATATTCAAAAGGCAAAATATTCAAAATTATCCCGTGAAGGAATTTATCGATTTCGTAGTTGTCTTGTAACTCGCATTTCGCATTGCATATTTATATCAGTACTTTCGATTACGTTAAATATTCATTCAAGCAAGGCACGACGTGCTACCTCCAAGCTAAACATCTATGCATAATTCGGTTTATCTCGTATTTCAATTGTTACGCTTTTAGGTACATAATCCTAGTCTTATTGCTCACCTTCAATTTTGTCAGCAAATTATTCAAAGAATTTTTTTTTAATTTTAGTTGTGTTTTGATGATCATAATAATATCTATTCATTATTTGATTTAAAGTCATTTTATCTGAACTTCTGGTATAAGCAATTATTCATGAGAAATCAGTCAAGCTCATTAAACGTTTATTATATCATTGTACGAATCATAAAGATAATAGTAATAATTTGCAAGTCTGTACTTAGAAGTACAAATAAATCTTTATAAAAAAAGAACAGATCGGAATTTCAAGAATGTTTTTTGCTTCGACTCTCGTAAATAATAAAACTAAAATAATTTAATAAGAGACGAGGGCGTTTAGACTGTATAATTTTCAACGGCATGCATTAGGCGGAAGACTTAAATTACGTTGAAAATTTATTAAAGTTCATTTACTTTTCCTGAATTAGCCATTTCCTTTCGTTTGCGCGTCTCAGGAAGGGAGGAATGAAAGGCTGGCTGTGGATGTCGGCTCTGCATAAAGAAGAATCGGCAACGCAGCAAAGTTATTGAGACTGTCGCTCGCTTGCCACCGCTGCCTTATCGCGTTATCCCCCCCCTCCTTCCATTTCTCAGTAATCATAGATCGTTGATTTCGTGCTCTAAGCACTCTGCTACGGATTCCGAATGCTCCTCTATATGTATATATGGCTATTCTGATTATATCGATCGACTTATTCTGATTTGAAGTTGATGATAATATAGAACCTGAAGACTTTGGTACTCGGCTTCTAAAAATTTTTTTCAGTCAGTATTTCTAATTTCTTTTGAATTTTTTCCAGGCTTCATTAATTTATAAGAAATTTATAAGCCAAATTTAAAGATCTAATTCTATCTGAGCCAACGTAATACGTTATTGAACTATTTTACACGAACTTATTCAAAAAAATGTCTTCTTTTTAAATATATCAAGTATTATATATATATATATATACACCAAACTAAATACTGTAAGTTTCCGCAATACTGCACTATAAATTATGTACTTTATCACTAACGCGCTATTTTTAAAATGTGTAATATATATTTTTACTTCTTAACTTGAAGTTATAGCTACAATAATCTATAAACTTTTAGATTAATTTTAATTCTCTTTTTAATATGTACATTTGCAAATTTATATACGCATCCACGTATATAAGTACATTTTTTCGAAACCTAATTTACCTGCTGACAAAGAATTATGTTAACGTGAATGTGCAATAAAAATAAATTTTATAAACGTAAAAGAGATTGAAGTTATTTATAGCCGTTAGAATAATCTAATGTTAGAATATGCTTAATTGGAAGTAGAAGTAACTAGCACTCTGATTTGAAAAGAACTTACTAAATGCTCAATGAGGAAATCAGCCACTTTAGAATAAAGAGTTTTCATTGAATATTTTTGATATGTAAATGAAAAAAAATTAAGGTTATTATTTTAATACAGAAAAATAAAAATATCAGTTTATATTTTTCTTTGAAATTAGAAAAAAAATCGAGATCAAATATGAGTGCATCGAGGGAATTCAGTGTTCATACATTTATTTATATTTATTATTTTTCATGTTCATAAAACTATAAAAAACGTCTTTTAGTAGGCTCAGTAGAAACGTAAATGTCCTTATTTCCTTTGTGTCTAAACACCGCATTTGTTGACTGTTGTTTCGCTCACCAACATAAGCATATGGATTAACCATACCTCAAATGATTGATCTTTCAAGCCTTTTTGCTTAATTTATGTGATTGTTTTGTTCTTGTATTAGATATCGGGATATTTATCCCGAGCCCATTTTTTTACTTTTGAACACTTATCTTTTCAATAAATTTTAATGATTCAATTACTATAATTGTCTTTATAAACGAATAACATTCGGTTATGTTTCGGTTTAGAAGTTATATATTTATTTCATAAATCTTTATTGTTAAGCATATTTTATACATTATCCACGATCTATTTATTAAAAATAGTTTTTGCTGCTTTATACGCAATATAATGTCAAACATTACGTGAGTTCGACAAAGTGTTTAACCAGTATCGTTTTTGAGGTCGATTATTAATTAATACTTTATTAAGTTGAATCTAATAAATTGAAAACATTTATTTTTACGTATTGAATTTTAAGAAAAATATATATATATTTTAAAATCTTGGACATTAGTTAATGAAAAAAGGAAAGTTAAACTTTTAATTCATTAAAATAAAAGTTTTTTAGTGCTTAATAGGATAAAAAGAGATATTGAGTGTTCCAGAAATTATCTTAAGATTGTGATTTCAAATATAAATTATTATCAAACATACGTAATGAAATCATAAAATAGATCACCCTATTTTTTATAAACTAGACTTTAGGCTATTCTATCTGTCATAATATATTATTATATCTATTTTATCTATTAATATAAGTTGAGAATTCTTCTGAAAAATAGGCAATAAATCGAAAAATTTGTTAAATAAAATAGGTAATTTTAATTGCACTATTCTTAATTGATTTTATTAATTGATTAAATTGATTAAATTGAATAAAAAAATGTACGAAAAAAATAAATGCAATATGAAATACGAAAAAGAAAATGGAATAAGAATGAATTATAGTTAACTATTATTAATATTTAGTTTTTACGTGCATGTTAAGTAATGTTACGTAATTTTAAACCTAAAGTGTATAGTAGGGTATTTCTATTTTTTCAATTCTAATTAATAGTTATACTATATAAAGTAAAATAGTAAGCGTACTGAATGTTTGAAATCAATAACGAACGACTCAAATCAAAAGATTCTTGACCCACATATAATATACACGATTCCATAATTACTCACGTATTGTTACGTAAACGCGTTATGTACTGAGCGATTTTCCATTATGTAAATAGACGTATCTCGAGGACTGCCATTTGTACTTATGAATGTAAGGTTATACTAATTTTTCTCGTCTCTGCGTGTATTAATCGCTGTATTATGCTTTTGTTGATGCTCAAGTATGCGGAAATAGAAGGCATGATCTCGCGAGCGCATTTTACTGTGTTTCCTGACGATACGTCATCACAGAAAACAGAATGAAGCCAGCATCTGTATTGATGGATACACCTACATTTTCCCTCGTTAGGAAGAATTGGGTATTCCCGCCATTTTTTATCTAATGAGAGTATCATACCCATGTAATTACTAAAATCATTAAATCTTAACTGTTGAAGACACCATTTATTATAATTTTCGCTATTAAATGTGTTTGTATATTCAAAATGATTATAATTTTAAAAATCGTAATTATATATTAATAAAAAAAAAATAGTTTTAATATTATTTAATTTTAAAATTCGTAGCTCTTGCTTTATGGTGCTACTTTATTTCTCTATTTGTTTTATAAGCAAAATAAAATAAAGAGAAAAAAGAATTGCTTAATTGAGATAATTTTAATGAAATAATATGTACGATTCTACTTTATAAATTACGATTAACTTTATTAAAAAAGATAAATAAATTTTTAAAAACTGTATTGAAATATATTTTTTAATATTATTCAAAAAAGAATTTAAAATATTTATAAATAATAATCTTACAGCAAATATCATTTATTAGCATTTAAACTCCATTCAAAGGGTGTGATTATGATATATTTAATGGGAACATTTTTATTGAAACAACGTAAAAATCATATGATTTATTTATTTTGAAAGTATCGAAGCCAACACCTTTTGTTAGGAAAGGAATAAAGATGTGGCTTTTAACATAACCTATTGTATTCATAGCTTTGAGGCAAGGAAAATGAGTGTCATCTTGGTTTTTATTTTTCATTGCTCACGGTCCGTATAGGTCTAATACGAAAATTCACTAGATGAATAGTACAAAGGAAGGTATTTTGTTTATTTGCTTTTGGCAGTTGCGAGGAAGGCCACCAGCGTCGAAGCTATGCAGTAGTGATGCGATAAATACGCCAAGATCTCAGTCTAAAACTGCAACGACCTTGCGGTATGCCGAGTTCTAAATGTCCTTTCCCCCATACCACGCTTCATCGTGAAGCTGTTAATTCGTTAGGCGTATAATTTCTCGTACCACTCAATTACTACATATTGCGTGCTCATTCTTATACCACTGACGTTTCTTTTTTAACAGTCCTCGCACGGATGTTGCGCGTATGCTACTGTTGCCTTTGATTTAGTTATGTTCCCGAAATCAGAGCAGCGTTCTTTATTTATGGCTTGCTAAAAAAAAATAAACATCTATCCGGTCTCAAACTTGAGTCCTACTTGATCAATGTTCTCGTGCTTTTGATTAAATAATTGGGATTAATAACTACGGGTATTTAATGCAATTAGTTTTTTTTCAATTGATACAACTAAGTGCCGAAATATTATGAACGAACATACAGTTTAATGTACTTTTTAAGAAAATTGGATGTTAGTTCTTATTATTCAATTTTACAGTAATGAATACATAAATTTTTGGTCACTGCTCGAATTGGTCTGTTCATCATATGAAATGCCACTGCACTGTTGGAACTATCAATTGTGATTATTTCTGGAATTACACATTCGGCAACAAAAGAGGTGAGCTCAAGAAACGCAAATTTCATAATAAAGGTTTCGATATTTTCAATTAATGTTAAATAAAATGGACTATTTAAACATTTTAATTAACTTCATTTGTTCATTTGTTCTGAGGAGCAATCCTTGTAAAACGTCATCCATAATATAAATAAAAATTTTGCCATTTGAATGCAACAGGACGAAAAATGTTCAACTGGGGATGTACTTACTATATTCTTAAACATAGGCATAACGTACTATAATTTAAAAGTAATCTGTTTACGTAACTAAGTACATTAATCATTGGTATTTTAATAAAAAAGATGCAAAGTCCAAGATTTGAGAGAGAGAGAGAGAGAGAGAGAGAGAGAGAGAGAGAGAGAGAGTGCGTAAAAAGCTCAAGAACACCAATTTGAGCAAAACCGATTTCGAGAATTTAATAAGCTCGAGCAATAATTTATATATCATCTAAACATCTTAGAGCTAATTCTATTTTCTCTCGTATACAATCTATTCTTAAGAATGTTTTGTTGTTCATAATGAATTGGGTTCTCATGAATTTATACATGCATTTCAGTTGAGGCCATCGTTTTTCGCTAAAACTTTGATACCCAAGGCAGCCCTTGCTCACAAAGTCCACTGGACCATTTTATGCTTTATTAAGCTTTTCTCACCTGGTTTTTGGTTTCCCTTTCTTAGTTTTTTTCTATCATCACTGGATTGTGTAACGGAGAATAATATGGAAAAAAAAATAGACAGGGCAAAACCGTTCAACGGTCATCGCAATTATTTCACACATATTCTTTTCTTTAATTTTAAAACCAATTTTTAAATGCGTTATGTTTATACAACTTTTTTCATCATCTAATTTCAGGTAACATACCAACATTGAAAAATAAAAATAAAACACAAAACCATTAATTTCAATGAAAGCTCCCGCTTCTATATGACAATATACAATAATTTAATAATAAGTAATTTAATAAAAGTAATAAAAGTAAATAATAAGTAATTATGTAAATGTATTTTATTAGATTATTGATAGTTGTAGGGACCTATTAAAAAGTTATATTATGAACTTATTACTTCAAGGTTCTCAGCCGACTCGGTATTATGTTTATATGTATTCATAGATATGTTAACTTTTAACGCATATCTTTACTTTTTAAAACTTAAGTTATGCACAAGCACATGAGTACGTTTGGTTTTAAAATTATAATTTAAATTTAGTTCACTGTAATTAAGTTTTAAATTTAATTTTAATATAAATCTAAGGCTTAAATGGAAAATTGATGATAATTAAATATAAATAACCTGCTAATGAGTAAAACATTTTAAATTCTAAATTTTATTATGGCACTGTTTTTAAAACAAAAATTAATTCATATATATATATATATATATATATATATATATATACTATGTATATAAATTTCAAATGAATTTAAATATTAGACTAAATAAATTTGAATATAAAGAAACATTTAAGGTTCTAGTTTAAATAAATAAAAATTAATTTTAACGTAAATTATAAAATTATTTTCATGAAAATTTTTTTATAAAGATTTGTATACTTATTTATGAATTATGATCTTTTAAGTAATAGCAAAGGATTCTTATTTCTTAATCTTAATTTTGAGTCTTCTGAATATAACTAAAAAAATTATATTAACTTGATAGAAACATGGTTAAAATTTGACTTAGTAGTTATACACGTCATTTTCATATGAATTACTGTGGAATGAAATACGTAAGAATAAAAAATGCTTCAGTGATTCATTGTGTTTTTAGATGTAGAAATTGTCGCGAAGAAGCCAGACTTGACTGTTGTTGCGTGAGAAGAGTCGAAGTAAAAGAAATAAGATAGAAAAGGCAAGGTGTACTGGAAGTTCTTATCGCGACCTTTATTACTTGACTTTAACATATGTATATAAATTGTGAAATTGTGATAAAGTGTACTTACGCAGGTAATTTTATGACACTTTGAGTGTTATGCGATTACTCAGCATAATTATATTAGGTGCTGCGATGCTATACTTTAAGATTACTCCTAAATTAATAATCTTAAATATATACATTATAATTTTTTGTGGATTAGTCAAATTCATGAACTTATTATGAGTAATTATTGTATGCAAATATCCACCTTTGTATTCGATCCTTTTTTTTTTAAAGATACACAAAATTTGGTTTTTGCTTGTACCCGATCGTTTACAAACATTGATATAACATTTCAAAGTTGCATCGGAAATATAAAAAATTTTTATAACTGGATTATTCTGTACTTTTTAAAATAGATATTATAATTAATAATAAGAGTTATTTTTAGAAAGGGTTGGTAGCAGCATTTACTTAGGAATAATGAATACCATTTTTGTTTTAGAAATTAAAAAAAAATCAATTTGGAACAAATGGTAGTTAAACAAGTTATAAAAGCTGTAATATGAAAAAAAATGGCAGGGATCCCGTATTGCGTAATCTCCCTCGTTCATAAATTAAAATATATTTGTCGATGACGCAAAGGAAAGAATGTTGTCAACACGTTATGAAGCATCAAAAATGCTCGAGCTTGTACTCAAAACTCTTGAGAAGAGCACTTAGAAGAATTACACTCGACTTCTCTCTTTAATTATCCGTCTCTCTCTCTCTCTCTCTCTCGCTCTCGCTCTCGCTCTCTCACATTATTTTTTTTTTTTGCCATATGACCTGCTCATATTCCCTTCAGCCCCTTTACGTTCGCGCATGCACAATTAGTTGCCTCTTCCCTTCTGCTTGGATACACGTGGGAGTTGCTCACAGCTACTAGAAGCATGACAAGCAATGCTCAGTCTTAAGAGTTTAAATGGTAAGAAACAATTAAACTTGTTATGGAGGCGCCTTGTTTAAAATACAGCAGAAGCATGAAAGACGTAGCCAAATAAAAATCCTATTGCTTATGTGCGCATTTATTGTTAGATACTATAAAGTTTTGAATTTTTTAAAAGTAATTACATTTATTGTACCAGCTAATAAAAATAAATATTTATGAATGACCATGTGTATGTAAGAATTTGTTGATACAAATAAAGTGACCCAGATCATTATAATTTATTATTAATTTTGGTTATCATTGATCACAAGAATGCATTACATAAGGGAAGTTTAGAAATATTAATAATATTTATTGATCATTGTATTTCTATTTGAATTGAATGTTGATCAATATTTTATTGAACTCCAAATATTTCATTAGACATAAATTAAAGATTGTTTAAAAGTACGTTTCCATAGTGAAACGTAATACTGAAAAAATTATAGTAATAAATTACTTTATTATGCATACTTTACTATAAATAACTTATTCTTTTAAATTAAATTATCCATAAAAATTTGTTATATCATAATACAATAAATTTGATTAAAAAGTGAAAGAGTAGCTTTTGTAATAGTCTGAGTATAAATAATAATTTTTTGCTTCGCATCTGTCAGTTCCATAGCTTTATACCGAGTAATTTGCCCGTGCTTCTTCATTGAAAAGTGGCACATGTATATGCAAGAGTAATTAAGCAAAATAGTTCGTAAAAATTTTCAAAAATACTTGGACATTATGTATAAAGTATCTACTAATTTATTTTGCTGCGCGTGCATAGCCAATGACGTAATTCGATGAATCGTTTAAGGGCCCTCTGATAAATATAGGATCATAAAATCACTCATAAACATAACGTATCCATAAGCGTACGCGTATACGCTAATTTTTACAAAAATAAGGATTTATAAATATAAGTTCGCGCAGGGGGGTCGTGTATTGTAATAATTACATCCGTTGAAACTTGACTATGACTGGTAACATTACTAGGAAAGAAAGATGAGAAGCAAGAATAAGAGGACTGGAAATGAATCGATTGAAAGGGGAAAGAAGCGTATACAAAAGTTCTATTTTGGTTCATTGGGGACCGGCAATCGAGGTTGAAATTGGATTGGTTGTGACATAGAGTTTCTCTATAAATTCTTTACGATTTATGAACAATCATTACTGCGATTCTGGGAAAGATGTCAAACTTTCGCTAATCGCTAACAAGTTCCCCGATATCCGAGCTAGCAAATATTCGTTTTGGCCTTCTCTACATATTCGCGTAGTTCTCTCTCCATCACGGACTTTCATTTTTTTTTCTTTCCTATAGGTTTTCGTTCTGGGCCAATATAATATTAGTATTTTCGTAAAATTTTATACCAAGAATATTATGTTCGATTGTTTTTTTTATTGGTTGGTTGAGTATATTGATGTTATGTAATTTAGTATTATATATTATTATATTAAATATTGGAAAGTATTAAATGTCAAATTACTTATTACGTCTCGTATATTATTTCATATTAAGGGAATGAGAATAATAATCTAGTTTAAACTCATATATTAAAAATCGATAATTTGATTTTAGTAATTGTAATAGTTTTACTAATACAGTTGTGGATTTTGACTCAAGAGTTTCGAATAACTAAATTTGTATGTTTTCTTAACGAAATTTTTAAAATACATAACCTTATAATAAGTGGAAATGAAATTAAAAGTTTTCGGTTTGTTCAGAACAGAAAGCATAAAGTATAATAAATTCAACGTGTTAAATGGGCCTAATTACATTTATTTTCTATTTCTATTTTCATCTATCTTCGTTAATATTATTTGAGAATAGCTAAAGAAAAAAACGTTAATGATAACGTAAATCATAGTTGTGCAGGGCTGGTTTTAATTCGACATCTAAAAATCCTGTTCCATAAATTTAGTTTATCAAGTGTTTCCAAAAATATATTTTCTTTGATTGTCCATTGGAGTGGCAGCTTTTGCTCGTAAAAATTATAAACTTTTGCATTTTTCAGATCGTTTATCTTTATAGTCTGCGTAAATAAAGAAGTAGAAAAGGTAAGCTAGTAATTCTGTACGTTTATATTAGTGTTGAGCACTTTGTTTCCATGTATAATAATCTTTCGATTATCAAGCTATTGATTCTGATTTTATTGATTCACATAAACAAAATAAAACAAAATATAAAGGAGTTATAAATAATTTTGTTCACTTAATACAAATGATAACTATTTAAAAATTAGTAAAATTTCTGAAAAATTCTCCACAATTTTAATTCCTTATCAATTACTTAAAAAAAAATTATTCTTTGAATGATATTTTGTTGTACACTTAGATATTGTATACTTAGGAGCCAAGGGAATTGTGGTATAAGTGGAAAGACTCGAGAGTCATTTCGGTTTGGACGGATCTATGATGAGAAATGTAATCCGTGCATTACGGAATAAACGAAAATCAGATGGGGAAAATTTTAGTAGTGCTCGCGTCTCTTGCGCCAATTTTATTTCTTGGCGCCGTTCTGTCGGTCTACTTAGCTTGATGGCGTCGAACCATGTACCTTCCCTCCTTTCAATCACTCTCACTTGTATTTTCTTACTCACGTACATAGATACATAGATGGACACAAATAGCAATCGGTAGCAGAGAGAGAGAGAGAGAGAGAGAGAGAGAGAGAGAGAGAGAGACAGAGAGAGAGAGACAGAGAGAGAGAGAGATATGCATACTCGTTGGGTTGGTGGGCAATCCGCGTGACTCACGCGGGTAGTTGCTTTTGCCCAGATATACATCGGCGACGTTACTAGCACGTTACTAGTCATGGATCGATAAGCGGATGTTGCAAACAAGCGAGCAAGTACGAGTGCTACATCGTCACTCGTTTCTGAAAACAGTACCTTTTGCTCACGACTGATTTTTTACTTACATTCTGTCGTTTTCACACAAATGAGAATTATTGGGCTAGTCAATTGTGGTAAATATTGTCAGAAGGCGGACATAGCTTTGGACGAGTTTATTGTTTATAAAGTTCTCGAAGTCGTACAGAAGGTAGTCACGTCATATTTTCGACATAAATGATTACCTAGATAAGCAAGGAGCTAATAATGCTTTAGTGAATATTTTAAAAAAGTGCGTCAAGTTGATTGTTATAGGAAGTCGAGGCACTCGTTATTTTTCTCTTACCGTTCACAACTAATTCTATTACTCACGTTTAGCTCAATAAATTTTCGTCGCACTTTAAACAGTATGAGATCTAATGATATATCATACTGTATTTTAAAGTACAAATTCTGTTTGTGATATATTAAAAAAAAAAGAATAAGGTGAAACAATTAGATGAAATTTTTAAATCTCGATCAGTCGGTCAACAGAAATAAAAATAAAAGTTGCTTCGTTCAATTCCTAATTGCGTACAGGAGCACGTACAATATCACACCATTTCTTGTCACTTGATTACTTGATAGAGAAAAGTTCTGTCAGAAACTGATTACGATTTTATCAGGCAGCGTGAAACTTAAGGTTAATTTAGTATAGTTCTCTCCTACGAGTACAACCTACAGTGTATCGTTAACCTACAGTTGCATCGGACAATATCTTTATTAGAAAAATTTTTTATTAATAAACTTATTAAAACCTAATGCATTTATACTATTAATACTATTAATATTATTATTTGACATAACTTTTTATAAGAATAAAGATTATTCAGTCCTCGAAAACCGATAAAATTTGTTTGAAGTTCGATAATATTAATATTAATTGCAAAAGTTAATATTTTAGTAAGTAATAATGCAGATGATTAATTCGAGAGAGAAATTTAACGTAAATAAAGTATTATAGATATTGGGAAGAAGAACCGTATTAAATATTATGGTGTTAAAGGATAATGGATGTCAAGTAAATTTGAGTCTGATAAGATAAATATTATGTATCGATATTCATAACTATACGGTAAATCTTAGAAAGTATATGCATAAATGTATAAATTCCAAGTATAAAATAAATCCGCATAATTGCGACGGTGTTGTTTGAATAAGGTGACTGTGCAATTCATATGTCTTAACTTATTTACTTTAAATAAATACAGATAGACAAACAGATCATTACTAAAAATAATATACAAAAATTAATTTAATCATTGATTGTAGGAGCAACTTTGAACTTCTAGGCTATTGAGAAGATAGTCATTGCTTCTTGTAAAAAAGTAAAGAAAAACTTCGGTTGATGAACCGAAAACGAAACACAATATTGTTTAAAGTATAAATTTAGAAATACCGCGTGGGTAAAATGGAGGCGCAGTCCATGTCTGAGCAGTAGAAAGTGACACGAGTCGGTGACGGCATCCTATCGCATTGATCGCTCGAGTCCGAATCGATATAAATGACCTTCGTTGTATACGGTTATCTTCGACTACCCTCCCACTATCCTTTTCATATTATATCTACCCCTGCTTCGACGCATATGTAAATGTACATCAGACCAAACGCAACCGATGTCTACCGCGATTATTAGGGGAGTTGCTTAAAAGTGACGTGGAAGGGGCGAGGGATAAGGCAGGAAACTTCCACCGGATCCCTCAAGTTTTTATATTTTTGTTCAGATATTTTGAATATGTGATAAATGTTTCGAATTCCACAGAAATGTCAATGTAGAAACACAACATTCAAATATTTTTTTTATAAAACTTTTATATGCAACATCTCAATGCTAATTGATATCTTTATACGTTTTTTTATTCTTTGGTTTTTTCGTTTTTATCTTGTGCTAAATCGTCACTGGACACAAAATTTTTTCCTCGTTTTATCTTTATCAAAATAAATTATATTACTTTATTTCTCATGACCTTCTAACGGATTATAAATTTTTTTTAATGTATCTCGTTTATCTTTGTCCTACTTTTTCATAATCTCTCTCTCTCTCTCTCTCTCTCTCTCTTATTCATTTTGTGTATTCTCTGTAATGTACATGAATATAAAATGCATCTGAAATATATAATTGCGTACAATTCTTTTCTTATAATGATCACCGGCATTTCATTCTTGAATTTTACTTGTAAAATATATTTTTTCACTATTTATGATTTTATTGTGACGTCATACATTTGTATTTAAATTATAACTTCCGTTTTTTACAATTTTTAAGTTAGGAGTAATTTGAAAAAGAAATAATTTTATATGATTAAGTATTTTTATGTAATTATGAATTTAATCGTTGAATTTAGTATATACCTGAAAAATAATGAAGTTCTTTTGATCATTTTTTAAATATCTCTATAAAGAATCTGGAAAAAGCCGAGAAATTATAAAATGGAAAGCTATTTCTAGATCGTCTTAGATGTTGTAATTGTATAGGTTTCGTATTTTCATCATGACCTTAAGAATTAAAACAAAATATTTGCGATATATTATGGATGTCGTCAATTAATTATATAAAAAGAAGGTAGTTATTCATTTCTAAAAATAATTTATCTCGGATGAGGATTGCTTTGTCACGTCGATCAGATATTTATTTATTTCATTCGGATCTTATTTATCTTGTTTAGAAATTTATACTGGAGAGAATTAATTGTAAATACCTTGTGACGTTCTGTACTTTGTCGATGAATTAAATTGCACGAATGAACTTCTGATTTCTTGAAATGCATTAAAGACTAACATGAATGCTATTTAAAGATTCTATATGTAGTTTTACCTGCTTATCTAGATGTCTATCGCCTCCCCATCGTGTGTGAGGATTAAAAATAAGGGCATTAACGAGAGAGGAGAGAAATAGTACTATTAGTCTATTAGTGATTGGCGTACTTCAAAAATTTACACTAATACATTGAAATTTATATATATCTATATATGATCGGAAGTAAAATATGAACTTCTGAACTTTTATTTTTTTTTTACCATTTAATATCGTCTAATTTTATTTCTTAAATATTTTAATATTATTATAAAGAATAAATTATTCTTATTTACATTCTTTCATTTATTTATTTTTATTTTTTTATTTAAATCAATATATTTTTTGATAATTTAAAGCATTATTAGAATTGTTTTATTAAAAAATTTATTTAAAATTATTTTTTTACATTTTATTAACAACATACAATTTTTATTCCCGAAAATATATTTCTAATTGATTATGTAAGTTATTATTTATAATTATTGATTTTGAATTATGATATAGTAGATAAGTAGAAAAGGTAGGTCAATATTTATTTAAATATAATGATAGAGAAATTATAAATTTGAATTTGAATGTAGAAGTAGAATTTTTAAGAATTTAAATTTTCGTTTGAGCATACTTTCAATATTTCAAAATGTAAGTTGCTGCGAACATATGAAACCTCAATAAATAGACGTTAGAGAAGAACAAAGATTAATTAGGATAAAATGTCTTATTCGAGAAATTAATAACAACGGAAAGCGATAATTCGATTTTATATTTGGTATCTATTTTTGTGTTTAGCCATATTTGATACTTAGCTGTTTTTCCAGTTTCGTATAAATGAAAAAATCAGTGATGGTACTTCTTAAATTTTAAGAATTGAATTCTCTTCTAGCGTTATTTAGATTTATTTTCGTTATGCACTAGTTTTACATTAGCACATATTGATTTTTCGATTCACAAATTATATTTCTAAAATTGAGTTTTATAAATAAATGAATTATAGAATAATGGATCAAAAGTATCATATATTGATTTTTTAATAGAGAGAGAACTCTTTCTCTCTTTAAAATCTCCTATATTTACGGATTTCATAGCTTTATTTATACAAAATGTTTAGGATAAAATTTTCTTCTATTTAGAGTGCCGAGGAATTTTTATAATTTTTAATTTTATTTTTATTTTATTTGTTTACTATATTAAATAGTTAATCTGTTAATTTTTTTATTATTATTTGATAAACTATTGTACTAATTAAATGACGCTACTTTGTAAATATTAAATTATATTTTACATTCTATAGTTTTAAAAATCGATGAATTAATCTCTCATTTTTTATTATTCATACATTTTGATTTATGTAATTTATGTATTATATAGATTTAGTTAATTCAATTTAAATTTAGGATATGAACTTTATTTGAATATGCTTTACAAAAATATTGATTTTTATCTAGTTTAATAAATTGTGTCTTTAATTACATTATAGGCTTATACAGTTTGACTAATTATTTTTTTAAAATATCAACGAAAATAATATCATACATATAATTGTAAATTGTACCTGTTAAATCATTTGTATAAATATCATTTTAGTAATAGTGTAATACCACTAAGTAATACCGCGAACTCAAGCTATAATCATTTTGATTAGTGTCGTATTTTTGTAATACTTTTATTGAGTAATGTGAGAATAATTTATATTAAAAATACATGACTAGTGAATCGCGATAAAAGACGGTCTTTTGGATATTATTATTTAATAAAAAATATGCAATGCTAGTACGCCTTTCATAACTAATTTTATTAAATCCTGTACCCTGGCTTCTGGATTCGTAATCTACTTTTTTATAAACGTAGGTTTTTATTTATTTTCTTATATTATTCATTATTATAATAAATATAAATTTTGATTATGCCTTTTATTTAAAAATTGTTGTATTATCATTTTATGTTATTCATCTCTAAAATATATACTTTACCTGTACTATTAATATAATTATAGCTAATCATCCAGCATATAAGTGCATAATATATTTATAAAATTAGAGTGATACATTTCCATTCAATCAACCCACATTTAATTAAAATTATAAATCTGATCGTATGGAATTATCAACCACATTATAAAATTGAATTTGGAATATATGAAAAATATAAATACGTATAATTAATTACTATCCTAATAAATTTAAAAGTTTAGCTGTATTAAATATATAAACATATTTTTCTTATCTTTATAAAAATTTTACAATATATATTACCATATACTTTGCAAAACATTGATTATGATTCAATTCAATATTTTGATAAGCAACAAAATATATCTTTTGATAATATATTAAAGAACTTGGCCTTTTTCACTTGAATATAAGTATTTAAAAAATTTGAGAATTAATTTTCATGGTGTTAAAATAACTGACTTATATATTTAAGAGGCAAAAATATAGAAATACAGCATTAGTATGCAGCTCTTGTAAACTTGTAGCAAAGTTTCATCAATCTATTTATCTAAAAAGACGAGTTGTAAAACATATGTATCAGAGAAATATACAACTTTATAATTCCGGAAATCATGGACTGAAGTTGGTTACACAGCACATGAAGAAAGTGCATTTGGAGCCACTCAACTTTTCGTAATATTCTTATAAAATATAAGCAATGAAAATATAAAATATAAAAAATAAATTAATTTAATTTAGAAAAATATCTTTAAGATACGTTGAAGAGGCTATCTGTAAAAAATGGAAATGATTTAATAAGAGTATATTCAAATGCTTAGATAATTTATAAACTGTATAGAAATATTATTATTGCAAAGTATAGTTTACATTGCTTTGCATACCCATAAATACCTAAACAAAAAATATTGTTACATCACTTACTATTTATTTTTCCTATTCTATAAGAAAGAAATAAAATAATAAAAATGATAAATAATTTCAACTGTTTAAAAAAGCATTTAATTTTTATATAAATAATTTACGAAATTATTTTATTTAATGATTAAAATAAACAATTAAATTAAAAATTTGCTCTTTAAGATTATAATTACATCTTGTATACTAAGCACAATTCTAAAAATTTATAATTCATAAATAAAATTACAAAACACTGTTATTTTTTTCTATCTATGAATATCAATGTAATTAGGCAAGATATAGAGTTACTGAGATAACAAATTAATATAATATAACATAAGTATTACGAAACAAGCAAAAATAAACTAATATAGAGCTAATGTAAATACATATATAGTAAAAATAACAAGAAAACATGAGAATACCTTTTTAATAATAATAAAAGAAAATTATACGTCTATAAAAAAGTAGATTACGAATCCAGGAGCCAGGATACAGGATTTAATAAAATTAGTTATGAAAGGCGTACTAGCATTGCATATTTTTTATTAAATAATAACGTCCAAAAGATAAACTAGTGATCCAATCCTCCAAAGTACTTTATTGATATTTATTTAGGCGCTCGAAAATACTAAAATATTTTAAATCCTTCATAAAAATTTATATTTAACAGCCGAGAGTGATTAACGTGCATGTCTTAAAGTTGATACGGATAAGTATGATGATGTAAATAACGAAGTCTAAATAAGTAAAATGAACAGAAGTAAAATGGGAATAAAATCTGGAAAACCTAGATACCTAGCATTATTACATTATAGGAAGTTTTTTTTCTTTTTTCTTTTCTAATGTTGATTACTAAAAAATTGTAACTACTGGAGGAAAATTTGTCAGGGAACGCGGGTGGTAACCGTAAGATTGTACGACAGTATCGGGAATGTCATTCGCACCTTTCGTTCCCTCCCGGATCGTCAAATCTTAGAAATGAGTAATGTAGGGTGGGCACTGTGTCTTTGTTCCTATCTACTTAGACTCATCAAGTTTAGGAAGGGGCGAGAAGGAAGCAACATTTGTCGTTCTAGCGAGCAATAAATGATTTCTCCTGTTATTATTTTGCACTCATTTTAAAATCTATCGACCAAAACAGACGTATATCTTAATCGTAAACATACGTCTCCGAAATTCGAGCGACCGTTTGAAAAACGACTGGTTCGTTCTGATATAATATAAGCCGCTTACTACGGGCTGTCCGAAAATACGATGTCGTTTTTATCTTTTGTTTTAGCTTACTTTGCTATACGCAAAATCTTATATACGATATGCATCCCCATTTCTCTTCATTTGGAAACTGTCGATCTCGACAATGGCTTTTACTCATGACCATTACTATTCTCTTCTCGCCTTTTCTCGTTTCATAGATTTCTGTCTTTTTCTGTTATACCAACAATTATGCATTTATTTTTACATTATATTTATAAGATTTACTTTTTCGTATAAATGTGCGCATTAATTATTTTCTTTGTATATCATTGACATTTCTCATATTTAGAAAAGCGTATTAAAAAAACCATCTTCTTACTCAGATAAGATGTGATCAAGTAATATAATATTCATATTATTGCACTGTTCGATGAATATTTATTGATATTACTATCAAGAGTCATTATTATAATTTTCAGTATTTTTAATATTAGGATATTAATAATAAATTTTACTATTTTAATTGTACGTAATTATTTGATTATAATTACAATATTTTAAATAGAAAATTTAAATGTATTAAATTTAATGTAATGTAAATGTATGTAATTAAATTATTAAATGTATTTCATTAATTTTTATTTTGTATAAGATTTACATTAGAGAGTATTTTATATATACAGACCATTCAATTTTTTAACTGTCATTACATCAAGTACATTAAAGAAATTTAAAAATTAAAAATATTAATTCATTCATACATATAAATTTGTTATCATATATTTTCTAAATTTGGAGATCAATTAATTGCTCTTAACTATAGCTTATTATGAAGTACAAAAATATTATTGTATGTTCCAAAGTTTTGATGGACTGTAAATTTTTTTATAATATTTTTACGCATAAATAATAAATATTTTTATTTGTATAATAAATATTTTATCGTATTTGTACAAGTGCAATAGATAATTTTTCATTTATTACGGTTGTATATATATTGTGGATACGGAATCAAGTATGTGGATATCTTATTTCAATTAAATAAAGAATGAATATTATTATAATACATAAGATTAGAAACATTTTCTGTTTCTCGTTAGTCTTTCTTCTGGATTCCTATTTTTTGTATTTTAACAAAATTTGAATTTAAAGCAAAAAATGTGCATTAGAAAGAGAGAGAGAGAGAGAGAGAGAGAGGGGGGGAGAGAGAGAGAGAGAGAGAATAATTAAATTAAGGAGCAAAGATATATAATATATAATACAGCTTACAACTATAATTTTTTTTGTAATATTTTTAACAGATTACACAGTTTTAAATGTCATTGCTTACTATTAAATAAATAATGATAGAATTTAAAACTACTATAAACGTAGATAGGCATAGTTTTAACAATTTACGTACTCTGTATTTATATTTTCATGATAAATTTATTTTTATGTACTTGGAAGATTGTATAACCGATAGAATATATTAATTTGGACTTCTTTTTTAGAAGATTATTTTGCAAAATTTATTTAAATTTCTCAGTATTTAAAATGGAATTTTAAAAGCTGTCGAAATTAGTGTTTCAGTAAATTAAAAAAATAACTGATTATGGAAAATGTTTGAAATTATTCAATTAATTTAAAGATTTTATATTAATTTTTTTATACTTCTTCCTGATTTAAATATTTTCATTAATAACTTACATTCTTAAAAGTTAAATAATAAAATATAATATCTTATGAAGTATTTTATACTTTTATAAATATTAAGTAAATAAAGTAATGAAGTTCATTGCGATTTCTTCGTCATTGTACTTTATTCTTTTTTAATTTTTTAACGATTTATATATTTCTTTTAATATTCTTATATTTTCACGGATACTTTACGGTCTGTTTTTCACATTTGCTAGTTTTTATAAATTTTTCTAGTTTAGATTGAATACTATAATCAACAGTAAATTTTAGCTGAGTCTATAGTAATTTCTACGAATTTCACTTAATCACTAGTTGTAACCCCTACCATCCGCATTTTATATGTATGAGAAGCAAAACATAAATAAGAAAGATCTAAGTAATACAAACAAGAAAGAAAATTCTTGATTGACTGATAATATACTGATATAAAAATGTAAGCCAGTATTTCAATTTATCAAATTTCATTTATTATTAAACAAAGTTTATTCTTATGTAAATTTTTCATTGTATTTGAATTTTTTAAAAATTTCTTTAGTGTTTAAAATAAAATAAAATGTCGGTTAATAATTTTTAATTATATTGAAATAATCCAAGAATTATCAAATAACTATAAATATTTTTGCATTAATAAATCTTCTTTATTAGATTATAATGTTCTAAATTTTTTTTAATAGTTAAAGCTATTATAATATTTATATTTGGTATTTACCAAATATAAATATTTATGAAGGAATTATATTTCTTGTTTTTCGAATAGTTTGTGTGAAAGAATCTATGTAATGCTTATTATGGAATATTGTCGAGAAAGTATAAGTAAATTTTAGCAATAAATAGCCCCCAAAAAAAAGTTATTACTTATATTTACTTAGATATAATGTAGTTTTAGAAAAAAAAAATTAATTGTAAATGGAAGTAATGTAAATTTAATAATTTTTATTTATTTTCAGAGTTTGAAAAAAGAGAAAGACTGAGAAACAAATACTCGAAGTCATCCTCAGAAGAATCTCGGACTATGCGAATGATGTGAAAGCGAAGATAACAAAAACGACGTCACGCTAAGTTGCCTCCCCCCCTTTTTAACCCTTTTCATCGCCAAACAATTTTCTTAAAATCTGTTCCTTTTTATTTCCAAGTTTCAATTCGGTCTGTTTTTTTTTATCGTACGTCAGCTTTTGATGTGCATCCCGAGTATTGTGTATACTTTGTGCAACGGCGAGTATTCCATACACTATCAATTCATCCTTCCAGTATCATTTTTTTCGAGTTATAATATATTACTGGCTTCCTTCGAACTTCCGTAATTTTTGTCCGGAAAGGACTATATGCTACGCTCCGTACTAATTATAAGAAGAATAGGCTCGAGTATTCCGAATAAGCTCCCTCCGTTAGTCGTCTATCCGTAAGAGGGGAAACACCGACTCAATGAAGTCAAATGTAAAGCAAAGTTAGTATTTGAGACAGGATCAGCATTTTGCAAGCTTGAATCACCAATTTAGAGGAGTCATCTACTTATTTTGAAGAGATTGCAGTACTTAGCGGTCCGACACTCGCAACGTGTATTTCTCAACTACAGTAGAGGAGCAGAAGGGTGCTGAAGGTATGGAGAGTTGCCGATAGAGTAAACCGTATGACGTATTTCTTGCTAGTTGATCGTTTTTTCTTTTATTTTTTTAATTGGCTCACTATTCGTCATACTTTATTAAAGCTGATTCGACATTTTTAATGCATCTAATGTCAATTTAATGCGGTTACAGAGTCTATTCTTGCGATATTAAATTACTTTCTCAAATTGTTTTTTGCACGTTTTAACTTTGAGGCTTTAAAAAGAGAAAATAGATCCTAGGGTTGTCAGTTAATGTTTATAAATATATTCGATTATTTTAACATGTAAAAGCTGACAAGGATAAAAGTTACAGTAAAGCATAAAAATGAGTTAATTATTGGAGTCTAATCTCGAATGCGATGATTATATCAGAGCTTAGTCGTGCTTAAGAATAAATGAAGGAATAAATAAATAAATTAATTAATAAATTAATGAATAAAAGATTTCACTGACTCCTAAATTCAAGGTACTATTATTATTATCAGTAAATCTTATCCTTTATTTAAAGTATCAATTTATACTATACTTCATTATTCAATAAACGTACTTTATAGTATTTCGAGAAATTTCTTACGACAAACTGCTATCATTTATTGACTACCTTTTAATAATATTCACGACGGCAACCACAATATTAAAATCAACAATAATACAACAAATATTATTAATATTAAATATAATGAAGATTTCAATAATTACTGCCTTTGTAATATATGAATTACAAAGATAAACATCATCGTCATCACCGATACTAGTGAAATTGAGGGAGCGTTGCGAAGTAAGCAGACGAAAGACTGATATCGTAGGAAGGCCGCCAAGCAGGTGCTGATTAAAAAAAAAAAAAAAAAGATCTCAAGAGGACATGGCTATGGTCAATATGAATAATCTACTCAACGGCAAAGACTCACGATGGTTGCAGTTGGAGGTCTGCAGGGAATTTCAGCGTCAAAAATGCACCCGACCGGACACGGAGTGCAAGTTCGCGCATCCACCTGTTAACGTCGAAGTGCAAAATGGACGAGTCACCGCGTGCTACGACAGTATTAAGGTAATTGTCATTTACAATCAATATTTTTTTCTCTCAATCTAAGTATCTATTCTATTCAATTAACTAAAAAATTTATTATAAAGACAGTATTATGATTAATATTAAGATTATTTTAATAATAATGAATAAACATTAAACATTAGATTGGATTTTATTTTTTAATCGTCGCATCGTTTTAATTCGTAATATATCATACGCAATATTTTTTTACAAATATATAATAATTATATTTCATGAAAATTATTTGTAATTCATAAACTATTCTAGCTAGTAAAGACGGAAATAATGATCTATATATTCTATATTCTATATTATACATTTACGTATTATAATAATTACACTATTTAAATAAAATTGAATCTTAAAAGTTTCATTGTAAATTGTAATTCATATTTATAGTGAATATTAATATTTGTGTGTGAAAATGTTATTAATTAAATTAGATATAAATTATTATAAAATTATAAAAATTATTTTATAAAATTTTTTCATAACGTTATAACTTATTTTCAGAAAATTCCTAAAAAATTTTCAATTAAAAAAATCTCAAATTACTTTGTAATTAAATAAAAGGACAAACTTACGCCTTCTTTTAAATTTTTTAATTTACGCGTATGAAAATATTTCTTTGGATTAAACCAAGTCGTTTTTTCTTTACGTGTAAGTACATTTCTTTCTACTAAAGTTTGAGTTAACTACGGCTAAATTTAATAAATTCCTCTGAGCCCAGTAACATCTGCAACGTAAGCTAGTATAATCAGTTCTATTTTTAATTCAGGAAGATTTGAAATTTTCATGCAATCACTTTTAATACATTATTTTTACATCTATGCCATATGCGTTTTAAAATTTTTATATAAAATTTGGTTTTTGTTTATTAACTTTGTATGATAAATATGACATCATTTTGAAAACTAATGTACTTGTTACCTTTTTTTTATATATTATTCAAATATATAATAATAACAATAATAAAATATTTTATTATTCTGATTATCGAAAATGGAAATGGTTTTGATATGGTGACAATTCGATTACAATATTATATTATAATTGTAATCGTACTATTTTCAACTGTAAGAAAGTTTTACGTTAAATTAACACACCAAATCTTTTGTAAATATAATTAAGCATATGTTTTATCACATGTTCGTTACGTCAATAAATATATATTTAAAAAATGATGAGCAATATTTAATAAAAATCAGACGACAATCGATCATTGTTATCTTTCGCTCAATGATGATGTTTATATTATTAATATTTTATAATTTAAAATATATACTGAGGTATAACTTTATATAGAAATATTTATTTTTTAACAAAATAATATATTTAAGTACCTTATAATGGTATAAATTCGACAGATTTTTTTTGTAAAAAAAATGATCGAAAAATTTATCAGTTATTTAGTATGTAGAATAGTCAAATGTTTGTAAAAATTTTCATGCTTTGCTTTATCTTCTTTCATTCTATTTTGATGAAATATCTAGAAAGAATTAGACACAAATATGTCGTAATTGGATGATTTGACAGATTTTGTTGAATCAATCAAAAATCAATTCTTATGCGTGAAAAATTGTCTTTCATGGGAAAGAAGTATTTTTGTAGTAAAACCTAAAGTAAATTGGTGGCAGAGTTGCTCTTGTAATGATAATGCATAATAATGCGATTACTACAGTGTGAAACTGAAAAGAAGCCCGTTGCTTTCGAAAAATATCGACGTTAGGTGACATGGTATACTTGTTTGTAAACTTGAGATATGCTCATACACATACGTACGTGTTTGATGGGAAAATATGACACACATCTACGTACAGTACTGTTTTCCCATAATACTAACCTTACAGATTTTTCAGTTATGAAGTAATTTGAAATTCTTCCTCAACGATTCACGTTTTGAATGCAATTGTTTGCTCCGCTTCTCGCCTCATTTCTATTTGGTATTCATCAAAAATATATATATTCATTTTCGTGCTTTTATATTCTGTTCACATTTGTCCCTTATAAGTGCAATGAAAGTGAGAAAAAACTAGGTATTTGTGTACATTATAAAAGATTGCTTTTATGCATTAAAGTATGACTGTATTCGAAAGTTTCACTGATATACTCTGATAGCAAATGGATTTGTTACGTCTATGGCTAGCAAGTTTGGCCATCCTTTGAAAAATTCTATTGAAACTAACAAGAAGAAATTTTTTACTTTGAAGAATAATACTGTATCATAAGATGTATAGTTATCGCATTTTGAAATTTTCATTTAAAGCTTTCAGTGTTGTATTATATAACCTAAGTATGTGAATATTTCTTAAAATTTTTTCTGCTCTCATCATTGTTTTTTAAATATTATTTATGATGCATGTCTGTATTATATGTGATACAGTTAAAAATAAAGCTATAATTAATAAAAAATACATATTTTTAATGTGCTATTGATACATAAATTATTAATATTACTAAAAAAAATAAAAATTTAAATGGTTAATAAATAAATTTTGATAATTGCTTTATTACAATTTTAAGAACCCAAAGTCAAAAAAGAGTAAAAAATATGTTTTACTTCTATTAAATATAGAAGTGTTTATGTATAATATGTTCTAATGTTTAAGCACGCAAACACGCAAAATTGATATTACGTTACGAAGTCATAAAGTAATGGTGGAGAAGATTAATAACAATTCTGTGGTCGTTAAAAGAAACGGTAATAATTGTGTCATGGCTAGACGATTTAACCGCCAAAAGCATAAAGGGTGCGGCATTGTCTCTTGAGGGCATACATGACGTCCATGGCGGTAACCGTTTTCCTTTTGGCGTGCTCGGTGTAGGTTGCGGCGTCACGGATGACATTTTCAAGGAAGATCTTGAGAACGCCGCGAATCTTCTTGTAGATGAGACCGGAGATACGCTTGACACCTCCATGTCTGGCCAGACGACGGATCGCGGGTTTCGTGATACCCTGGATGTTATCACGCAATACTTTACGATGACGCTTGGCTCCTCCTTTTCCCAATCCCTTTCCTCCCTTTCCGCGACCAGTCATTTTTCTGCTTTCATTGCTCGATACGGAGACTCAAATAATAAACCACAAAATGATAATAAAAATATTATAAATCGGTACGGCACAATTATCCTTTGGCCATTAAAAAGATGAGAGAGAGAGAGAGAGAGAGAGCGAGAGAGTGGGTGAGAGAGCGGGAGGGAGGGAGAGAGGGAGCAAGAGATAATCACGATATCGGTATGTCGTTTGCTATTTCTTTGCTTCTCGCTTGCAATGCGGAATGGCAAGGTATAGAAGAGAAGCTGCGATAATTCAGTAGTCACGTGCCTATACTTCAATAGTGAGTATAATTCTCCGAATAACGTGTTTTGAAGCTTGTTGGCCGATTGTTTCTTATTTTTCCAGTCTTATTGACCATTGCCTTCTATTTTTCGTTTTAAAAAATTTCAATGATATTAGCGATACAATTTATTTTGACCTGTATAACCTCTTTTATACATTCGCTTTCATTTATCTACTGCAACAGTTACTGAGCTCGCGAATTGTTTTTACTTCGATTAATGTTATAAACGTATAATAAATTTTTGACACTGACTTCGCTTCTGATATCTTGAATATACCGCTATATTTGATGTCATTAATTTCTCAAATAATTAATTGAAAGGGTTATATAATTAGTATAATTATAAGAGTTCTAACTTTTACGACTTACGAGAAACGACTCTTCTTTTTCTTCTATATCCATTAAAAATATTAATGTGATGTCTCATGAAATTGAAAGTTATATACAGAGATACTAGATATGGCAATTA